>JASVER010000045.1:7505776-7605252 GCA_030449065.1 Oceanodroma leucorhoa | reverse complement strand
GMGMYCGMSSYCSSCSSCCGCCGCCGCCGCCGCCGCACGGGTGGGCGTGCCAGCACGGAACCGGCCGGCCCCGCCGCCGGCTGACCGCCCCCCACCCGGGCCGTTCCATTGCGCAGGCGCGCCGCCGCCGCGCGGGAAGACTACAGCCCCCGGCGTGCCTCGCGGCGGGCGGCTCCGCGCGGCGCACGCCGGGAGCTGGAGGCGCCGTCGCCTTTAACGTCACCCTGGCGTCGCCCTGACGTCATGCCCCAGGGCCTCCCCGCCTAGGGGGCCGTGCGTCAGCCCCGTTGGCGCTGGCACTCTGTAGGGACTGGAAGAGCCCGGGCCCCGCGGGCACCTCACGCTCTGGGGCACCTGCGGGGCCCTCCTGTCCCCACGGGGCTGCTGCTCTCCACAGGCGGGCCCGGCCAGGGCATGCCAGCGCCCGATGGGCCCGTCAGCACCTCTGGGCCCGTCAGCACCCGATGGGCCCATCAGCACCCCTGGGCCTGGCCAAGGCCTGCCAGCACCAGCTTCGGGCCTCCAGTGTAGCATCCAGGTCATTGAGGCCACAGCCCTCCCGCAGCACCAACCGTGGTCAGTGGGACCACCAAAGGTGGCAGTGCCAAGGCCGCGCTGGGTGGAAAATTCAGCGTCGTGGGGCTCGGRACAGCACTGGCCAGGGGCAGGGTTTCCAGTGAGACGCAGCCTTGTGAATACCCGAGGCAGGGCAGCACGCCAGCATGTTTAAAATGGAGACACTGTTGGGAACTGGCACCTAGCTCGGTTTTATTTATGGGAAAAAACATGTTTTGAGTAACTGCTTGCACTGTAAATATGTAAATAATAAGTGCCGTCTTTACTCCCGTGGCAGGGAGGTAGAAGACTSTGCAGATTTGTAGTTACACAACAAGAGCAGGATTTGCCCCAGAATTAGAAGCCAGCAGGGTTTCAGTTAAAGGCCCTCAGATCTTCTCGGTAAAAATCCTGGGTGGAAAAGTAAATTTTAATAAGTTCCAAAGCAGGATGAGGCCCTAAAAAAGAAAACAATGTGTTTCAGAGAAATAAATTRCACGTATAATTCTTAGTTTTTAAGAAAATTATTTAAAAATTAATTTACATGTCATATACTTACAGAAATCGTTTTTCAGCCATGAATCGTTGTAGAAAAATAAAATGTCACAAGAATTACTATTGTTAGGACCGGAAAATATATCACTGCCACATCTTGCTTCCTGTGAGCCCTCTCAGGGATCGTTTCTTCTGCGAAGGCCTGGAGTCACCAAAGCAACACATCAACAAGCCCTAAACACGTCCYGCTAGCGAAAGGACGGTCCCAGCTTCTCCGCGGTAGGGACACCACCCCTGGGATGGCCACGTGGCAAGTGAGATCAGGGAACTGGTCTGGGTGAAAGTTAACCTGGCAAAATAAACCAATAAATAAGCAAGCGGCGGGATTTTATGGTGGAAGGGGGTTGCAGTCAGTGCTCGTGGGCACTGCTGGTTGCACGACGTGGTTGTGACTGCAGCACAGCTGGATTCTGTCTCCGGCGAGCAAAGACTAGCTGCRTCTCATAGTGCTACCCTGTAGAGTCACCAAACCTTGTGGCATTCCTGCTRCTCTTTAAGAATTCACTTCCTGGAGTCATAGGAAGAGGAATAGTGCTGACACGCGGCATTATTTAAAAAAAAGCTTTAATTCTTTTTCTTATACAAAAAAGTTTGAACACATGACCTCGGAATCAGACACAGAGAATTTATTGTTGCCAAATGGTCTATTGTTTTGGAGCCCATTTAAGTCTTACAGTAATTCATATTGCATATTCTTCCCATAACACWGTTACACAATGTCTCATTCTAGAAAAGTTATAAATCTTCAACTATTGTCTAAAATTTTTGGTCACATGTTGCAAATTGAGTATCTGCAGCTTCCTGAGAAGAGCATRTTGGGTCATTCCAGCTTTTCCCTTTCATTGCCACAAATCAATATATGCAGTTGGCTGAGGAAGCACATGGCTAAAATCTTGGCTTGCTCTTTTCTTTTTTTCTTTTTTTTATCCTTCCCTTTTATTTTAATTGACTTGGAAAAACAACAACTTTGAGTTTGTCTCTTCTGGCAATTTCTGATMGTTCCATGTTTTTGTCTTTTTCTGCGTTGTTAATAAAAAATAAAATCGTTATTGCAGATAAAGCAAYTGTGATTATATAGCTGCTCTAATGTCTAATAACTTTTGTGATAACTAGGAAAGCATTTTGGTGCTCAGCACCTAACTGCATAGCTTTAGGCACTCACTGTTTTAAAGCTTGCCAGAAATTCTTCTCGTGAAAAGCTCCACAGAATATAGATTTCATTACTTGAATTGCAGTGCTCTAGGAGGGCGGTCCTTTCTCTCCCTATTAGGTCCTGGAAAATGTGATCACGTGAAAAGCTCAGTGAGTCAGCATTGTTTAACATTAGCATAATTAGAGTGGATTTGGTTTTTTGTTTTTACTTGTGTGCTTTAATCATGGAATTAAGGTTATTTAAACTCAGTTCCTGTACATCAGTGAGCTGCAGAAATGAAAAACTGCCTCTGATGCTGTATGTAGATGGTAGGGAGTTAATTCCCTGTGGGGCAGGACATTCATATCTGGAGGTTGGGGGGTTGACACTGGTGAGTGAACTTGTTGTGATATCCAGCTGCAACAACCAGAGGAGGTTTGAAGACCACCTTCTTGTTTCCAGCAGTGTTGAAACGCCTAGTGCAGAACACATGGACCAAATTCAACCCTGCTGCCATTACAGTTGAAGAGTTAATGTACTTTCTGCTTAAATGAGGACTAAATCTGATCTCTGTATCACTAGTGGCTCTTCTGAAATAAGAAATAAGCAGGCTGGTAAAGGGACAAACATTGACATAATTCAATGGATTCCTGTGAAATGGGGTTTTGGCCACTTGGCTGTGACGAGGAAAACTTCAAAGCTCCCAGAAATTAACATGCTTCGGTATGGGGTGTGRTGAGATACTTTGCTTCTCAAAAGTTTCCTCTCCTAGTTTTCAGAGTGTGTATTACTTGGAAATACACAGTCTAATAMAAGCT
Organism: Oceanodroma leucorhoa; assembly: GCA_030449065.1. Taxonomy (NCBI): domain Eukaryota; kingdom Metazoa; phylum Chordata; class Aves; order Procellariiformes; genus Oceanodroma; species Oceanodroma leucorhoa. The sequence goes on along the minus strand of JASVER010000045.1, from coordinate 7,602,192 downwards.
TTTAAAAATGGAAGTTATCCTAAAGATTTCTGACAATTTTCCTGTTTATTTTTGATACATCTTTGCRTTAGCTGAATCATCATGGTATAAAACTGAATGGTAAACCGTGGATGTTCTAACTTGCATTTTCTTCTGCATGTCGTGTTATATAACATGAGCCAATATTTTGTTCTGCATGTAAATGCGTCACCATACRTTGGCTAATCTTCATGGTGTAAAATTCCTTTGTCTTCTATTAAGAACAWGCAGTCAGTATAGCAGCGAGGTGAAAACCCATTTAAGTTTCTTCTCTGAGTTTTAGGTAAGCAAATACATCCGAATGAATATATACCTTCAGGAACTCAGAATTATATGCAACTGACCTTTAACCTGTTAGCTAAAACATCATAAAATATAACTTCTCAAATGATTCATTTATGAGTTGATGTGGCATAATGCAAACCAGAAATCCCAGTAAACTTGCAGCAATGATTTCACCCTGTGTAGGGGAACCGCTTGTAAAATCCTATGACTTGTGTTTTCKAACAATATAACAGTTGCAATTTCCCAGAAAGTCAGATGATACATTTCCAAAAGTTGATGCTTGAGGTAGAATAACTTCCTGAAAGAGATTTGGTCATTCAGCCCTCAGGATCTGAAGTAAAATCTATATAAAGCAGCYATTTAAGGGGACAAAGCAGTAATCACTTATCACAGAATTGAATTTTCAAAGGTCACAGCACAATGTGACGTCCTAAGTGAGCTGAACATACAAACATAAGTGTGGCAGCGGTGTGAATGGATTCAGCATTCAGTTCGATAAATCACTCCCTTGTGCAAGAATGTGCCTTTTTAGCTGTGTTTGGATAACACGGTGGGCAGACCCCACTCGTGCTGACTCCGGTGGAGGAAGGCCCACCTCACATCAGTACCGGGGAGTCTGGGAAGTCGTTGCACAGCCAAGACCTCACAGACAAAAGAGAAAATGATGACCTTGAAAATAATGCCGCAGCTGTGTCTGCCCTGAGGAGGAAAGCCTGCCCACTACTCACAGCCCCTCTTGGCTGTGTGCGGTCCTGTTGCTGTAGAGGGCTATTAGAGAAGTTACTATTTCAGGCACCCATTGCATATAAGCAATACAGGTAAGGGGCAGCACATTTCCAGTCTAAAATAGAATAGCCTGAATTATTAATATGCGCTTACGCTACAGACATGCATGCTATCCCTGAATTGCATGGCTCCCGCATTTTGTTCCTTCCCTCTTGGAAGCAGCATGGTACTTGCAGGGAGTAACAGGGTCACGCCAACAGGGTCATGCCAACAGCGAGGGCCCCCCGGAGGGCATTGCCCCTGCTTCTTCCTGCAGCCGGCCCGTGCCACTGGCGCTCCGTGCCTGCCTTTGCCACCTCTAGGACACTCTGAGGGATGCACAGGGCAGGGGAGTGGAAGCAAAGTGTGCAGTATTGGTCTTTGGTCGTGTTTTCTGCACTTGCTTCTGGGCTGCCAGCTGCCCGGGCATGGGCTGTCGGCTAACGGGAGCCCACAAAGCAGCAGCAGGACACGTCCCCTGCGCGTTTTCTGCTGGAGTGAGTCGCTGGGGCACAGATCACGTGAAGGGGAGAATGTTGAGCAGTGCTGTCCCCGGAGAGCTTTGCCTTGGAAAGGAAAAGGCTTCCTGAAATTCTCTTAAGACAGAAAAGCTGCAGGTCCACTGCTGCGCCCTCTGAGGAGCGACGTTTTCCCACACCTCGTGCGTCCGCTTGGTTGTGCTTCTTCCCAATGCCAGACGTGCTCAAGGCCCGAGCACYATCCGAAGGACAGAGGAAAAGCTCAGCAAGGTCTCAAGCCCRAATAGAGCCGCGTGCCTGCGCAGGGACACCTCTCCTGCCCCGGGGCCATCCGTTTGCTGCGGGCGGAGAGTGACCTCGCGAGAGACCAGGGCAGCGCCTCTCACCATCCTTGTAGAGACCACTCCACGGCAGCAGGTGCTGGCCTGGTGCTGGCTCCTGGAAGCCACAACCTGCAGCTCCCTGTGCCTTATGAACTTGGCTTGCCACGGACGACTGACCCAAGGCCTGCGGGTACAAGCACGTCCCACATTGTCCTCCTTCGATTCCTAAATTTCTTTCTGATGCGTTGTGTGAGAGCGTAGCAGTCCTGAGGAGTGAAGGCTAGCTATGGGTCTCAGGGGTTTGCTTATCATCATCTTGAAGACATGCYTACTTTCTAAATTTCACATCAGAAAGATGACACAAGTCACATTCCGATGGTCAGAGAGAAGTGACTTACCATAGCGTATAACAAAATGTATCGAACAGAATCATAGTCAAAGTARTAAAAAAACAGGATGTGCCTCATTTCCTTTAATCTTTTGACTTTGGTGGGCCAGGAGAAGCGGGAGTTGGCTTGTGTTTCTGTGCTCTTAATGCATTAAGCTCCTTAGTCACAGTAGGGTGGAATCTCTGTCCTGTTTCCTTACCCGCCGTAAGCAAGGGCGGGCGGTGGTAAGAAACTCTKCCTCTTGCTGCAGAGTTTGTGGAAAGGTGAAAGCCGCCACTGCAGCTGTAAATACGGCCGCCTGAATTTCACTGGACTTGATGAACAGGCAAGGTTACTTTTCCTGTTGAGTCTGAAATTTTAATGACAGATTAAATTACGGAACTTCTCTGCTTACTTGTGTCAATATAACACTTTATAATGAGCCCAGGAAAAAGGGTAGGGGAAAAGTAAATAAAAGAGACTTGCCTCCTAAATAACATACAGGTGAGATAATTTCCTTAGCATAGAATGCTGGTACTGATTAGTTGTCCTTCAGACCAAATGCTTCAAATTGTATTTAGAAAGTTATTTTTCGTGTCCTGTTGCATATCCTTGGTCTGCCGCATCCATTAAGGCACACTAGCTTCTTATTCCTGCCTTTGAATCGACTCACTTGATGCTTCCCGACTTACGTGCAGTGTGTGGTTGCTTGGCAGAGCTTTGGTACTGTGCCAGCGTGCTGCGTATGGACATGAGACTCCGCTCTCTTGGTCTTGATATGACTAAGTTTGTGTAAAAGATTTTTCCAGCTGGCTCTGAGTTTGGTGGGTTTATTTTCCTAACTACTGTTAGAGCACCTACAAGGCACTACTTTAGACTGAAAGCCATACGGTTAGTGCTTAATTTCTAATATACACCTGCCTTTTCCTAAGTCTGGATCGTGCAAACTACTTTCTGTGGATCAACTTCTGCAAAGGTTCGAAGTTTTCCTGGGTTTATAAAAGCAAAGGCGCCTCATCCATTTACACTCGCTGAAGATCTCCCCCAGCGACTCTCGTCTGGCAACCGAAGGGTTTCTTATTGTCCCTTTGCCTGTTGCAGATGAATTAATGAATGACACAGATGCCGAAATGTCGGGGGGGCTGGCAATGCAAAGGAAGTCGGGAGAGGTGCAACCACTGCCGTGGCTTATCTGACGGGTGGAGAAGAGCAGTTCAAAGGTGCACGGCGTCTGCGGAGGATGTCTCCTGAAGAAGCGTGCTGACTTCTCAGATAAGCACACTACAGCCCGCAGGCTTCCCAGAAAATGGTTAATTATTTATCATGAGTTACTTATTTAATACTTACTTCATAGGAGTTGAATATTTACTTTAGGAAAAGCAGATGGAACTCTGGTACACAAAAGTGCTTCTTCCTCAGAGGGGTTTAGTTCTAATTTAAGCTGAAAGTGGTCTGCGCTGCAACGCGCAGGTCTAGGTTAACGTATGGACTGGGGACTAGCAGCAGCGTTTTGTTCAGTTCCTTTGGGGATAGGCTGTAACAGTACCTGAGGATCTTCCGTCAAGGGATCAGCACGAGTTGTCTGCTGTATCTRGTCATTTGCAAAAGATATAAATACAGTGGAGGAATCAAATGCCAGATGCAGGTGTCTGAGCGTAAAGTTGTGACATTTTCCCATCCAGCCATAGCTACAGCACCAGGTGTGAACCTCTGCGCGCGGCGAGCGAGACACAAGGCTTGGGGACTGGCACGGCAGGGTGAAGGTCGGTGGCCCTTCAGAGAGGTGGCAGGATCTGGCCCTGGCCCTATTTTGAGCACAACTTCCAGTAGGCTGCGGGATGGCCAACAGTGGGTGATAGCACTGAAATAAACTATGCTGAAATAAACCATGCATAAAGCTGGGAGCAGGAGTGTCCCTAAGTGGAATAGTAGTTGGGAACTGGGTTTTCAGAAGTTCCTAACCCTGGAAATCTGGCAGTAAAAGGGAATGGAGCTTCTGGGTGCTGGGCTACATAGGAAAAATCTGACGGAAAATTTCTAACCATTGCAGCATATGAGGCATTAAAATGTCATTCATATAGTAAAAATGATAGACAGGAAAAAAACACTGTCAGAAAAAGACGTCAGATTTCCTTCTGCCAAAATTTCAAACTGTGTACAGAGGGAAAGAGAAGAGCGTATGTCTATGGACGGAAAAAAAACCAAAATCCAAGGAACATGGATTGCATGTCCCTTGATGCCTTCCGAAAGGAAACAGCASGGAGAATGAGGAAATTTCATAGAGTAAAAATATCTACCCACTAAGGAGAAATCAAACTATGCTTGCGAAAGGTTGAAGTGCTTGAAGAGGTTTATGGCAAGTTGTGACTGCCCTGGCCAAGATCTTTCCATGAGGAGGTGTTACGGCTCAACTTGAGACCAGACTAAGAAARCAGAGATGGCTTACGCCGTAAAAGCAGGAAAATCACTACTCTGCTTCCCTGCTCCATGTGCTGCGGTACAGAGGTAAAGTGCTGCTTGTCTCAACTGCACTAAATCTGAGATAAGTGTTGTTTACTTCACCCCTCTCCAAGAGGAAAGGTCACTCGTGATCTCRGTAGAGCTCCAGCAGTTTCCTCCTGGCAGCGTTCACCTCTGCCCGCCCGGCATCGGCGGAGGTCCCGRGAGCCCCTGCTCCCCTCCTTCGGCTGCCTAGCTGTATCCTGGCTTTTGGGGACATGTCTTAACCCTCTCCCTGCCAGCCTTTGCCCCTCTATCTTCCCTGGAGCTGACTCTGATCAGACAGGCAGAATATGTCAKCGGTACGGTCTTAAATAGCAGTGAGATGCTGACAGTCAGACTTACAGAAATACTCGTGGTCCTAAGAAATAATGCACAGAGGGTAAGAAGTAAAGGTCATTTTTTAGTACAAGTTATAGATGAAGTGTTCTCCTGTATGAAATAAGAGTATTCTTTTTCCTCTTGTCGTCTGCTCAGCCTTCTTGGTTTGGTTTTTATAGTGCCATATATTTAACCTAAGCTCTCTTTTTTTGACTCAATAGTATTTTCATATTTTCGTTTTTCTCTCAGCTTATGTTTGTGCTTTATCACTCTAAGGAACAATAAATGAGGAAGGAAAYAGTTGACTGGGATAACCCTTAAGCTGAGCTTTGTTAACATCAAGAATGACCGTGCAGATTGTCTTAACTCTGAGTGCAATTTATACCGAAAAACCAGACGTTTTCTAATGGCTATGTAATATGTTAAATTCTTCTTCTGAAGGTAAGATCTCAAGTTCTCTTGTACATAAGGAACAGAACAAAAAAACTTCAAAATAAACCAGAAACACACAAAGCAACCGCTGGCCACTGATGTTACACAGATTTTTCCTTCTTTTCTTCTTTTGCAAATAAATGACTGCAGAAAGCAGTGCAGTAATTATAGCCTTCAGAAATGGCTCAGGTTTTCCTYCATGGACAAGCATGACAAAAAATAATAAAAAATAATTTTTACCAACACAGCTGGTGTTCAGATGAAATTATGTGGTTAGCTTTGAAACGATATTAAAAGAGAAATTTTAATTAACCTGTACCACTGAGTCAGGAGATAATATCTGATGCCTATAACAGGCATACAGACAAAATATGATAAAATAATTATTTGCAATTAGATATATGCTTTACAGACAATGTTGTAATTAAAATGTACTTAATGTCACAGGAGGTCCTTTATTATCAAAATAATTTGTAGAAGGACTGTGGAAACAATGTGATGATTATCCATCCCTCTGTAAAAACCTCAAAATTTACCAAGAGCCCGAAGCATTTCTGGTTTTGAGGCAGATACCGGTACGGTCAAACAGCTGGACTMTTTTCCAGTGCCAAATCCATTGGTCACGGGAGTGCGCGTAGGTCACCCCTTTCTTGATGTGCTTCTCTTCTGTGGTACCTTGCCAGGCGATAGCCAGCCGGTGACATCCCTGTGCCGCTGCGCGGCTGGGAGCAGGGTGCACCTCCAAACGTGAGCAAATTTCTGTGCAGATCACAGGGAGGGAGAGATGCCACGGGGTGCTGCGCCGTTCTTCCGCCAGGAAAACAAATCTCCGTTTCTTTCATTATTTGCTTGTTAGCAGGGTTGGGGTGAGATGAGCTGCAATAAAACGGAGTGATTAAATTTACTGGGGCTGATTCCTGTCTCTGCTGTGGCCCTTCCAAAGCATTCGGGCCATGAAAAGGGGCCAAAACCAAGGAAAATTTACATTTATACTTGCTTGAAGGGCTCCTTTTCACTTTTACACCTCTTGAAGAATTAGCATAGTGAGGGTCAGACAAGCACAGCCTAGTAAATCTGGGGGGAACGAGGCACAGCTTAGCCTCCAAGAGCTGTGTTTGTACAGTCAGAGGCCGATACAGCTGTAGGAACATAAATGTAGTCATTTGCGATAGACCCGGCAAAAGATGTGGTGAATCCTCAGGGAACGGCGGCCAGGCGTGAGCGCTGCTCCTCTGCCTGAGGACGTGGGTGCTGCTGCTACGCTGTTAAATAACCTCTCAGCCCATGTATTTCCCCGTCTGAGAAAAATAGTGTCAATATGTCTCTAACTAGCAAGGGTTGATGGCTTCCTGGTGTAGACTAATTGCCAGTTTTCAATAAGGGAAACCCTCCTTTTACCCAGGTGATACCAAAACATTAATTCTGAGGTGATGTAAAGATTTCATTCTGCMGCCTTGCACACTGCTGCATTCAAATACTCATTTTTATGAGTCAAGCCAACGCTTGGAGGCTTTTTGGGACCCTGTACCCCAGGCTGCAAGGAAGCCCCTCTCCGCCAGTTCATCCTCTGCTCTCCCCCAGCAGCCGGCATGGCCCTGGGTACCAGCTGCTCTGGCTGGAAAGCTGACCCTCTACAAAGGAGGCTTCATCTTTGGGGAGAGCTGGGTGCTCCCGGTGATGCCAAGCATCTCACCCATCGCTTTAGGAATAGCCTGTCCCTCAGCTTTTGCTGGCAGCCGGTCCTTGCGGCTCACATTAAACAACCCTGATACGCCAAGGTCGGTTCCCGGCACCAGATGCTTGCTCTGGGGCCTGACCTTATTGGTGCTAATGAAGGTTTTGGCAAACCTCTCCATCTGATTAACGTTTYCCTGTTCAGAGCCGCCGCGCTGTAATTGTGGGGGCTGTTTTGCTGTTTCTCAGGCAGACCTTTTCTCATCGCCACTTTCTGGATTTGTGCCCCACACTTGTAAAATTCCTCTTGAAGTCAAYGGAGATTTTGCCTGAGTGAAAGAAGAGCCCAGCCTCATTACAGGGTGTGTCTTTCTGGGAAGGATAGAGAATAGCAATCAACCATGATGAAGTTAATGTTTCTTTATGGAAATACTTATTTCTTCAAATCATAAATAATAAGTAAAATTGCTGCAAAATGTATTAAACTGAAGGAATGGCTCGAGGGGAAAACAACCCCCCTAGTATATCATCAGCTGCTGCTTTATCTCCCCTAGGCTTCTCCACTTCCCCGTTTTCAAAAGAACAAAGAGAATGTGCCAAAGCTGCTTTGGGATTTCAATGAAAAATAATGAGAATTCATTGCTAATTAGGGCTCCAATTAAAAAAAAAATGATCTTTGCAGGGAGACTGTTAATGAACTTGTACATTGCAGCTGCAGACTTGCATCCCTATAAACATTCCCCGTGTTTGATCCCACTGGCGTGCGCAGAAGCGGTGAGCAAAGGCTGCTGGCGCGTGTGGCAGGGGTGGCCCCCGCGCAGGAGTCCAGCAATCCCTGCCGGCGCTGGCTGCGCAGCCTGCTTTTCGGTCACTTTGGGGACACGAGTGGCATATCGGTGCTCGTGGKGTGTGTTGCAGAAGTGGGTGCAAAAGGCAGCAGTGTCGATGGCTACTCCCTCCGTATGCAGTGGGGTCCCTGCCCACAGCCTGGCTTTGSGGGGGAGCTTGCTGCAGCCGTCGCGCTCGGCACAGATAACACTTCTTCCTTCGGAGCGGGGAAATTACCCCATGTTTGCAGACAGCCTCGCACTCCTCTCTGCAGGAATGTCCCACCCTGCCTCGTGCCCGTTCGCTTTCCCGGGGCAATCATTCTCTGGCAAACAGGGACAGTAAGCCAAGACGAAATAAAGAGGAGAAAAGCGAGCGCTGGGGAGCGGGGAGGATGAAAAGGGGGGTGTCAGACGTGCGGCAAGGTGCTGTTACGGGTTGGGGCTGGCCGGGGTCTGTCCTTGCCCACCACGGTGCACGCTGGGAGGTTTGCCCTTCCCACCAGTGCCTTGCCATCCTCGCTCACTGGGGCCGCTGGAGAAGTGCAGTGCGGCTCACGTGGCCRTGTCTCTTTGCGGGCTGGCAATGGCCTCTCGGTGCCCAGAGCTATCGACGGCGCTTCGGAAGTGGGAAATGGCGATGGTTAATATGGGGAAYTGCTGAACGCTAAGCTGAAGGTTTAACTTAGGATGGCATTCATCTCACAAAATATTTGGCTTTGTAAAAAAGAAGAATGGTAATTCATTATGKTTTTTTGATCAGTCTTAATCTAATCAAAAACCTCTTTATTGATTCATGTAGTACACWGTTAAGAGTGGTAGACAATCACAGGTACTTCAGGGTAAGCATTCATCTGTGACTGCATCTTTGCTCGTGACAGCAAACAACCAAGTTGTGTAAATCTGCACCTTTATACACTCTAAGGGTCATTTTAATTAGGATAAATGGCTACCACAACCTTCCTCCGTAGTACATGGTGGTTTCTGACGGTGGTGGGCTGTGTGTGATGTGCTCCAGCTCCCAGGTCAGGGAAGGGAGAGCCTGCATAGAAGTAAACGAGAATGTAAATGTGTTGGGGGAAAAATCACATTCTTTTTGTCCAACCGCTGAGTCAGGTACAAAGCAATCAGAGCCAAACCCAGCCATGCTGTAAGTCCACCAGCTACGACAGCGGCTGCACGCATCCTGCTGCATGCACGCATCCTGCTGCATGCACGCATGGGCGTTTCACGCTGGGTACCCAGGCAGACTGATGCATCTGCAACAGTCCTGCTTGTGTGGTTGTTCCTCCCTCTTCCTCAGCTTGCCAGCATTTGCCAGGAGGCACATCCCCATGGTATTTTGTGCCAACACGCTGTTTTCCCCTTCCCATCGCAGGAGGGCTTTTTCTCCTGGGAGAACAGTATGAAGCCATTGGAGGGCAATTAGCAGGGGCTCTGAAACACTCCTGAAACCTGATCAGAGGTTGGAGATGACAAAACATGGGTAAAATTCATGTTAATTGTACACATTTTCCTATGAACTAACAATGAAACAGAAACCCACACAGTGGTTGATGTTGGAAGGCACCTCTGGAGATCATCTAGACCAACCCCTGCTCAAGCATGGTCACCCAGAGCGGGTTGCTCAGGACCGTGCCTTGTTGGCTTTTGAGTATGGCCAAGGATGGAGACTGCACAGCCTCTCCAGACAACCTGGGCTAGTGTTTGACCACCAAAAAAAGGTTTTTTGTATGCTTAACTGGAATTTCCTGTATTTCAGTTTGTGTATTTTCCTCTTTCCCAGGGTTTGAAGAAAAAGTTGTGGTGATGAAAGGAAGGCTAACACAGATATCCCAGGCTCTTGGGTGAGAGCCTCTCCCAAAATCGAACGCAGCTAGGGGAACAAATAGTGCGTGAGACGTGGCGGGTAAATACTCCGCTCCCTTTGCCGTCAGCGAGGTCTTTTGCCCCGGAAGAGCTGGGTCCGCCCTKTGGGGCTGCACTTGAAGGGAGGTGCAGAGAGCAAAAGGGGGGGCTGGCCGGGAGGCAGAGGCGTCTGGGAGCGGGCTGGGAAACGCAGCCCCTGCAAGAAGCGGGGTTTAGGGTGGCTGACGCAGCACGAGGAGCCATTTGCTCCTGCACCCGTCTGTCCTGCCTGGGGGTCCGTGGGTGCGGATGTGCGTGGACCTGTGCTGCACCCCTGCAGTTATTAGGGGGGAATGGTTGTCTCCAGCTCTCAACACACTCAGGTTTTGGATGTGCTGAGGGCTAAAGGTCTGAGGGCTCTGTGGTTCCAAGCTCCTACACGTCCTGCTCTCCCCTGGAGCCCCAGCCGCAGACCCTGGGGTTGCTGTATAGCCCCAGGCATGCACGGAGGGTCCTTAGGGGTGTGCTGAACCCGGCTGGGAGCCCTGTGCAAAGCCCTGACGGGAAGCACCTCTTCGGCGGGGTTCCTGTGCTCCAGTCCTTTCCCGAAGTACATTGGGGAAGGTAGCAGCCAGCTGCAACCATCTGGTTCGTTCGGTCACGTTGCCTGCCTGCGCTGAAGTTGTTTTSGGGGGGTTTCTCATTTCAGTCTAGGATCCCATGCCTGGGGCACTAATTCACACTGCACCTCRCCAATGCACCACGTACAGAGCAACRGGGATGAAGTGCAACATAAATATCAGGGGCGCAGGAGGGAAGTGAAACATTTCATCCTTGTTCTGGAGCTTGGTATTAATTTTTTCTATTTCATCCAGGTGCATRGATATTATTTCTGTAGTGTGTCACAGTTGATAACATACATAATGGAGCCATTCAGGGGCATCTCTGAACATGCACTTTTCCCACATATAAAAATGTACCTGAAATTTTGAAAGATTGAATAATCATTTGCCAATTTAAAAAGAAAATGGAGAGAACAAGGGAAAGAGGCTTATAGAGTTGTAAGTCTTCATAGAAAACCGATGGAAAAGCACATGTACATTTAGAATGATGTTGACATTTCTGAAATAAGAGATATGGTGTTTTATCTAAATTATACCAAAGCCCTTCAAGATAATGTGCTRTGTAATAGCTACAGTTTTAGACACTATTTCATTTCCAATTTTCTAGACAAAAAGCATGATTCTTATCCACAATTTCAGTTCAGTGTTTGACAAATTATTAGCATATACTTCCCAGCTACATCTAATATAGGGAAAGCTGTATTTTAGGGGAAAAGGCTGCATTTCCACTTTCCCTTCCACCAGTATTTTGTGTTGCATGAAGAGGAAGCAGAGGTTTGTAAAGCCCAGAGTGAAAGCAGATGTGGGAGCACTGCAGGCACTAATAAGCCTGAATTGCCCTGATGAGCATCACCTGGGCCCCCACCCACACAGCCCCTGACCATTGGTTTGGGAGCTCCATTTAAGCTTAGGGCCAGGCTCTCCTTTGGGCTGTGYTGGGGGTGTYTCTGTGTTCAGCAGTGCTGCTGGCWCCTCTGGCYTCTTTGCTCCTCCTGGCTGGGTCTTGGACCCATGCTGCAGGTAGCTCCTCTCCTGGTCCTTGGGTTATACCTGCTGCTTRTTCCTCTGGACCTGGCCCRCCACSTTGGCTGGGCTTGGCTTGKCCCTCCTTGGGGAGGGGTGGGTGCYTGCTGCTGYTCCTCCCTCTCCCTTAGGCATTCACTGTGTCTGTATTTGCAAACAGCACCTTGCTCAGTGCTGTCAGTAGCTCTAGGGTGGGGGTACCCTGCTTGCACCTCAGGCTTAATGTGAGCCACATACCCCTCCTGGTGTGTGCTGGCTGGGAGGAAGAATGACCCGCAGATCTGCTGAATGCTGTAGTAACCCCCCTTGTAATTCACTCACAGAGCATGCACAGGCAGGTTTTGGTGCTTTGAAGGGTCCTAAAGCACCACAGTGCAGCAGAGAAGTCTAGGCTGGCTGGAGAAGGCCCTCAAGAGCTCCTCAGGGGAGCCTCTTGGTGGGTCTGTTTTGGTGTTTAAAAGTAGGTCCTGAACATGTGCATTTGTACCCCTCTGTGCAAGTTGTTCCCATCTGTAGTGCTGGTTGTGTGTGCTTGTGTGTGCTTGCGCTGATGGGTCTGGGCTCATGTTACAGAGGTGTTTTCCTTCTCTTCTGGCAGCTGAAAAGGTATAAATCCTTCTGACACCCACTTGGCATCATTGATGATGCCACTGGCATGGCCTTGCCTTTATCTGGAATCAGAGCACCATGAGCTCTGAAGACCACAGTACAGGTGAACCTCACCTGTATCTGCAGCGTGCTGAGGTCTCTGCAATGCTGTACTGACTCAGGGTTCTGGGGTGCGGGGGGTAACATGTAAAATAATTATCTGTCTTGAGGGGGCTTGCTCCTTTCTTGTGGGTATCCAAGTGAACCAGCATGTTCTGGTGCAGGATGCACTTGGAGGGGCAATGAGATAGCCTGAACCCCCCTGGAGTCCCTTGGCCTGATGCTTTTGTTTCCAGCACTACTTGACCAATATTCTAAAAAGTTTAGCAGTGTGGGAAAGTTATTTCCTAATCTTGTATGCTGGGACACATCTGTAGGTGTGCTTCATGCTAGTGATACTGAATAAGGAAACCTAGAGCCCTGAGTCAGAAATTCTGTTTAATTCTCATTGAAAGAGCAAGCTACTGTGACAGAGTTGGCAAGGTTCAGCAAATAAGTTAGATGATAGATGTCACGTGCTTATCTGAAAGGCATTATTTCCACTCACATCTGGTGAACTGACTAAAGTGTCCTGGGTGTGATGGGATGGTGAGCCTGCTCCCTCTACAGGGAGTTTTGACTTCATCAGTATTGATTTATATTCAGTGTAGAGGTAGAAAAATTCCTTTCTCCTKAGAAGTCTCTTCCAAGATGCCAATGAACAAAATCTGGAAAGACATTATTTTTTGCATATATATTTACAAGTAAGTAGTCCTCAACAAAATGGGAGTGTAGTCAGAGGGATGGAGGTAGTGCCCCAGCCCCCCCAACAGCTGGTGATCTGAGTGGGAGGAGATCTTAGTGTACCTTGTAATTAGCAGGAAAAGGAGGGTTTTCATGACAACCACAAAGCACAAAATATAAATTAAACTCTGCTAGGAAATTAAATTCAAGGAACAGAAATAGTTTCCTTGGCAAGCCAAGAATAATGCTGGCAATGCTCAGACTGGTTGCTAAGTGAGGGGGCAGAGCAAGAAAAGGATAACAGTAGCTGTGATTATTATTGCTGCCTTAACAAATATATGCATTAAAGGTAATAAAAATTATACTTTTAAAACTATGCAGGTTCCCAGTGTCACAAGGAGTTCTTTGTTTGTAAACAGGGTGGGGGAACCAAGGGTCAGTAAAGCCTTGGTATGCATCTTGGAGGTAATCTGTCCATGGTCAAAATAAATCTGTTTGTTTCTGTTGGTCACTAGGAAGGCTATTCCCCCTCTATAAATATGCAGGGGGATTTGTCTTTGCAAGGTTTAAATGGCTGCATGTGCTTTGGTAATAGCAGSATGTGATCAGAAGGGGGAACTATTATAAAGAACAGCTAATTGCTGGGCTTGCTGGCAGTGCAAGTAAAATGACTTTCATTAATCTGTGCCTTTACACTGAGTGCATGGACCCTGATCCAGCTTCCCCTGAGGCGGAGGCAGATCCTCCCTCTGACCGCAGCGGGTGCGGGATCAAGCCTGTGCAAAGTGCCCACTGGAGGAGACTGAGAAAGAAATGGAAAGTGCTGTATTTTGGTCCTAGTCTTAAATGATTTACGGTATGACCTTTGGCTTAATGATATTTGTCTGTCTTCATCAAATGTTAAGATCCATGGCTGGAAAAGGGCTGTATGAGTGTTAAATAGTTATGGAAAATGCTTTTGCCACAAATAATGCAAACTTGCGCCAAAMCAGTTTTTTGTGCATCTTCTTGGACTAGCGTAAAAGTCATTTCATCATAAGAAGCCAGGGCATAACAGAAATGCTTCTGCAGTTAAAGTTACTGACTAAATTAAGTGAGCTGCTATTTTGGGGCAGGTATTCCTTTCAATAAGCATGACAGGGCAGAGATCCCTAATACTTCCCTTGTAGCTGTGTTGCATGGTATAGCCATCCTTACGAAAGCATGTTAAAGGGGTAGGTCATTCTGAGCCAGGCTGGCTCACTGGCTTGCGTGCAAACTTGGAGGAAAAATACAACTTGTTTACTTGTGAAAGCTTATCTATCCCAATGTGTATTGCGGTCTCCTGAGGATAGTTCTGTGTTGACACGCAGTTCCTGCGTTACCCCTGCAGGCTCCACTGCAGCCCCTCTCTTCATGCTTGCTGGTGATCCCCTCATTCCCCAGCTAATTGGAGTTTGCTCTTTTATACGCACACAATTTTAGAGACGTTTTCACAAAAGGGGTAGATTGTTCTCTGCTCAATAAGAGGATCTTTGCTTAAATACAGTACAGAATTTCCCATCTGCTTGTCAAGTTCACTTGTAATGATGAACCAAGAATATTTCAACCAAATAAATATCTTGCACTATAGGATGAACTAGAGTTCATCTCGCTGATTGCAGCCATTCCTTGAGATCTGAGAATCAGGTGCCAGAAGATCTTTAGGGATGAGCTGGGGGTGTTTAAGTTGCATCAATGGAGTTGAACGAAATCTGTCCGTGAGATCACTTACTGTAGCTTGATGCTTGGCAGAGACTGGACAGCTTGAAGTGTGCCTGTAAAACCCGTGTGCTTGTGCCCGCTCTGCTGTGGGGAGGGAGTCAGGGGGGCTGCGTGGTGCTGCAGGGCCACACAGGGCTGTGTCTCGGGGCTCACCTGTGGCACTTGGCAGGACCTGCAATATTCAGGCTGCTCCTGAACAGACCCATTTTCCTATCAAGGGTCTTCATTGCAGCATCAAAAAGGTAAAAATAGCATGGGGAAAGTATCTGGGAAGAAAAAAAAAAAAAAAAAAATCTGAGTTTTGAGTTTGGTCAGGTACTACTGTCCTTATACATGATACCCTGTCCTGAGGTCTCACTTCAGCATGGGCTTAAAAGTTGTTTTTAATAGTTTGACTTTGATGTGTAACAAAGTACTTGGGACTTCACTTAGGACAGTTAACTAACAGCTGGACATGAGTATGTTAACATTTAGGTTTGTCTCTTAAAGAAACAGACTTGGGCAAAGCCAGGCGATCTTGCTTGTGTAGCATCAAATGTTGCTGAAGGGGTAGGATGTGACTCTAATTTCTATGTGCAAAGTTAAAATGTCAGAACAAGCGTTCTGCTAAATTCCAGCATTAGGGGGAATGTGGGAGTTTTGTTAGGGTTAAGCAGGAACTAGATGAACTAAAACACRAATGTAGAATAGATTTGATATTAATATACCCAGCTAAACACAGCTATGTGAGCTGGTAACGAAACACTGCTGGGATGTGGCTTGAGGAGCCTGTCCTGGGTCTGGCGTTGGTGGGGGATGCTGGCCGGAGCACGGGGCTGCCACGTCCCTGACTAGGGTGGCAGCAGCAGTTCTGACTTTGCTCTGTGGAGGGCTAAGACATCTATGGTGAARGGTCTTCTGGAGAACAGTTCTCAGTTGTTTTCAGCATAAATGATGTATTTACTTCTGTCCTTAGGAAAAGGAGAGGCATAACTGGATGACAAAATGCTTAACGCACGTGGAGAACTTGAAAAATTGGATCTCCCCTTGGTCATTAGGCCAGACACTTGTGCAKCCAGAAAAGCTACAAAAATTTTGTAGTGTAAAAGATGACAGACTCTTAACTACCTGCTTTAGATGGTACCACTATAGTACACCATAATTTGAATTACTCTTTGGTTTTTTTGTCCTACTGTTGTTGGCAGCTCCCATACAGAATCCTGGTTTTAATGTTTATTTGAATATTTAATTACTCTATAATAGCACAATAATTACCATGTAGCTACAGAGGAATTACATGGTTGTCTGTACTCTGTAAACCAGTGTCAGCCTCATCTACAAAGAAATAATTATGCAGCTAACATACCTGTTAAACAGTGATTTAGCAGAGAAACAGGAAAAATGTAAAAAATGCAATTGCTGCTTTTATAAATAATCCCATGAGCAAAGTTCTTCAGTTCCCTGATTTCTTTTACTACCACAATGTTAGATGATGTGAACTGGACCCAGGAAAAATATGCCTGTAGAATTAAAGGCTGATAAAACTACCTCTGCACTCTGTAACTATATGCAGTGTTATTTCGTAGCCTATTTCTCTAGCTGCAGGTTGTGATCAAGCAAATTAAAATAGTTCCAAATAACTTCGTGTGTGCTCTGGCTTCATCTGAATTTTGGGGCCTCTTCCAGAGACTGGGAGGAAAACCACCAGGTGGCAATGTGCACAAGGAAATGAAAATGCCCTCAAATCTGCCTGAAAGCCGCAGCACTCCTCGAAGATTAAATTATTCAGCCTTGAGATTCAATTGTATTGGTGGCACTTGTCCTGTTACAGGAGTTAGTATAAGAATTCAAGCATCTTTTCTATTTTAGAAAGATTTTTTACAAGTATAAGAATGTAAATTTTTTTCCAAGTCAAAAAAAAAACCTGTAAGGGTGAACATCTCTCTACTTACTACTTACTTTCATGCTGGTGGATATCTTCAGTAAATTTGTGTTTGCTTTTGGTTCAAATGTTCCCCACTGAATATTTGGAAAATGTTTTCTTGTGTTGCTGGTTTCCTACTTGGAGATCTCTTCTGACACAGCCTGTTTATGTACTTCTAGCATTGCTGGTGCTCTGTCTGGGTATGGGAAACAGCATTGCAGCTTTTGACCCACTGACCCCTCCCCTCCACCTTCCCTTGCTTTTGGTGGGGAATGTTTCCAGACTGGAACCCATGGCAGAGGAAGGACATTTCTCAGGTGCGGCAGGACCTACTGGTACACTATGTATTTAAGCAATAGTGTACTGATGATTGAGACAAACTGGGTTTATCCAGTGTAAATCAATTTGCAGATCTGGATTATCCTCAGGGATGCTGGGAAACAATCTTGAATGAYGGTTTCCTCCTAAAGAGTGCTGAGTTTGTTGCCTGTTGTATTGCTTTGGGGAGGGCAAAACTGGCTAAATTCAAGGGAACGCAGCTCAAAAACAAATTTCTGGGTTATCCTGGCACTGCAGGAGCAGTGTGTGCCCAGCTGTGACTTCTGCACCGCCTGGCAGCAGGGAGGAGATGTGTGATGTTGTGGGATCTCGGTGGGATGATGTGGYGAGTCGGGGCAGCTCGCCTGCAGGCAGTTGTCCTTGCACGGGGTCTGCTGGCCACTGGCCATCCCCTGCGTTAGCCACGTCTGCTGTTCTGGAGCTCTGCCTGGCTGCTGGGGCTGGGACCTCTCATGTGCCAAGGTGGGCTAAAAATAGGCAGGGTTCAAGGGCAGCGGCAGGTCGGAGGGGCGGTCGGAGTGTTTGGCATGGGAAGGCAGATTCCCTGTCCTGCTCCCAAAGCAGTGCCCAGGCTGGAAGCTCTCTGCGAGGTGCCTGCCTTCAGGGGCTGGCCAGGTGCTGAGGAGGGGGGGGGAAACACGGCTGGGGCTGGTTTTAGGAAACATGCCTTCCCATTAAGCATCCATCAGTGGGGAAGAGTTGGACTCTTGTCTCTTGATGCGTGATTGCTGGTGAGAAATAGAGCAAAACTTACCCAGCTTTGGCTTGCTGGAACATAGACATGAACTGCAGGAAATCGAGATGAAAGGTCAGTGATCACCTTCCTAATAGGAGAGATGTCTATTTTTAGGGAAGTACTATCCACAAAACCACTCTTCTGAATTTTTGCAAAGCAGACCTATTTCATACTTGGCCCCTTTCTCTGAGGGAAGGAGCATACTTGGTTCCCTGCTTTTTTTATGAAGCCGACTCATTTATTTGCTCTTCGAAAAGGCTCTTTACAGCCCCTTCAGGACCAGCAGCGTGCGGCTCTGGGATGGGAGGCTGCTCCGGTGCTGTGTGCCGTGCCAGGACTGCTCTKGGGCAGTGGGGACGTCTGCAGTCCAAAACCTGCAAATCCCGRTCCAGTGGAGACTAGGAAAACTAATTCAACTCTAAGCCACATTCTCCTCGAAGMCCAACCTAAAGCACTAAGACATGTTGATGGGTTGTCAGTCAATGTGGGGCAAGGGGAATGTTAATCGCCCGGCAGAACAAATGCTGTGAATTATTGCATGTTTGCGAATCTGGGGGCTGCTTATTCCCCCCCGAATATCTTCCAAACTCTGCCCAGGAGAAGCCCTGACGCTGCTGGGGAAGTGGCTGGTTTTACTGCTGGCAAACACCAGGTGGCATCACGTCTGAGGTGGGAGCTGGCAATTGAGCCGAGTCAGGAGGAAGCTCAGCTTTGAGTCTTTCTGGGCATGGTTCCAGGCAATAATATCTTTTCCCACCAGTCGTGAGGGATCTGAACTTTAGTTTGCATGAGAAGCTTAAAAAAGCAACTGTTTAAAAAACAGAATCCCTTTTCTATCTTGTATGGTGCTTGGGGGAGAGCTGGTTTGCAGAGCAAGGCTTCCAAACAGCCAGCTGGCTGTATGCAAAGAGACTGTGCATGAGTGCGTAGGTTCCCTGAACCTGCTGGGGCTTGGTGTGGGTCTGGGACTTTCCTAAATGGACTTAATGTGAGGGTCACTGCCTACATCATTAATAGCATGAGACAAGCAGAGCTTTAAAGACATAGTAATATATCTTGGCCGTGTTTGAGAACAGGACCAAGCACCTCGGAGCAGCACTGCAGCATGATTTTTACAAAGCCTTGCTGGCATGTCTTTAGCCATCCAGCACTGGCCACTTTCTGTGGGTGTTTCCACTCCTCTGACCATTATGCAGGCATCATGCTGGGGACTTGCAGCTAAGATACCACCAGCCTGTTCCAAAAAGCTCTCTCCAAATACACTGGGAAATGCTTGCAAAGCARCTCTGGGTTCTTGAGTCCTAAACCCCAGTACCCGCCCTGCTGCAGCCATCTCCTGGGAGTATGAGGGAAGATGCAGAGATTGGGACTGGGGCATGCTGCTGCTGTACTGGGCAGCCTGACAGCAGAATAGGCCACTGAAACCCATCCTGCTGAGCCCCACGTTAGCCCCTGCTCTTATCTTTCTCAGCTTTTCTGGTCATGTTTTTCAAAATGTTTCTATTCTTTTGCTGTTTGAGCTTTTTTKTGTGTGTAGTTACAAAGCTTTGAAAATGCAAGGTGTTGTCCCCCAGAAAGCATTTAAGTTTTTTTCTGTGGGAAAAGTCAACCCTTTAAATCTGGCTCTCTAAAGATAGTATTAGTGAAAAGCTATGCTCTTCCCAGCACAGCTCCTTGGTAGGGGCAGGTCAACAGGACGCGAAGCTGCACACTGCCCAATACATCCACGAGCTTTAGCCACTTGATTTGAAACAATTGTTTTTTCTGTGGATTTATAAGGGCTCAGTTCAGCACAGAAACAAACAGCAAAGATGATGTTCACTTACATTCATCTGTGTCCTGCAGGAGAGGAAAGCAAGCTTCACCAGCCCAGATGATTTTCAAATGAATTGCAGGGCTGGGTGGGGAAGTCAGAGGCTCTTTTCTGAAGAATAGAGCCCTTAGTGTCTGCGCTGCAACACTRTTCCCCTTCTGTCCGTCTGTCTTTAGCTCTTTGTTATGTCAACATCTGTAGCTGTGAGTAAATAGCATAAGGGGAGAATACATATTGTACTCCTGCTAAAGCAGCCAGGCTGGGTGGGGGCCAGATGACTGCATGAACTGTGCTGCCTCTGTYTGAAGCGAGGAGCTCTGGAGTAAATGCATATATAGGGCTCCCAAAGACCCTCGTTTTATGATGAATGATATTGCTCAGTGCTTCATTGACTGGATCCTCAGCCTGTGCAAACCAGAATAGCCCTAGTGTCAGTCCTGTGGATATGCTGGTTTACTGGAGTTGAGCACCTGATGCTGTAATCAAGACAGCATGCAAGTACTTGTCTAGTTAATCTATGAAATGTTCACGTTTTCTCTTGTCAGYTCTCTCCAGATATTTTTTCAGTTATGCTGATTCTTATAAATAAAAATTGTTAATATTTATAATTGTATAAATGCTCAAAACTGCTMGGAGAACTCATTAAGAAGGACTTTAAAATCCTGCTCTGCCTGCAGCCAGTGCCACCTCCTCATCCTCTTCCCAGCCAGTTCCAGGCAAAATTGGCAGSAGAGCTGGTCTTAAAGCAAAGGAGCTCTGCTATTTTTGTGGAAATAGGCAGCTGAGGGAGAGGGGAGGGAGGTGGTTAGTGACTGCAGAGGGGATGGCTGCTGTGATCTCGGCTCTTGCAGGCCCCCAGAGATGTGGTGTGGGAGATTGACAGCGAGATGCTCACTAGCTCTGGGGYTTACAGAGACCAGCTAAATGTCACCGGGCTGCAGGAGGGACACAGCCCRGGCAGAGTACCTTCTCTGAGTGGTTTGCTGTGCATGGGGAGCAGCTAGATAGTGCTGACATCGGTCCATGTGGCATTTCCCTGCTCAGGGAGCCAACTAATGAGCAGGTGATCATCTGTTTCAGTGCAACCTCAGAGCACACTCTTTCCAAAGGAAAAATAAGGTCACAAATACTTGCCGAGTAAATATTGTTGTGAACTATTAGTTAGTCTGCAAGAATAAACTTTGGAAGATGTGCTTCATCTCTCTTGTCCGTTTGGCAGCTGTTGTATAGCTCTTAAATTAAAATGCCATCTTCTTTGGAGCTATTTCTGGCAGCCCCAGCGTCTTCTGTACAGGGGGTGCTTTTGCTGGGTCATACTGTGTTTGAGCTGTTCTGCTTTACAGCTGTGTTCTTACTGAAGGGGTCAACATACCTCATATGTGAGTTCACCTTAAAGATGGTTTTGTTTGTTTGCAGCATCCTTGCATCTAAAGATGTCAGGACAGTTACATTGCAGTGCAAGGTGCTGTGCAGGCATGTGGTATGAGGAATCGGTCTCCAAAGTGTTGATGAACTCAGGCAAAGGGCCAGCAGGATCCCAGGGAGCCACCTGGGGTCAGGCAGCAGTTCTGGGCATGGAAATTAAATCTAACATTGCTGGCACAAGCTGAAGGCTGGAGCTCAGGTGAAACATGCTTAGATAAAATTTTGCTTAGATGTGATCAAAATGTGTCCTGTAGCTCCCTTTGAGTAGAACCATGTTAGTGGCTGGGAGTCTGCAGAAATACCAGMCTGCTCAGATGAACAACTTGTTTCACACACCTAAGGGTATGTTTGCACCACAAGTAATGGAAGTTGAGTCAGCTGTGCCATTGTGAATCTTGCTGTGGGATAATCTGTCCTGCCTCAGCTAGGTCAGGGGGCTCAGGTATTTCCTCTGCTGTTCTGCCATCTAGCTGTATGTTAAGTAAATACATTTAAAAATAGGTAGGTTCCACAGCCCAAAAGAGGAATAYGGGTCAGTTCTCACTGAATAAAAATACACTTTTCCCCATGTTCAGTTGAGCTATTTCTATACCTTCCATTAAATTAGCAGTGTAATTATTCCTTCCACTGAAGCTTGCRTTTGTTAGCGTCCATAGACTGCATTTTGTGTATGTGTGTTGGTCTAATATGTAGTGTTTCTCTGTAGCACAGCCAGCTAGCTAGGAAGGACTTAGGCACCAGATTTCTCTATTTTACAAAGTGTTGGAAAGAACTAGCTGGAAGACCCCGGCTCCATAACTTGATTTGCAACTTTCCTATCTTTTTTTACAAGGCTAGAGAGATGGGGGGGTGGAGGGTGTCTTCAAGGGAGGTTCTCTGGGGAAAATCATGCCTGTSAGTCCTGATGCACCAGTGAGTACGCTGTTAGTGGCCATCATCTCAACAGCTTGTGGCTAGAAATTCCAACGCTGGCATTGATATTTCACATCAGAAATGCATAAATATATTACTTTATAGAAAATATGGCCTAAGCTGGTCTATAATAGAAGACAGTTTCACTGCCACAGACCCTCTGTGACACCTCTGGATTATGCTTCCGAAAGAGGCTTTCAAGGGTCGTGTGAAGTCATCCCGTGGTGGCTGGTTCTGGYAATTAATTTGTGAGCTTTATAAAATGAGCATCTCTGTCCTGCAAGCATCTGAAGGGTGGCACAGCTTCACTTGCGTGGCTCATCCTGCTGGGCTGGTGCACACTGGATGGGATTTAAGCATCCTGAGCCTCTGGATGGTATGTTGGACTTWGAACCAYGGACTTGAGYGCTTTTCCTTGGTTCTGCTATTGCRCAGTTCACCTTGACCAAATCCTTTCTGTTTACCTTCTGCCTTTTTTACTTGTGTACTTAGACTTCAGTCCCCTTGGGGCATGATCTGCCTCTCRTGAGTAGTCCATATTATGCCTTGCGAGATCTTGGATGTGGCCTGACAATATTGCTGTAGTGCTAACAGCTAAGGGAGTGGGCATTAGYGTTAAGGAGATGTATCTGAGTAAATATGTGTATGTTTTACTATTTACGGAGCACTTAATTATTTTTGATAGCTAATTAGTGTGTTCTCTGTTTTGACATTTTTACACTAATACAATACATGCTACAAAAGACGGTTCACATGGGATAGGGTTTCCTTTACTTTGCAAGGAGCCTTTACCTGTCTTTTTTGTTCTGGTGCATTCAGAAATGCTGTYTGCAGGCCCACTAACCATTCTCTTGGTTGCGGCTGATTTTTTTCCTCCTTTGGAGGCTTGACAGTAGATTTTGTTTCCATTGAGCATAAGGGGAAGACTTTTAAAAGCACAGAGAACCGTAAGGAACCTAATTTTGCTGGAAGGTTGGGTGTCTAATTGACCTTAGTGCCATTAAAAAAAATCTCCCCATATGTGTTTTGTTTGTGGGCTTTTCCCTCCACACATGGGCAAAATCAATTGATCAATGTTTGTTACAAAGTTATGAACAAATGTCTCTGGTCTCATTGATGCATTGATGTCAGCCCAGTGTGTTCTCCTTGCTAACAAAATTAGTTGCAMAGTCAGCAGGAGGCTTGTGAGAACACAGAGCCTAGGTTTTGTTTGCATAGCACACAGGGCTGGCTGCTACTTAAATAACAAATCATCCCTCTCTGCTCGCAGATCTTCTGATGGTGTTTTTTTGTTCTTGTTTTAGGAATTGTTGTTTGAATAAAAGGTCATTTACTGCCTTATTGAGGGGGGAAAACAACAATGTAAATGTACAGTGGTGTACTGCACACTGGGGTTTTTCAGCGGGTCCACAAAGGAGGTGGTGTGCGGGAGCTGTAAACAGCCCCAGCGCACCACGTGTGCACACGCGGCTGTGTCAGCCGTGGAGCTGAGCAGGATGCGCGGGGTGCTCAGCACCTTGGCGGGACCCAGCGCTGCAGAGACAGGCGGGATGTGCGGGGTGCTCAGCACCTTCATGGGACCCGGTGCTGAGGAGGCAGGCGGGGTGCTCAGCACCTTCATGGGACCCAGCACCGCACAGACAGAGGTGGGTGTGCGGGATGCTCAGCACCTTCATGGGACCCAGCACCACAGAGACAGGTGGGATGCTCAGCACCTTCACGGGACCCAGCACCGCAGAGGCAGGTGGGATGTGCAGGATGCTCAGCACCTTGGCGGGACCCAGCACCGCAGAGACAGGTGGGATGCGCAGGATGCTCAGCACCTTCAYGGGACCCAGCACCGCAGAGGCAGGCGGGATGCGCAGGGTGCTCAGCAYSTTCACGGGACCCAGCACCSCAGAGACAAGTGAGCGGGGGAGCTGCCAGTCAGTGCAGACAATGGGCATCCCATCCTGGCCCTGTGTGGGACCTCCCATGTAGCGGTGCCCTGGAGAGGAAAGCCMAGTGAAGGAGGGCTTTGGTGCTAGCACCACTGTTAGTTAGCTTCTTTTGCCCCAGTGGGCTCATTTCTAGTGGGTGCTGAGTGCTTGGTCTCTGATTAGCAAGGTGCAGATGCCATTGTCACTGGGATGTGAAGCATGCCCAGAGCTAAGGATGTGGTTGGTGAAYTGGGGTGCTGGCAGCCCGCAGAAGCAGGCTCGGGACAAGGTTATCCTGCCACTCAACTCCCAACAGGGCATGCTGTCAGGGACCTCATTCATACTATAACTTGCAAAAACAGAGTGCTGATTGTGGTCAGGCTGGGCAACCAACTCACCTTTAACTGTTGGTGGTTCCAAAGGTGATTGGACCCTTGAAAGCCTTGGGCTGGAATGGCACAGGTCTTGAACACCCTGGTCAGATTGGCTGTTGCTGGAGCAATGATGTATTGGTGCTCTAACCAAAGCCCCCCTCCATGTRCTCTTCCAATATTTAACCTGCACGTTTACCGAGACTCATCCTTGTTAAGTGGTCTGGCTGAGACTTGGTATTAATGACTGCTAAAGCAGATGGTATTTGCCACCCTAAATGTTCCCATTTAACCCCTGCTGCTCACCGGGGCTTCGTGCTGGCTGGGTGCAAGTCCCCTCCTGACACCCTGCTCAGGCCCAGGGGATCACACTGCAGGGGCAGGTGGAGATCCCTGGGGATGGGCTTCAGAGCTGGGTGGGATCAGAGACCCGAGGTAGCCTCAAGCCTATATCCCCTTTCTGCCATTGCCTGTTGCTCCTCCAGTAGGACTGCTGCTTGGTGCAGCACCTCCACTGTGGATGCTGCTTCCATCTGCAACCTCCTTGCAGCAAGACAGAGTAAAAAGGGTTTGGTGGTGGCTGTTGTGGGCATCTTTGCCTCCCTGCCTGGTCTGTGGAGCAAAATGTGCCTGGAGGATGGAAAGATGGCTCGCTGGCAGTTCTGCATCTTCGGTTTGCTCACAGATTGTTTGTGACGAGCCTCTTATCTACTGTATTCTTACAGCTTTTATCTTTCTCTTTTCCTGCTAAATTTCCATCTTTAAGTCTTCCAGTAGTTCTAAGCTGTCTATGTTTTGCTTCACTTAGGTTCAATATTTACATGTTACTTTTAATGTGTGTAAACAARCATGTACTGGTAACACTAACAAAATGCAATTATCACTTCCACCTCTTTCTCCAATGTTTCTTGGGTTTCTGCTGTAACAGCAGGAACCAAAAATGTGCAAAATGAAGAGATATATTTTTAATTTATGGGAGTTCTTAAAAGGCTCCTTTGRGTTCAGATTAAACTCTACTGCAGATTCAAGGGAAAGTTTAAGAAAATCAATTTTCCCAGGCTAGAAAGAGCAAAACCACTGCAGTTTATATAGTGTCCTTTGTTACTTGAATCAATAGCTCTGTTCCCATGAATGGCTGAATAATCACTTTTCTATATAATGTTAGTACACACATGGACTTAATCTCCTCCAGACTTTGTTGTTGAACCTGCAGTAAAATATTTTTGATCATTAACAATTTGTTCCTCTTATCCTTGTTTAATTTTTTCCTGCATCTGAGTCTTGCTCTGAGCTTGAAATGTGACCATTAGTCCCTGCTGTGGCACTGGCATGAAGTGTAAAAATGTTTCAAATAAATTAATGTTTTTCCAAGAAATCACAAGAAATATCAAGCATAACAGTAGCTAAATGCAGCATCATTTGGGTTTCTTTTTGGCTGAGAATATTTTCAAATTGTCTGTTCCAGAATTGCTAATAGTGAGAGGAAGCATACCCATCTTAGCACATAGCCGTGTTTCAGAAGACACTGCTCGGATAAAATGCATCCGAGGAAGAGCCGATTGCTTTTGTCCTGTCCTAAACCAGGGTGGGTATTTCTTTCAGTGCTGTGTTGGCTGCAGATGCTGTGGGAGAGCCCTGTCCCCCTTTCCCTCCACAGGAGGAGTTATTTTCCTGCCAGGTGTTCCCACCCCTGGATGGGGATGGGAGCATTTGCATGAGTAGAGGTTATAGAGCTGTAGCAGGACGGGTGTGCAGGGACCTGTGCGTTAGAGGTATGATGGGAAGACACTCTAGTAGGAGGCTTCTTATTGTCTTTAATGGTTCTGCTGTCTTAATTACGATATTACAAATTGCCTTGCAAGGACATGATCCCTTCAAGAACCAGGCAGGACATCCCTTGGAAAGGCTGACTAAAAACAAAAGGCTTTTTCTGTTTTGTTTCAGTAATTCATACTTATTACTGCTTTGTATTTTAAGCATCACCTTTTCCACTTAGTTATGTTATTAAAAAGATATTTTCAGCCGATAGTAACCTTGGCAGTAGTTGTCAAGGCTAATAGTTTGACATTTCAGATCACCCACAACTAATCAGCCAAACGTGGCAGCACATCGGAGAGAGCCATTAAGGACGTGTGGCTGCAGCGCAGCGTGCCCAGGCAGCGCCGGCGGCTGCTGGGTGACCCGCCGGATCGCCCTCGCTGCCTGGGCATGTGGCAGAAGAAAAAGGGCTTTCCAAGGGCTGGGGAGCATCCAGCCACGAGGGCATGAGTGTTATGCCCTGCTCTTTGAATGGCAGGTATGGTAAGTACCTGGTCTTCCCTTCCAGCTTCCACAAGAGCCTTTCTCCATCTCCTGAATGAATGGAGTTGTGGAGACCTTCCACAAGGTCTCCTGCCTGTCACCCAAAATGATCTGCAGGCAACAGTTTCCACTGCTCTCTGTGCCTTTCTGGAAGCTCAGGGAAGTTCAAAGCAGCCACACATATCCAATATCTCTGAAATCCTGCAGTGCCCAGGCCTGGGAGCCCAAAAAAAGAACAAAAAGGAAGAAGTAGCTGTCCTGCTTCTCAGGTTTCCTGCGTGGCAGAGTTGCTCGGGATATTTCTTAAAGCTTTGTTGACTGCTTTTTGAGTTTGTTGACTGCTGAGGAAATGGCATTTCTGCTCAGGTGCTGGCCAGGCYTTGCATCCCCAGTCTAGTGGGAAAGAGCTTGGTGCCCTTTGGAAGCCATCCGAGCACCTGCGGCTCTGCCCCAGGATCTGGCATGTATCTCTCTCGGCCTCTGATTTTGTCCAGGATGGGGGTTATGACAGACATCTTGTTCTGCAAAATGCCATGRGGTATATGGTAAGAAATTAATTTAAGCACAAGTGTGAAGAGGTCTATAGCATGTTGGAGTGCAGGACAGGTGGGTTCTGGGCYGAGAACCAGCTTCTGCAAAAGTCTTGGCATGGGCTTGGGACTAAAAGGGGAAAAAAAATCCTACCTTGGCACCTTGCTAGCTGGCCTCTGCATGATGGTGTGGATACAGACAGTATAGGCTGACCTGCATAGGTCATGTTCTGTTTCTTAGAAAGCTCAGCTGATGTTGCTGCATTTCCAGGGGTGTACCCAAGGTAAACACTCATCAGGTGGCCTGTTCTCTCCAACAGGCAAAACCAGCCTTCCTGGGGTGTCTGCACTGGCGGCWTTTCTTTGGTCCACAGGGAATCTCTGAGCAGCTGCTCTAGTTTCACGAAGGGCACAAGCAACTGCCTCTCCTTGATCTTATTTAATAGGACAAAACTATAAAGACAGAGTTCAGGGCTTCTTTGTGGCTTTGCATTTGTAAGGAGCTTTGCTGCTGCAGACATGTCCAAAACACTGAATTGGCAGAGAAAGATGCAGGTGAGGTCTCTGCTAATCTCCACTTAAATCTTCAAATGATTGAAGTACCCAGTCTTAGTGATGGCATGAAGAAGTCAATGTTGTGTGTTGTTCCTCCAGTGCCCACTTAAGGATAATGTGTTTTCATAGACACAGTTCAGCATATAAAAGCAAGTTTCCACCTGGTTACAGCACCTTGGAGTAAATGATGAATGCTAGGACTCTTTTTTTCTTTCTCCCTCTTCAGAAACAGTGAAATAGAAGTAGTTTAATATGGCTGACACTTCTGTAACTAAACATTTGCTTGACACACCTGAGACTATTAAAGAAAAGGTGTAAGGTGTTTGCAAAGCAAACCTCGTGTCACAAACAAGCTTTTTTCCCCTGAGTCTGTCCAAACCARCAGTGCTGCCCATATGTTACATGTGAAACTGGGGGGCTGTATCCACCCACRGGACCATGTAGGTCTTATTTCTAATTGTGTCAATCATGGTAATGGTCTGGGGGAAGAAATTTGTCTGGGATATGTTCATTTTTTCTTTAGCAGTCTTATCTGTAAGAATGCTTCAGTGAGATCTTTATTCATTTTAGCTGGGGTTTTGTGAAGCTTGGAGTGTAACATCCTTGTGTCCCCGGTGCCTTCTCTGAATAGCTGGAGTCCGGAAGAAAACGATTTTTCTCGATTCCCATGACTGCTGGCTTTTGATGCCAGTTGGGATATTTCAGCCTTCTRGAGCTAATTAGATATCCGTATTTCAGCACAAACTTGTGGCTTCTTCAGGCAAGCATTTTAAATCCAAAACCTCTCTATTCTTGTGTGCTCTCAGGCAGTCCAGCTCACTTGCCTGAGCTGCTATGGCAATTAAATTGTCCCCATATATAGTTCAGTATTATATTAGACTTCTAACCTAGGTGTTATAAAAATATTGTCCATCTACATATCTTGAATTAAAAGTAGCAAAATTTAAAAGTAGCAAAATAATTTGCAGGTATCTTTTCCTTGCAAGATTCACCCAGTGACTGGTGACAGGCAGCATGTTGGCCAGGAATGGATAGAAAGTTTATTGACTTTAATGTGGAGGGCACTTAACAAGAACCTGCATCCTATTTATCTATGACTGGAGGGTGGGGAAAAAACAAGTGAGCCAAAACTGAAGGTGGAGTTTAGCTGCTATATGCCTCTACTTGTGATGTATATATACCATATTCCTGCTCTGGACATGGAGGTGTTGCATTGCTACCTGGCTTATGCATTCCAGATACATAAAAACCCCACAGTGCACAAAGTTKAGAGGCATTTGGAGCCGTGACTGGAAGAAGGAAACCTTGGGTGGATGCTGAGAACGTGAGGAGTGAAAATGTCCAGGGTAGTTGGTGGGGAAATCCCCCCTGGGGTATCCTAGTATGTCTTATTCCATTGCCAGAAGGATGCCTGGATATCTGGACCACTTTTGGCCATACCTCATTATTCAAATAATGCCTGTTCTCAGTCATGTATGCCCTAGGCAAATAACTTGTTAGGGAGTTGGGAGAAAAACCGACATGTCACTATGGGTTTGTGTTGCTTTTGAGCTCCTGATGTTTGCAGGTGCCTTCTACTAATGGAAACACTTCATATTTTCTACCCTTTGACAACTGCTTGAGTTTTGGGGAAAGAATCAGGAGAAAGCATGAACTGAACATTTGTTTTCTGGGATTTTTTCCTCATTGGCTCAATTGTGATAACATTTATATCACATAATATAGTGCAGCAGGGTTGTAATTTTCCTATCATCTAAATTGCAGGCTGAAAATTGTGTTAAGAAAGGACCATAGAGAATGAATTGCTGCTTTCAGAATGACTACTGCTAACTGACAATGTGACTGGCAAATGGCTACCAAAGGCAGGGTGGGTTTGTGTATAATGTTCGTGAACTCTAGCATGGTGTTTCTAAACATATCTTGGCACATGCTGAATAATACTTTTTTAGCTAAAAGCAACTGTCTCTTTTCAAACATGCCTATATTTCTTGCAGGCCCTTTAAAAAAAGGGACACATTCAATTGGCCTAATTCTGTGCCTGTTTATTACTGAAAGAAATACAATTAAAAGTGACTTTTTAAATTCAATTTCCACTGTTACTTGCGAATGTGTTTATGTCCCTACGAGACCCATCAGCTTCACCTAAGCAGCTTGGCTTTCCTGGGGCAGTGATTTCGATGGTGTTCATATGGGACATGAAGGGCTGCTTCCCAATAGCTGAAGAGTCAGATGTGTTAGAGAAACTCATTTAGGTAATTTAGGTCCTTTATGAAACCCCAGTGCTTCASCTCTGACCTCTGAAATACCTGTCTGCCTTCGTATAGGTAAGAGATGGGCTAGAAATGCTGCTGTGACATTTTGTGMCGTTTTCTTCTACTTATATATTTGAATACAAGTAGGATATGGAAATCAAAACGATAGCAATTCAAGAGGTTTAACACAAATTAAGTAATGTCTGAATATAGGGCTTTCAAAATGTGCTCATAGAAAAACATTTTTGTGGATTTTAAGTTTATAGTTTCTGGGTGGGGTTGGGATGTTTGTCTTGTTTTGGCTACTAACAGAAGTTTTTGCTTAGTTTTAGAAACACAAATGTTGTGAAGCTGGCTTTTTATAAAGGAACTTAATTTCAGAAAGCAGAGGGTGGCAGTGCATCATCTGGATTTTCCAAACCTGTCAGTTTGGGCCTGGATCCCATTTGGTTGGTCCCGTTGTCCCATCCCGTTGGGGTCTCRGTTCTGCCTGTAGATCCTGTAACATCTTGGTGTTCTGGTTCAGGCCCATACCTGATGTTAATAGGAAGGTGTTGATCTGTTGAATGAATGAGCGYGCTGCGTGATCAGGGAGAACAAAAAGCAGACAGTTTCATTGCTGTACGCCCCGATTTGCTTTCAGGCTTTTCTGGTTCAGTCAACTGCAATGCTTTGCTGGATGCGTTAAAATGCATTAAAGTGCCTGGCACATCAAACGCCCAAAGCCCTGCGGCGTAGCTGGGAGGTGCTGCAGCGTGTGCATGTTCACAGCCCCTTGCCTCTGCCTTGGCAGGAGGCGTTGGGGAGCGTTCCTCCTGGTAATGCAGAATGCAGGGGTTCATAATAAGTTAATGACCAGTTAATGTGACGGATGGCTTTGATATATTAGAATAATTCTTATTGTTTTGAAAAACACCAGTGTGGTCATACTCAGAATGAATGCAAGCAGCCTGTGAAATTACCAGTTTAATTAGTGGGTTTTGCAAGGCTACTAAAAAGTTACTGAATTAACTTGTCTTCTCATTGAGTAGTCCAACTCTGGATGTGTTTATCTGTATTATCTCCATTTTGCTTCCAAGCTTAGTTTTAGCTGTCAGAAAAAAAATTCTGATATTTGAGTCTTAATTTTTATGTACTACTCCATGACASCATCAAGGTTTCATTTTTTTCTAAAGATACCAAACAGGAATAGTTTAGTACAAAGCATGCTGTGGTGCTCTCGCTCATGCTCCGGTTGGTCTGCAAATGAGTTCTGTAAACATTACTTACAGCAAGTATTAAGCTCTTTTTACCAGACAAAGGAACTAAATGGGCTGGGAATAAAGCCTTCTGCATGTATAATTCTGACACAAAAAGTCCAGAAAGGCTTTTGATTATGTAAACCTTAATTTTTTCTTCCTTCCATGACTTCTTGCTGGAAGAACTTTTTTGCGCATCGCCTTAAAGTTTTGAAGCACCAGGTGAAGAAAGCAATTTCATGGTTCATGCCACCMTTAATGTTCTGTTCTAATCTCCAGCGAGCAAGTCCCTTCCGTTTAAGTTTGGGATAATGAAGGGTTTAACTTTTCGGTTCTGTCAAATTAGTTGTGGGAGCGAGAAGAGAGGCCCGCTTCCCTTTTGGTGTTGCGGAGATTGCCTGCACAGACAAATAAGTGAGCATTACAGGTGATTCTTTGCGTGGAGGTAGAGAGGTTCCATTTATTGCCATCAAATGCATTAAGCTGGAAGTCAAAGCCCTTAGCTTTTTGCTTGCTGCTAGTCTGGACCAGAAGACAATCAAACCATAAGGGTCATTTTCTGCATGAGCTAACCTTTTCCTCTCTTATGGTTTGAAGCCTTTGTTGACAATGAGATGCTCAGTGGGAACATTAAATTAACACTTCATATTCGTGGCTGTAAATTTACTGGCAAGCTGAGGAAAAGTCAGGGAAAACAAACACTCCATCATTTCTGCTTCATTTAGCTGCTGAATGGGGACACTCTCACCTGCAGAGAAAAGAGGTCAGGGCAAACAGGGATAATTTTAATCTGACTCTCAGCCTAGTCTTTAGTGGCAGTGGGTTGTGTTGCATTCTGTGCTGAAAGTAAA
Source organism: Oceanodroma leucorhoa (assembly GCA_030449065.1). Lineage (NCBI taxonomy): Eukaryota > Metazoa > Chordata > Aves > Procellariiformes > Oceanodroma > Oceanodroma leucorhoa. Next base: position 7,570,448 of record JASVER010000045.1, on the reverse strand, counting down.
GGTGAGAGCGAGGTGAGAGCAAGAAAATGGATAAGTACTATGTGAAATGCTTAAGAGACCTTGTCTCAGGCAGGCAGGGATGGATGGCTGGGCTGGTTACTACGGAAACTAGCRGGCTAAATACTATTAATTTTGCAAACTACAAAATCAGTTTGCTCTCAGATAATAGCTGCATTAAGATTTCTTGTGTCAGCCAGGAGATAACACTGAATTCCTCCGCTGAAGGTTTAAAAAACAAACTGTTTTTCTTTCACTCAGAGATAATGATGCTYGATGGTGACTTCATCCAAGTCGTGTTAAATGTCTCCTGTCTCTTTCCCAGGTCACGGCGATGGTTTTCAGGGGCTGATGGGCAAATAATGCTGTAGTGCTGGCTACTGTGACAGGACTTGGTTGTCACCATCTATTAGTGTGTGGYATTGGTGCCCAAGTTCCCGAAATACTTGGGGTGTCTTAAAACCAGCTGTTCATGGGTTTTGTCTTATTCTGTCAGCAGATGAATGTTATAAATGCTGTGAAAAGGGCAACCACCTTAAATACAGAAAGGTGTTTGGAGACCAGAATGAGATGGCTGAAACAATGTGTGTTTGATCTGCAGCACTTGCATTTGCTTGTGTTGCTAGATATCCATGTTTGTCAAAAACCTGTCAGTAAAAGGTTTTAGATATTTGAGTTATTTTTGGTGGGTGTTGCTTCTCCAGCAGGGTTGAAGCCCAGTGCTCAGAAGGAAGAGGTCCTGCCTCTGGATGTGGAGCAGRGAGGTGTGAGGCGCCTGGGAGCAGGATGGCGTTTTGGAGGACAGGGTGAGCAAGGTGTTGGCTGTTTCCAAAGAGAAACACTGCGTTTTCTCCCAGCTCCACAGGCGGCTCCTGCCATGTCCCCCCGGGGCAGGGCTGCCTCTGTGGGTGTCTCAGCCCTGCCTTGCCCAGGGGGTCCCGGCGACCTGCCCGGTGGTCCCGGCGGTGGTGGGTGGCGTGCGAATGCCTTGTGCCGGTCCCGCCTCATTTCCCGCAGGGCGGTGGGGTCAGGCTGGTGTTTCGCCTGTGGTGATGACCTTGTTAGGGAGCTGAAGGGACCACCGGCTGCCCYGCAGGGGCTTGTCCAGGAGCCGGCTGGCCGGGCTGAGCATCCCCGGGGAGCGGTGGGAGAGCTGGTGAGAGGGAGGCAGTGAGCAGCAGAGAGGAGGAGATTAAGCAGCTGAGAAAGTGACAAGCCGATAATAGAAAACACTTTCAATAGTCGTAATCCTTGACATGCAAGGATGAATAGGAATACTTTTGTTCTCGAATTTAGATTAACTTTCGGTTCAGGAGTAAAACTTCAAGTAACTTGGTACACCCGCATCTCCCGGCGTACCGCGCAAAATGCAAGTTTGTAGTTTGTTGCCGCTGACCTCCTGGAAGTGCTCCTTTACACAGCGATTGAGGGAACAGCGCAGGGGTGAAATGTGAAGCAGAAGATGATTTTCAAAATGATCTTTTCCTCCAATTCGTATTGGGGTGGCTTTTCCTCTGCTGCAGCATCCCCAGCCTGTCTGTTCACACCAAGCAGAGCTGGAAGCGTTGTTTAATAAATTTCTTAGTGCACTTAGGAGAAAACAGGCTTCAACAAGAGGGCTTTGCAAATCAGGCAGTTTGTATGGACACACAACTCCTCAGGAAAGTCTGAGGCAACAAAAAAAGAGACTTATGTGGAGCGGTGACATTTTTATGATAACTAGCGATGTTATGGGGAGTAAGAGTAAAGGGAACTGCATAAAATAAAAATATAATAAATTCAAATACAACTTATTTTTGGCCAAACGGCCTTCTGATCCAATTGCAGAGAATTGCAATACCATACAGCAGTGCTACAGATATTTTAATTAGCTTTTCTTGCCTGCTGATAGGCCAGGATAAATGTCTGTTTACCTGTGCTTGGGTATTTGGAGTGTTAGCAAGGGCCTGGGGAGGAAAATATGCTCCCCTGATGGCAAGAAGGGGGAGATTTTAAGATCCTTGAAGCAAATTGGGAGGAGGAGACGGCGGCTCAATTAACTAAAAATCTCTCCGAAGGTAACCAAGTGTTGCTGGGAATACTGTGCATGGCTTCTCCCCACTGCTGTGAAAAAGGCGGCTGTGAAATAAACAGCAAAAGAAATGAGCTACATTAGCCAGACTAATGAATTCACAAATTGTTAGCAGACTAGGGGTGCCTGACATCCTTACCGGGAGGGCAAAGGCATCAAAACACATCCCCTCTCCCGGGCATTCCTGCTGGTGGCCAAGGAGATGAGCCGAGGTTCCCTTAAAGGCTGGTGCCGAGGGAGGGGAGAAAAATGCGGGCAGGCTACGTGGGCCGAGCGTGGCCGGCRGCACGGGCAGCGTCCCTGGGCTGGCAGACAATGGTGCTTCGCCGAGGCAGGGCTCCTGAGCCTGGCTCTCAGCCGGGGAGGATGACTGACAGCCTTATCTTGTGATTTCCTAGCTGCTGAGGATTTTCCTGTGCCGGGCACCCTGGGGAGCCCTGCTGGGGCTGCAGGCTGTGCTGGAGGAGGGGCAGGGAAGCCTGGGAGGTACGCTTTTCCTTTTCTCTTTCAGCTGCAATGGGCGTCTGCTGCAGGTGTTTCTAGAGGTGCTGCCTCTGTGCAGCCCCCAGCGCATCAGGGCACGGTGCCGGGTTTCAGGACCCGCTGGGTGCTGTGCTGTATGGGACACTGGGGTGGGGTGGCTGGCACCCCACGTGCCTCCTTTCCTCCTGCTTCTGATGTGCAGGTCCCTGCAAGGCTGAGGGCACGTCCCCAGCTAGCCAGCCTTGCAGGGCACGCTGCTTCACAAATCCATAATGTGTGCAAAGTCATTAATTGGAGGCTTTAACTTCTTATCCAAGCCCAAYCTGAGACACAAGTGCTGTTCTGGAAAGATTGAGGAGGATGTGTCCTTTTTGAACCTCAATAGTGGATGGTGGCCTTGAGTCAGTGGCAGCTTGGGGTTTTTTTCCWTTTTACTGCTGATCTTTACTCTTCAGCCTCAGAGCTCAGCGAGCTCCAGTTCTGCTGCTGGGCACAGTCCTCAAATAGACACAGTCCTGCCGCGGCTGTAAGGAAACTTGCCTTGCTCTGAGTTGGCAAATATTCACTTGAACTTACTCTTTAATGGTGGTCAGGTTTGCCACTTTTGCTCTTTTTGTTTGGCTTCCACCCATGTGGGTTTAGCAGCAGGAGAGCTGATGAGAGTATGGCATACTGGATTTATCAATTGTGGCAAAAATGGGGTCTCTGCTGTAAACCGAAATTGCAAACTCAYGGCTCATCCACTGCAAGAGCAGAAACGGGGCTGTTCCCAATCACTGCTAGAATTTTTGGACACTGGGTGGGACTCTCACACTTGACTGCTTCTAGCGATCCATAACAGTTCAAGTTACTCATAGGAATTTTGGGGGTTCAAATGCAGCCTTGTGTGGAGAGGTGACGCTCGACTCCACACAAGCTGCAGCATAGGCCTGCCTCATGGGTGTTTTGCCTTTGGAGAATGCTTCAAACACCAGGAAAATTGGCAGAGCTCAAGGCTATGGGAGCCTTAAGTCATTGCTGCTGAGGACATCTGGTGCTGATAGCAAGCTGAGAGAGAAATATCATCTGAGATTTCCTATGGGGACTCTTTGCCTATAGTAGGAGAGACATCTTCATTGAGCAAAGTGCCCCTTTGGTGTATCTCTACCCTCTTGGGGAAGGGGGGTGTGTGGATTTTGGGGAGTGGGGCAGGGGAAGATATCCCAGCCTGGGATCAGGGCCCAGCGGTGGAGCCCTCTGGTCCCATGCTGGACCTGCCTCAATGTCCAAGACATCTGAAGAGCAAAGAGGAGCAGAGGAGTTTGTCTCCCATTGTCTCAGAGCAGCTCTTTAATGAGTCCAAGCTGTGAGCAGGGTCGAASCTGTACTGATGGATGCTCATGTCCAAACCCAGCAGTGCTGCTGGTGAGCTGCCAACATCTAGGGAGGAAGGTCTTCCTCAGAGGAAGGTGCTGCTCAGCCCAAAGCTCAGGAGCCTGGGGTCTGGCCCAGGGTTGCTGTTTCCAGAGGGATTGCTGGAACAGGCAGGCATGAGGAGTCCAGGGTGAAACCAGCAGAGCTCCCCAGGTACCCCAAGCAGTGGGGTGTGAGGGGTGGGCAGGGGCTGGGGCAAAATCTCCTTGGCATGGCTCTGAGCAGCCCTGTAATCTCCTCTGTGTCYGTGAGGTGGGCTTACACCAGCTGATCTCGCCTTGGGTGCAGAGCAAGAGTTGCTTTGCCTCTGTGAAAATATTACTGTTTATTTTACTGGCCTCTTAAAAGATAAGGTTGAAACATGCAGTCCTGCAGTTGAGAAGAGAAAATGAAGAGGATCAGACACAACCCCCATGTACACATGATAATTTCTAGTCTTGGCTTATCTTGTAGGAATTACAAGATACCGAGTAGGAAATAAATCATAATGTCAGGACCAAATGCCATTTTCTTTCTTGGTGTGATTTGCAGCATCCCAGTCAAACAGATAGATTTCATTCCCTCTCAGGATTCTCCCCTTTAATTGAATTATGCCCCGACTAGCAAATGGGATTCATTCTTTGAGATACAGGGAAATTACCATTTGATGAAACAATGCTTTACGCCTTTCTCACCTGCACAAACATTCTTCAGGAAAACTATTATGGAGATATCCTTGATTACAGACTATTGTTCCTTTTGATCTCTAGCTTCATTTATTATAATCAACAGCAGTGTAATACTGCATGAATGTTATACAGCGAGTGCACAGATGCATTTGAACTGTCCTCGACAATTGTTTGCTGGCTATTTTCTTAGAACTTCAAAAGAGGGGTTTTTTGGTTCTATTTAATTAAAATGCTCTCTGCTGCAGATGGCTAATTGACAGGCAGATACTGTATCAGTGAATTGCTTGGTGTATCACAGCACCTTTATTCACTTCCGCTTCTCAGGGGTGGGGCATTTCAGATTAATTAGTGCTAATGACCACCAGGAACCTGATTTCCTGAAAAATTATGAACTTCAGTAATCTGAAGTGCTAAAGATATTTCTATGCTCAAATCTGTGCTGCTACCACAAGTGAAATGGTGAGTATTACAATTCAAGATTTGGACTATTGACTCCTGTAACTACAGCCATAGGTCTTTTGAGGTATATTTTTCAGATTTGTAGTGTTAAGTGATCTTTGTCTTGAATTCAGACTTTCACTTAATTCCTGATGCCCACAGCTGAGAAGAAATTGAGAGCTTCAAGTTCAAACCCCAGAAGGCAAGTGAGAGAAGCCAACCTGTACTATCATTAGTTTTCAGCTGATGCAATGGTTTGGGAGGGGAAAGGCTGATCCCAGAGTCTTGTGTTCTTGGGGCTAGCAATATGGAGATGTCTCTGCAGGAGGCATCRTATTGTCAGCTGATTTGTGGAGGAAATACATAAGGCAAGGGAGGAGACTTGTTAATTTTGCACTTGTTAAATTTTTGTAATCAACTCTTGTAGTGCAACTTCTTAAAGAGAAAGGGGTACCTGCCTCTGATCACGAAGGGTTTCGCCTCCTCTTGGTGCAGCGGGGAGGGGAGGTGGCAATGTGCAGCCAGAGAAGGGAAAGCACCACAACAGCATCTGCCCCTGGAAAGTTTTGGGTCCCCCTGGGGYGACTGCCTCTGAAGGCTTGGTTTCTGTGGGCTTCTGGGGCTTGCTCATGTCCTACCCTTGCACTGTGCTGAGCACCAGCTCAGCTGTGTGTGACCCTGCTCTGAAGGGGCAGAGACCTCTGGGGAGCATCTTTAGTGAGAAGGGGCAGCTCTGAAAATGACAGATWAATTACATTGAATAAACTGGTCTTGACAAACTTGCTAAGGTTTTAAAACCATTTTCTACTAGTCCTGAAATGTACCTAGCACTGCAGACCCTCCTTTCTGTATAAACTTGCTAGAGTGTGTTTCTAATGGAGTTTGAAAAATCAGTGGGCAAACCTGGCGAGGTTGGTAACAAAATCTGTCTCAATCTATCAGGTGGAGGGGTGGCAACTAATCTGATTACAGTAATGCCGTTTCTAATTAATTTACTTGGAGCAGTGGCTGCTGATCTGTACTGTTGTTAGCAAGCTTATGCTGTTTACAGGAGTTGCAATAAATATGCAAAAATCCATCTGCATGGTGTGGGCATGGTACCTGTTGGAGTGGAGGCTGGGCGCTCTCCCCTTGCGTGCGGTGTGATCCYCGGAGCTCAGCGCTGCCTGGGCAGCCGCTCCTCCCTCGGCTGTGCGAGCYCCCAGGTTCACACCCCCACGCGAAGGGGTTTCTGCAGCATCCCTCTCTGCAGCAGACATCCGCTCCGAGAGGCTGGTGTGTGCCTGCCTTGACCGAGGGGCTCTRGGGGCTGCCTGTTCCATGTGCACGACAGGTTGGTTCACCTGCCCTGTAATTACTGCATCTGTAATTTGTAAAGATGGATTTGTTCTTTAACACGTWTGGGCAGTAAATTTACCAGCCAAGCGCAAAATATTCTAAGGCGCTTTGAACCCACAAGCTCTTTTCTGAGGCTTTCTGGGCTCTGCAAGTGTGCATCTGAGGCTTGGCTGCTGCTGGGGCGTAGACCCTGCGGTGCTGCGTAACCCACCTCTGAGCACCTCTGCCCTGCGCAGGCTGCCAGCCTGCTTGCTCCCAGCCCACGCTTTCCCAAGGCAATGTATGCCATTTCATTTCAAGCATAAAATCGGTGCTTACTCCAGCAATATGAGAACCAAAAGGAAGAAAGCAGAAAAATAATTATTTACTGATTCAGTGACTAGTTCCATTTATTAGTTTCACATCTCTTACAGAGCTAATTATGGTGAATCTCATTAACTGCATGGAGTGGGTTGGAGAGTGGCTTTCCTGCAGCTGGCTGCTGATGTAGACTTAGTGCCTCCACACCAGTAGTGATTGTCAAGAAATCTTGATTTCCCAAGGCGACAGGCTTGGTGCTAATTTACATGGTCCCTTTTAGCACATGCTGGTGTTCAGTAGTAAAGACATTAAACTTCACTTGTCCTGTCAGGTGAATTTTGTGTGCTCCTATAGCAATCCCCTGCCCCTGAAGAGCAAATAAAACTTTAAGGCCAAACACCTTCCAGTAACAAGTGTTGCATCTGGAATGAATCTGAGATTATTTTGCTGTCATTCCCAAACTGCTGCCTGCAAAATGTGCTGGTGTGGCTCTCAGCCACTCAAAGTCGCCTCCCTTACAGCTGTACCAATGCAGAGGTCAAGAGGCGGCTGCTCGGGCCTCTGAGACCCTTAGAGTCCYCCAACCTGCAGCAGCACCCCCTTTGCCTTTCCCTGCAGCAGAGGGTAACCCTTATAGCATCCCTCTTCAAAGCTCGGGGAGAGAGGTACCTCCAAAGGAGGCTGTCATCACTGCTCAAGAGTTGTTAGGATCCTTTCCATCATACAGTGACTATGCTAATCATGCTGGAGGGAAAGGATAAATCAAAGCTCCAGCATGTGAATATTTTATTTCAAGTAATTATCTGTTCTGTATCTCCTGAYGGGAAACAGCCTTACATGTGCAGAGAGGCCGGGAGCCCTGTTGTAATGCCCCTCAGTGGGGTGTTTTGCTGACTCTACATTAAACTGCTGCTTTACTGGGATGGGGGTCCACCTGCCTGGCAGCTTTCTGTGGTGCCTGTGGAAAGCAAGGCAGAAGTCCAGAGGTCCTTTTCTAAGTCTTGTTCTTCTCAAGCAGCCAAAAAAAAAAAATCAGCCTTCCTAAAACTTGAGGGGGTTTTAGGAAAGCAGCTGCAAGAACTAGATTTTTAACTAAACGTACACCAACAGACTCCAACTGATGGAAAGTTCAGGGGAAAAGTGAAATACTCTTTCATTTGAGATAAATGGAGGGCACTGCTGATAGTAGCTGTCCAACAGGCTGGAGTTTTGCCATGCTTCCCCTTTGGCTGTTAGCAGGTTTGGAGGGATGGAGAGGGCTGTGCTTGATCTGTAATGCAGCATGGAGAAAGTTCTGGGGGCTTCACTGTGGCTGGCCAGGCTTCCAGGCCCCCGACTTGGTGTTTTGATTCAAACCAACGTTGTGTTTCTGCCTTTCAAGAGCCGTGTGGTGGGTGCAAGATAGCGCGGCGCTGCGGAAAGGCTTTGATTGCTGMAACTTCCAGCACATGCCGATGGCTCCATTTGATTCCCGACAATAAAACCCGTGTTTGACTTCCAGTTTAGAAACCACCTTTGGCGAGAAATCGGGCTTTGGCTGGGGGCTGAAACAAGAATAGCAGCTCCAACCAGCCTTCGAAGTGAGGAAATTACATTTTTAGGCTGGATAGGATTATAGTAACAGGCTCTTTGCAGCCTATATTTTCACAGAAGTCGAGCAAACTTTCATTTATGCTCCTTGCATTGACTAAAGCTTAAGGGCTTGTTGCTGCTTACTCCTCTAGTGCCTTTCCGTGCTGATAGGGAAAGATGACCGATGCAGACGGACTGTTGTTTTCCTGCTGTGCAGTGGGTATGCATTTTACAGAGGGTAGCTGCTTTTCATATTTTTATCTGAGACGAATAAAGAATAAACTTTGGCTAGATGCACATGTCCTGCAATTAATCTTTCAAACTAAGCTGAGATTAGTAAGGACTCCACAGCTAAGAGTGGGACCACTTCTTTTAATCCCAGAAGCCAGGTCTGAATTCCGAAAATATTTAGGTCCCCATTCCTATCAATGGCTGAGTGTGAAAATGTCTTTGAGGGTCTGGGTTGTAAAGTAGTTAGCAAATGATTTAGCAAGTGTGTTTCTTGCTGTATAACAAAATCCATTGCCGTTAGCTGAAGCCCTGCCAGGAGCCAGGCTGCCTGAGCGGCTGTGGTCAGGTTTCTGTAGCCAAGAGTGTGCGAGGGATGATGTGGCTGGCACGGCAACCCCGTGTTCATAAAAAGATGTGTTTTCGTTGACGGCTTTTGATGGCCATGGCTTAATCCAGAGCATGGAAGAGGGGAAGTCCACGGCTCAAGCTGCTTGTCAGGTTCTCTTGGATGCGGCTGCTGTCGTATTCATTTGCATTTTGTGATGGCTCCCAAGACTTTGGGCGCTTGAAGTGCTGAATGTTAATGGCAGCAGAAGCAGCTGTTTCAAAAGCAAGGTCTGTTCAGCAAGGAGTGTGTTTTATAAGGAATACARATTTATGCTGTTAATTTTTTCTTGACCATACAATAACTTTGTAATTAATGTGTTAGCTGGTTGCCAATTAACAAGCAAAATTGTCTCAGCTGCTGAATGCTTTTCCACTCCCAAAATATTCCCTTTTTTTCTCCTGCCTTTCATCTCTGCAGTCAGTCAGATACCACCGCTAAAGCCATCTGCCCCTTCACTCTGGGAATTGCTGTCGTAGCTTCTGGTCCCTTACTGCGTCAGATCTCAGTCCTCTTTGGGCTTGCCTTACTGCTTTGCAATTTTTCTTCCTCCCTTCATCTCCGATCCTGTTTTTCTTCACTCTTGGCTGCCTGTCTAGCTCTTGGGATCCTTTCCCTCTACTTCAGACACCACAATCCTGTTGCCCCATCCCAGTCCTTCCCCTTACTGACTTTCCAAGCAGTCTCCCATGCTTCATTGGTGCTTGTGAGATTGGTCTTGTGGGGTTTTTTCTATTGTTCTGAAGGCACTACTAGCTCTTTGGGGATATTTAGTATGCCAGATGGTGGTTGACTCTTGTGCAGGTTTGTTCTGGAGGTGAGGAGGAAAATTCTGTGTTGCTGAGAAGGCATGGTGGCTTCACCTCAATGGAGGTGGGTTGGGGAGCAAGAGGGCAGGTTAACTGTCCTGTTCCCAAAAGGCTGTGCATTGCTGTGGAGCTGCCAAAGCCTCATCCGCAGCCAAGGCTGAATAATGGCTTCACTGAAGATTGGGTTGAAGCAAGGGAAGGAACTGAAGATGGGTATGGCCATGTCCTCCTGCCCTCTGATAGCAGTGGAGGGGGGGGTCTCTGAGTCATGGGCACCAGCAAGGCTGACAAAAAGGGTCTTCAGATGGTCTCTCCATCTGCCTTTCAGCTCTGAGAGCTCATGCTGGGCAGCGTTGTTGTGATAGCACACCTCCTGAGATGGCCCCTGACCGTGGGAGGCTGCAGTGGGCAGGGTGGGGACCGCATGGGATGCACGTGGGGTAGGACTTGTCCAGACAGACATCTGTCTTGACATGGCTGCAGGTGATGGGTGACCTCCACTGCCCTTCATTGGGAAAGGATGGAAATGGGCTCTTCCAGGGCATGGTTCAGCTCAACTACAAAATAAATGACCCAAGCAGCTCAGGTAAGCTGCACACTAAAAACGTCTCTCTTGGCACTGGTGGCAGGAGGCTGGCGTGGGTGCCGATCTCCGCAGCTCGCGCTGTGGTCAGGTCGGGGCTGAGGGCATCCGATGGTGCGGGAGCCGCCCTGCTCCCTCCGCCGGCATCTCCCAGGGTGCGAGTGCTGCTGTGGCTGGAGGGACACCCCTGAGCCCTCGGCTCTGCTCTCCTGCTTTATTGTAGCGCCGACAAAAACCCCTCGGCGCGTCTAATTCAGTTACCTATTTATTCTCTCCATATGTGTTGTGTGTGTCTCTGGCATGTATATTTATATAAATTCTTATTCGCTGGCTTCATAAAATATCTGTGAGGAGTGGGCCTGGGTGGGGGTGACCCAGATGCACAAGAGGAAATGTTTCATATCTCAAGGAGTGCCGTATGTGCCCCCCGGCAGCCCCTCCCTCCCGCCTATCAGATGTAGGACTTAATGGGCTTAAGAATTAGAGCAGCTGCTTGGTGCAGAATTTATTGACTGACTGTGCATAACGAGGRGAATTAAAAACCTAATTGGCTGAGCTGCTCCCTGTCAGTTTGAGAATTTTTACTTTTCTCAGGGCTTGATGTTTTTATCAGGGCTCCTGGACTCTTCCCTCCCTCCCACCTTGCTTTTCTACTTCTCTCTGTTTTATGGGTCTGAGATGTAATCAAGTAGAAAGCCTGCCCATCTCCTTGCGATGATGCCACCCTCCTCACTGGTGGTCTCGAGGAGGAAGCAATGGTGTCCRCGGTGTCTGGTGTCCAGACCCCAGCTGGAGTCTGACTGGCATTTAGGGTGGGTTGCCTTGCAAGGGATGAGAGTAAAAGACAGAAGTGGGGTGCAGAGCCACTTCATGGGTCACCTCCCAGAGCAGGAGGCATGTCCYTTGCAGTGGTGGCGTTGGTAAGTGTCCTTGCTTAGACTGGAGTATGCTGTCCCTTCCAGAACAAACTTTGGCTTCCCAGCGTCAGCACAAAACTAGAKCTTGCTTGCTGTATTAAGAAGGTGGGAAAGGGAACTCGTCTGGAAAACAAAGTGTGATTGAAGCATCAGTCCTGCTCTGTGCTGCAAGTCACAGTGCTCTGAAGGTGCTGTAGTAGCTTTCCTTTCGATAAAGCTGGCTTGTTAAATACCTCCCTGGAGAAACCTCACCTGTGCCTTCTGCTTTCTGCTTTCTTTTCCCAGCTGTGTATATGGATGGAGAAAATGAGCTTGGATTTCAAAACTCTAGATCTAAAAACCTTGCTGTGGACTTCTTCCGAGGCAGCATGCGAAGGGCTGTGCTGCTGGCGAGGCACTGCTCCCGTGGCCCAGAGCACGCGTCCCCTGTCACCTGCAGGGCACAAAACCGTGGGACATTCCTCTCTGTGCCAAGGAACACTTGTAGGTGTGCCYGCTGAAAAGGCAGTTTCTGTGCGTTGTCCAGAGCACCACAGCCAAAACTGAAGCTGGTCCTTGCACAATGATACCTCACTGGTGTGCAGCACTCCTCATCAATGCGTGTGTGGGGCTTAACCCTCAGCTCSTCTCTGAAACTGGATGTACTGACTTTTGCTGGCGAGAGGCTGGTGTTGCATGACTGCCTCCAGGCTGTATGTGCTGTGAGAAGCCCACAGCCCTGGCTTCAGCCCAGGCACCCTCTGTGCCCAAATCCTGCAGAACACTGCTCCCTCGAGGGACAGTGTGGCATCGTGTGTTTGAGACCTGGAAGGAGCTGGTTTGGTTTCCAAATGGGTTCCTCCTAAGCTGTCTCCGGTGGTGTTCTGGGGATGAACAGCATGGTGGTGCAGCTTTCTGAGGAGGTGTTTTTAGCTGATTTCTTGATGTTATCGGGTGCTGTTCTAATAAGACAGTATTGCAGAAAGAAGAGTTAAGTGCATCTCGTGTAGCTGTGACCGCGTAGATCCTCCTGCTGCATCTCGTGGTGGTTGGAGCCAGACCTCTGCTCCAGGCTCTGCCGAGCCGTCTCCRGCTCACGGAGACCAGGAGAGGTTTTCCCTCCTGCACCTCTTGCTCTCAGAGAGGCTGAATGGGCACAGAAATAGCCTCACTTAAGGCTATGTCTCATTACTACATTAAGTCAACAACCACTTGAGTATCCAAGGATTTTGATCAAAGCTAGATATTGAAAGGGGGGGACAAAGAGTGGCAAACTTATTTGACTTCCACTTATTTCCAGAGCCTGTTGAGCACATGGCTGTACTCCTCACTGGCGTGAAGTGTGTTCCCGGCAGAGCAGCCGCCTGCTCTCTGCCCCCTCTGTGGTCAGCTCCTCCAGGGGCTCCAGCCTGGGAGCGAGGGCAGCCACCTCCCTGCCTGCGCCTTGCCCCTGGCACCCAGCAAGGGAGAGGCGAGGCGGTCACCCGTCCCGTTCCTGGGGCCAGCCACCCTCTGGTGCAGCCCTTCTGCAGGAGACACAGGGATGCGCTTGGGACAGGCATCAAATGTTGCTATGAACTCGGGCGTGAATAGTCAAAAAGCAAATCCAAGTGTCTTTAATTCACTTTTTTTTTTTAGCGTAAGGAGCAAACCAACAGCTGTCTGGCTTTTCGTGGCTACTTGCAGCATCTTTTTGAAATGTGAAGAGTAATGAGTTAAAAATAATTACCAATGTGAGCCTCAAAGCTTGGGTCCAATGCAGGCTCCTTGGGTGACCTTTTCCTTCAGGTGGGGTTTGCCACCTAAATTTTGGATTTTCGGGCATTTGTCTTGCTGTGCCCACTTCCCCCATCTTTAACGTGGACCTTCTTCTCCCTCTGACAGCCTTGCTTGTTGAGACTGTACGTAGCCATGCAAGATGTCGGTACAGCAGCAAAAAGTCTTTGCATTTTTTACATGGAAATTGTATCAGTGTCTCAGATTCTAGTGGAGGCAAGACCGAGGGTTTTACTGCAGTTGAGCTTGTTGTGGTCACCCCTGCATCCTTAGTCCTCTGTACCTAACGATGCTGTAGTAAAAATAAAAGTAATCTACAGTAAATGTATCCTGGGTACCTGTTTCGTGATAAAAACACCTCAGTGCAATGAAAACAAAGTGTTAGTGAGTCTCAGTAGTGTCTACAAAGAGGGTACTATCTCTTGAATTAATTTTAAGTCCCCTCCAACAATTCTGTGTTATTTGCAGAAGGCTGGAAAACAGTAAGAGTAGCAGCAGCTTTGATGCGTTTTTTTTTCTTGCAGGCGCGTCTGTGGGCATCATCACTTAGGGCTGAATTAGACCTGTCTGATTATTCATGCTCCTGTTATAGAAGAAGCAAGAGATGTAACAGGGCTGAGAGGTACTTCCACTTTGCATTAAAAAACACTTTTGTTAACATCCTAGTAACCCTTTGGAAATATGAAAGCAGAAGCAGAAATCTGTTTTTGCTGTGACTGAAAGGCTATTGAGCCACAGAAACCCAAAGTTTAACATGGGAAGTCATGGTGAAGGAAGAGCGGAGCATGGGAATTTACATTCAAGAGGGAGGAAAATGAGGGATTTGGGCAGAGAATAACTGATAGGTGCTGTGAATTCATTAAAAATAGGCTATAAAAGATACACTACAAGGTTCTGGTGACAGACCAACAAAGCTTTTTCTTCCCCTTCATTGTTTATACTGTCACAGGATCCTCACAATAGCTGATAGTTTAGCCTTGTACTCCATGGTTCATTATCTATTATTCTATTTATTAATGCATTCTTGGGTCTTAGTGATGTGATAAACCATCCATGCTTTTCTTTTATGGTTTAATAGGATTCTTCTAAAACCCCCTCCATGTTTGCATAACCTTGCAATTCACAGTTATCTATCATTTATTTCCTACTTTACGCACACTCGATCAAGCCAAGGCAGCTGAGGGGCATTCAGCCCGCGCGGTCCGGCAGCGGTGTATTGATGATTCGTGTTCTTCATAATGAAACCAAATTCGGGGTGCCTTTTGGGGAGGGCTGTCCTTCTGCAAGGGCAAGAGGAAATCCGGCTCTTGTGGCAGGTGGGGTTTGGTGGCACCGGGAGACCTCCTCCATCCCTCTATGAGAAGGTGATGAAGGCTCGTGCTTGTGAAGGTCTCTGGTTGGCCTTCAGGCGAAGGGCTGGGGGTCTCGTGACCCCCTGCAGAAGACCCAGACCTGTGGAGGGGCCAAGCTTGACTTTAATCCCTGTTTATTTCCTATTAGATGTTGATTTAATGCTTTCTCTTGGAAACGCTGGGGCTCCTTTTGGGGAGCTTGGCTGATGTGATGACTTGCTGACTAGCAGAGCTGGGGCAGAAAGCCCTGTTTTAGGCATCGGAGTGGCATCCAGAACTTTTTTCATTAAATACCTTTTGGAGAACAGAGGACCAGCATTGCTGTGGGGCYGCTCTCCATCAGAGGCAGAAAATAATCTAAATATGACACCAAACCTTTATTAACAATACCGGGGAACTGGATGCGAGACCTCATTTATGATTTCATTCATAATCCCTTCAAAATTAGTTGGTACCAGTATGTGATAAGTGGATTATGTGTTAGGCCCAAGTAAAGCCAGACACAATTAGTGCTTTAATAAACCCGTTGTATGCATTACTAACAACTMAGTCATAAGGGAATTGGTGTATTTACAAACCCTAATTAGTAGTTTGTTACTGTGATACCAAATTTAAACAAATCTGTAGCATCACTGACCATCTGGGTTAGAAATCTCTGTTTTGAATTTAATTAGGAAATAGTTGTGACAGAAAATTGGTCCTTATTAGTTAGCTAATGATCAGCATTCCCCTAATTGAAATGAAGAACTGTCTGTCGGGTTTGTGAAATGTTTAGATACGAGCAGAGACAATCAAAAAATATTCTCTCACTTAGGATTTTGTAAGCTGTGATGATTGATTAAATACACCCCACCCCCACCCCAATATTTTAACGACTAAAATGCAAATGGMACAGTTATGAATGTGTGTGATAAAAATATGGCGATTGAAGTTGTGCATTTCTGGTTTTGCTTTTAAAAACGGTTATGAAGGAGCTGGCCTGGGTACGGCAGTGTGGATGTGGCTGCTCCCCTGCCCAAGCGCGGGATGCTGAGGCACCGGCTGTGCCTTCACCTTCCTCCCCCCGCGCATCCTCAGGAAGGACATTTCTCATCCCAGAGCGGGAGCCRGGCTGCATTCGCGGTTGCTTTCCCCCAGAAAGCAGCTTGGCGCTGCSGCAGCACAAAACCGGCCTAATTCTGCCACCCATTTATTTTGGTGGGAGTTGGCTGTGTCCAAAAACTGCAGGGTCTGCAGGGCTGGGAGTCCTCCTCRGTGCACGTGTGCCCTGTGCTGAGCAGATTGTGGGCATTTAATGGCTGATCCTAATGGGGGAATAAGATATGTATCATTTTCTGCAAGCACACTTACAGCAGAAGTGAGCATCTCAACCTTGCAATCAAAATACAGATAGTTCCTTTAAAACACAGACTGTGGTTCTTAATTAATTTTCACTTCCTCCCTTTATAGTTCTCCGCAGGACTCTGGATATTGGGATTCCTCATAAGCTTTCCAGATTAAAGAAAACATACACTGKCAATAATAAACAACCTGATTGCTGCTGTTCTAGCATTACTTGATACTGATAAACTCTTTCTATATTGTAACAGACAATGAAGTTTCTGTAGGGGCTTTAAATCACTTAATGTTGAAAGGAATTCCCAGATGGCTTTATCAGTCACTGTGTAAAATTGTTAGAGATCTCCACCAGCTAATAAATTTGATTTGGGGTTTGTTTTGCTGGCATTTGCACAAACCCTCTGAGAACTATAGTTACTGTATTCCTATACAGTATTTGAATTCAAAATTGAAATGCTTGTTTCCCTCTCCTCTGGGGAGGGGAAATAAAACTTTGCAATAGAATATGTATGAATGTCGGTTGTTTTTCTTTTTAAGCCGGTGCATTATTATTTGAGGAGATATAGTGTTTGACAAAACCATTTATTTTCTTTCAAATATTTTATTGAGTAATAAAACTAGTTATAATAAAACATATGGGGATTTGTGCCTGTTAATATGTAAGGGAGATGAGTAGAGAAATSGGTACCCCAGCCCTGCTGTTTTTCACTTTATGACTGGCCTCCCTGCCCCGTGCCTGTAAGGCTGTGCAAACGCAGCTGCTAAAGGCTGGGTGCAGGGTGGGCTGTGCCGAGGCTGCTGCAGGAGGTGCAGCGCCTGTGGAGGAGCTCCTGGGGGCTCGGTAGGCAGTGCCAAAAAATAAAGGCAATGTTGTTTTCTGGGCTGAATATTTTTTTTCTTCTACCCAGCACTCACAAATTTATCATGAATGAGCCCTTTTCATGAATGTTCCTTTTCTGAATGGGAGAGAACCAGCATTTTTAATCTAGAAAAATCCCCTCTAAGTAAAGCCAAGCACAGCTGAAGGCAGTGCATCAGCTGGGCTGCAACTGCCCYGCGATGAGCCCTCCTCCCAGCTCTGCTGAGCCCTCGTATGTGATCCCTGGCTGAGGTGTCCCTGGGCTCGCTGCACGGCCAGAAATGCAGACCACAGACAACCTCTCGGAATAGAAAGTTGCTTTCCCCCCCCCTCCCCGCTTCCCTGACTCAGAGGAGCTGAGCTGGGGTTCAACAATTCTTGCTTCAAGCCCTGTTTTGTTTTGCTCTTTCCTTGGGCTCCCTCTCCTGCCCTGGCATCTCCCCAGGTCAGTCTCTCTCATCCGTGAAATGGGGCCAACAATAATTCTCTTCCAGCCGTGGGCTTGGGGACATGATACCCTTGAGGGGCTGTGCAGAGCAGCTGGAGGGGTGCTTGTCAGAAACCCCCGGACAGAACAGGCACTTTCTTTCCCTGCTGTGGCTGCCCAGAGGCTGAAGGGAGGTGGCTTCTGCGGAGGAGCCGGGGAGGCCAGCCCCGTGGGGCATCTGCAGGATCGTAGCTGTGTGTATGCTGCACAGCTTTTGCACCCCCAGCCCTTGATGCCAGCGGGGTGCTGCCGTGGCTGTCATTGCCACGGTGGCCGTCCCATGCAAGAGTGGGGACAGCCCCGTGGCCCAGGCACGGCTGGGAGCAGCCTCCAGCCTGCGCCAGCATGGCACTGGGGGGAATGGGTTTGCCCAAGTTACAAGCTGGCAGGAGAAGCCAGCAAATCCTGGATTTTGATTTTGCAATGCTCTGCTGGTTTATTTCTTTGGTTTACGTAGTTGTTCACTTTAAGGGATTGTAGCAAGTAGGAGGACTTGAATTCACTTGTTTAAAGCAATCTGAATTGTCCTTTCCTTGTATCTTCCTATGACAGTGYATGGGAAGCCACATGTGAGTCCATACAGACGCGTGTACGTATAGGTGTGCTGCTGTACCTCTGCACGTCAGTGACAGATGCTGCTCTCGCATCTCTGTTTCAGGCAAGCGATGACAAGCCCGCAGGCACAGGCTAGCAATACTCCCTGGTCGCCGCTCTGCCCTCCCGGGCATGGTGGGGCTGCTGGGGCAGGCAGTCGTGCCCCCTCCTTCACCCACCGACAGCTCGAGAGTGGCACCGATGGTCTCCAGCGAAAAGCTCATCCATCCAACCCCCTCAAGGAGGATGACAGCTGCTGTGAAGCTTTTTGAGGGGTGATAGAGTTTAATGCCCTGGAAAATCCAGGACCCTGTGGAGCATGCAGAGGATTTGCAAATGGGGTGTGTTGCAGACGCTGCTCCGCCGGTCAGTTAGCAGGCTCTTGTGTCATCTGYGAGGTGGGTTTTGAGCGTTTTTTTATGGAAAGCAACACGTGGTGCTGAAATTTCCCCAGACCTGGGCCTCAGCCCCCTGATAATATGGCACGTCGGTGTCCTGCAAAGCATCCCTCAGGCCGTTTATTTCTGGGAACTGAATTCAGGCACTCTGGGGAATGCATATATTTTTCTGCTAATGATGAGTCCAGCCACAAGCRTTGCTCAAGTAATTTCAGTGTTCCTGTTGTGTACATTCAGCATCATTTTTAGCTCACCCCCTAACTAGCRTTTACTTCAAAGCTGTTTTAGCTTGCCGAACAAGAGCCAGGTCTGCAGGGAAAGCCAACAACCCTGCCTGCATGCCACCTGTCCCCTCCCCAAATTCATTCTCGTTCTAGTTGTATTAAAGTGCCTGCCTTCACAGCTGGCCCTGTCGTAGAGCTCCATGTATCTCCTGAGCAGTCATTTCACATGATTTTAATGCTGGTGCGTGCTCCTGCTTTTCTGAAAAGGTACCTCAGTTTTTGGATGCCTGATGGGAGTTATCTCAACTGGGATGCTTGCCCTACCTGTGCATGCAATAGCTGCAGGGTGGCTCTTTTTCCTAGAGTTCRCTGCCATAAAACAGTATGCAAGGCTGTTTCTAGGTTTTGGATGTTTATTTTGTGCTTTAATAGCCTGGAGCGAATATTTGTCTGCAGGCCACGTTATCTGTAGAAAATAGTCTGAGATGTGCAAATACGAATAAACTGGGGTATGCCATCCTGGGCAGCCTGTCGTCCTTTTTGGTGTTTGGGGTTTTTGTTCTTGTTTTAAGAATATTTATCTAAACGAGAGGGCTGAAATTGTTTCCTTGGTTGGCACSCTGAGCAATGTGCCTTGCCTCTGTATCTGTCTGCCCGGCAGGACGGTGAGGTGGCCGGAGGGCACGTCCTGGCACCACGGGGGACTTTGCCGTTGCCAAGGTCATCATCGGTGGGCGCAGGGACCCGCGGCTCGTCCAGGAGATGGATGGAGGCGCAGGTTTCCCACAGCTTGTCATTAGTCCTTGCTCTGGAAAGGCTTAGCAATTCCTACCCGGTAAATTATGTGCCATTCCTCAAAAAAGTGGATTAAATAAATGGGGCTAGAGCATGTCTTTTTTGCTCTTAGCTTTAGCGTATTGATTTGGACATATTTTCAGGCCGAGAGTAATCAATTCTTGGGTAGATGGGCAGAATAAAATAATTTCAGGCAAACTCTTCGAACGACTTGTCATTAATTTGCCTTTTGCCGGCGCTCGTTGAGGCCAGGCGAGATGCGCTCAGCATCCTCCGGGCGCCGGCGGAGCGGTGCCCTGGGGATCTCCTGGGGCTGCTGGGCCGGGAGGGAGGGAGGGGGCCGCCGGGGCTAATGAATGCTCTGTGTTTGCTCATCTTTACAGAGTCACTTATTACCGCTAATTGGGAGGGACAGTTCAAACAAGCACAGAGGAGCAGTTGTTGTGGGAGCGTGACATGGGTTTAAAGAAGCGGCTGGGGAGGACCACGCTGCCTGGCCCCGGCCCCCTGAGCCTGGCCGCATCCTGGCGCGGCGCCGGGGGTGCATCCTGCCTTTGTTGGGGACCCCCTCTGGAGCYGGCGGTCCCCAGAAATCCAGGCAGGAGGAGGCGTCTCGGGGCGCCGCAGACAGACGCGCAGCTGTCTGGGACACTGAGGAAGTCACCAGCTGACGGAAGGGGTGGGCTCCTGGCTTGGCCGCACATGGGTTCGGAGATGTGCTCCGCATTAATGCGCCGGGCATCGCCTGGGCTTGTTCTCCTAAAGAGCCCCTTTGATTTGGGAGGGCGCGCTGGTGCCGGGGAATGCTTTGTGCCTTCTTTCGGGGTTGCTGGGCAGGGCAAAAAACGCTCGTGTCTGCCCTTCTGGACAGAGATCTCGCCTCCAAGCACAAACATAGCTCATCTTCTGAGTTATTTTTACTTTCAAGTGCTCTCATCCAAGCTCGTGTTCTTTTATTTATTGTTGCTTTCCCTAATTAAAACCTTTTGGATTATTCCCCTSCAAGCCGAGCGCTTCTTGCAGCTGTGTACAAGTGTACAAATTCTGTTTCTATAGCAGGATTGACCTGTTACACTCATTTTTAAGAGTTTTTTTTAATGTTACTTGAGGAAAATAGCTAAGCATATCTGTTTTAGAAATAAGAGCAATGTGGGCTTTGTTTCTCAGCCACACTTTGGGTTTATAGTGTTGAACAGAAAACCAGAGTGGGTTCAGAAAAGCAGGCACGTTGTGCTGCTGAGGGGGCGTGTGGAAGGGCAGGAGGGAYCAGCTCTGCAAGGCGGCAGGGTGGGATGGAGAGCTGCCGTGCTGGACTCTAACCCTGCGGGTACCAAGAGCGTAAGCCAACGGGGCTGTCTGACAGCAAGAGCCGGGGCAAAGGTCTTGCCTGGTTCCCATGGCTGCCCCCTCCTGTGCCCCTCGTGCTGCTGTGACAGAATGGGTGGCATTTGTTCCAGGGATGTGGAAGCAGAAGTTGCTATGCCAGAAGCACCCACCGCGCCTCTGTCCTTCCCAGGGTCAAGTCCAGGGATGCTGCGTCCACTCAGGCTAAACATGTACCCAGCTGTGTGATGGGGCTGATGGGGATCCCCCGGGTGGGCTCCGGGCTGCTGGCAGGAGGTGGGGAGAGGATGGAGCTGAGGAGTGCCGGAGGCTTCCAGTCCCCCGGCACGCGGGAGGAAAGAGCGAGGGGCTGGTGGAGGTGGTACTTGGTCTGGTTTGGGTCTGCCTTTCCAGTGTGTTTTGCCTTTTTTTTATTTTTTTAATATAAAAACGAAGGTTGCCAAAGTGAAAACGAAAGGCTTCGTTTCTCTTTGAATGAGTAATTCCTCTCCCTTTTAAAAAAAMCAAACCTCCATGTCTCCTGTTTGTAATGCAGGAAGACGGAGATTATGTGCATCTGCAGCCTGATTTTAAATATGTTCTAAAGGCGTATTGTACACACATTGTCACTGAAGAGGATAAACCTAAGGAAACAATCTTAATCTAAGAAGTTAGCATCAACCGCTAAAGCACTGGCAAAAAATTCTCCATGTGTGGCTTGAATTCTAAGCACTCGTCAAGAGGCATGTGAGCCAAAACTGCCAGTCAAAGAACGCTCTAATCAGAACAGCTAACAAGAGAAATTTTTTCTTTTGCATGTGTGGCGAAGATAAATCGAGTTTGTTTTGCAGCCTATTCTGTTTTAGATTTCCTGTGTCATAACAGAATGAATTTGTTGTTCATTGATACCTTAATGTATAGGTTGTTGGGGATTTTTTTTTTTTCTAAGAAGGAAAACAATGTCCCCTTCACTTTTGCATGAATGAATTCATTTATTCTCCGTAACCTCCGGAAGTCATTTATTTCGCCCCGCGACAGCTGCAGGGTCTGTTTGTGTAGGAGGGTTGCAGGCACTYGGCAAGATCCCGGCCCTTCCTCGCTCCCCGTGCCCAGCGCCGGCGGGGCCGGGGCGGGCCGGCCACTCCTTAACGGCACTTTTTGAAGGGTCTCAAAAACCCACGCTTTGCATATCAGAAATGACTCTGCTCTGCTTGGGGTGAAGCAGCACCGACTGCCAGCCACGGCGCGGTTCTGCTCTCTTCCCCCGAGTGATGCTCCTGCCTGTTTATTTTGGTTCCTCTCTGTGAACCGTGAATCACTGATGAGTTCTAATCAACAGCAATTTAATTAATATACATGCTTTTACAGATGTTGTTCTTCGTTGTAACTTAGCAGTAACTAAGGGCCATGTGATGGGATATTTTCCCTTTATTAAAGAAGGAAGGAAATTATTTGCTGAGGGGACTTCAGTGTTGGTCCGCTGAAGCCTACAGCCGAGTTCAGTGAAGCCAGAAACTCATCCCGTGGGTCTATCTATTTAAATGGTCAAAATAAACAAAATCTCTTGCTTCCCCCAAAACCCTTCCAAATACCCCAAAGCAATTTCCTAAGAGAAAGTCTGTATTTTTGCAGGCTGGTGTGATGCCATGTCCTGCATGGAGGGTTATCCTCCACAAACTCGTAAACAGCTGTCGGATTTGATGTAGAAATAGGAGAGGGAGGAACTCGTGTTACCATTGTGTCAGACGCGGCAAGGCGTCTTCTGGTCCCTTTAGACATGTTAAAAGCATCTCTTAGCGTCTTTTCTGTGACTTCAGCTTGTTAAGGTAAGAAATGCTAAAATAGCCCTATTAAAGCGTGGAAATGAAGAAGAAAACCCTCAATAGATGTGACAGACTTTAAACTGTGGATCCATGACCGGCAAAGTGCGTAATACCTGCTGACCTGGAGATGCCTCCCTTGGCTCTCCCATCTGAGCGGTGTGCTTCAGCACGTGTTTAACTTCCCCTAAATCYGTGTGGAAGGCAAGCGTGTGCTAAGTGTCGAGCTGGATTGAGACTTCATTCCTCCCGAGGTAAAAGATTGCAGGTCATCCACAATCCAACCAAAATCTCCTTCCTTCCCACCATACCTTCTCCCCTGGCACCTGGGAGAAAAMCCAGGCTGCTGAGATTTGGGGTTGTGTTGCCAAAGTCAGAGTAAATTCATCTCCTGTTGTTTTTTCCCACCTGTGCCCTGGTCAGGGTGCACCTCTGCATCGCTCCCCGGGCAGGGGCTCCAGGCTCCTGCTGCCTTTGGGGACCGGAGCAAGGATGCTCTTCTCCGCGGGTAGACCAGCCCCGTCGCGTCRCGGTTTGGGGGCTGTGTCCATCGCCCTCTGCGTCTCGGGGTGAGGTGCGCTGCGTGGGCTGGGGTGCTGGGTCTCCGCGGGTGGGAAGGATGGAGGAGCTCCGTGGGCTCGGCTTGTGGCTTYTCTCATCCTCCCGTAGCCGGGTTGTAAATGCAGCAGCACTTACCGGCTGTGCTAATCAGAAATAATGTGTGGCTTAATAGAACTTCTCCATTAAAAGGTTTTGGAAATAATACATAAAATGAATGGTTCACCCGGCAAGTTTCAAACGGCTGGGGAGGGAGGGAGCCCCGGCTAACCCGCAGACCTCCGCGGCACCGCGCATAGTCACGCTGCGCCTAAAACTGAAGCTGGGAATTGGTTTTGATTTTTATTTAAAATTCAAATGTCTGATGTTCTTAAATTGAACAAATGATATTTAAAAAAAAAATATATCAGGCTCCAACATCTGCAGATTATGATTTGCATTTTGAAATTGGCTGCTTGAATTGAACAAGGATGAATACTGTCACTCTTCTTTTATTCACTCAGTTTATTTAATGAAATGCTAGAGGTCAACCCTTTGTCCTTAAATTAGTTACTATAAAAATCTTTTTGTACTTTTCTGCTTGTTATGATGTCTTCTGAGCAGAAGAAAAGGTTGCCATTAATTATGTCTTTGTTGAATATGGATATCTATTCATAGTTAGTTAAACAGTTTCAAACAAAATTAGCATTGAGCAACTCTAAGGCCAGCTTTAGGTTGGTTATCAAGAATTTTTTGCTAAGAGAATGCTCTTCTGCAAGTGTGCATTATCTAATATATTCAGCTTTCAGTTGCTAATTTTTTTTCCAGATGAAGATGGGCTTAATTGAGGTTGTGCTTTTAAGTTTGTAGAGCTCTTCAGCATCTCATACAAAAGCATCTAGAGGCTTTTCATTTGTCTTGAGTATGTTTTAGATGTACAAATATTATTTACTTTAAACTCTAAATCAAAAGGCGCACTGTAACTATTTTAAATAAAACRTTATTCTCTGCTGAAATATATATAAATTCAAAGCAGGACTTTTTTTCATTATCACTTAATAATTTATTTGAAAGAGCYGCTATTAACAAATTTTAGGATAATATTGAAATAGCAGTTTAGTAGCGGGTCTCAAACAGGCATTTAGTAATGTAATTTACTTGTCAGAGATAGAGGATGTATATTAACRTTAAGATATAGCTCCAGTTTCATGYCTAACTCTTCGCTAAGTGCCATTTTGAATAGGGCTTTAAAGATTAAACTGCGTTGGTTTTTAGAAAGGTCTCAATATGACGAGAAAGCTAAGTTTTCCAATCGTAGCCGCGTTGGGTGGCTGGCTCTTTTGTGGTGGGGTTTGGTTTATTTTCCACTCTGTCGGTGATGCCACCTGCAGTTACCGGGGCAGCTCCAAGGGCAGCGGTGGCTTTCGGGGGGTGGCTCGCCGAGGGGGGCCCCCACACGCACCCCACAATCCCACCGGGAKGGGACCCGCTGCCTGGACCGTGCCCCGAGGACCTGGCAAAAAATCCTCTGCTCTTACTCAACCCCAGAAACGTTTCTTAACAGACCCTACGGAAGCCCACCACCCTGCTGCCGTGGCAGGGCACCCAAGCTCCGAGAGGGGCTGCTGCGGCTGCCCAGGTGGGTTGGGGGACAGTGGGGCGGGGGGACCCACCTGCCCTCACCCCCTTATTTTTAAGGGGGTGTATGGCCCGGCGCAGACGGGCCATCGTTAGCCCTTGGTCGTCTGGCCCCAAGCCAGACAATAACGCGCTGGGTATTCGGAAACGGGGAGGAGTAGGGAATGGAGAGAGGAGAAAAAGCTACCAGCAAAAAAAGAAGATAATTAGGAAAAGTAATAAGAAAATATAAACGTGGTAGCGGAGGATTAGTCCTAGTCATTGGAAATGCAAATGAACTCCATGCTCGCTCCCAACATCTTTTTTTCTAAGCTTGTATTTCAGAAAGGATTTTTCTCTCATTTTTTTTCCCCCTTTACCTCCTGCTCAGTGCAACAGCACTGCTTTCCCAGCAGCATTAAATATTCTCGGAGACGAGACTGTAACCTTGTAACGCTTTTAGGTATAATATACATATTTTTTCATTTTAAATGCTAGCTCATAATGACATTGTGAAGTAGGGATCCCGAGTCAGCCTTATTATCATGGTCTCTCCTTGAGCTGAACCTCTGAGAAATGTGAAGGGGAGACCTTTTGGAATGAACAAATCCTTTAGCTGGCTATAATTATTTATTAAAATAGGCTACCRGGATAAAGGACGGGGAGGGGGAGGGAGGAGCAGCATTCCTTTCTCTGTACGTCCCTCCATACAGATAYACGTATGTGTACATATCCAGCGACCAAGTGAAGCGATTGCAATGTCCAAGCCCTGTATTTTAGAAATGTAAAATAATGGATGTGCAGAAAGAAAAGATAAAACATGAACAGATGACAGGTATTTTTATGAACCRAAAGGGAAATGCTGCGTCCTGACCAGGGAGAGAGCATCCCGAGCGGTCAGCGGAGCTGGGGGGATTTTCATGTAAATGCCTGGCGCCAGGTTGGGAGGAATGCCATTCTGTACCTGTGCTGATGGCTCCATGTGAAAAGGAAAATAGGGATGGGGTCAATGTTTTTCCCACTGTGTGCCTGAGTGGTGAAAGAGAAACCATCCTGCTTCATTTGCTGGGCTGGGTAAAAGCAAAAAAAAAAAAACCAAACCCAAAAAGCTGAAGCAAACAAACAAACAAAAAAAAACAAAACAAAAAACCCAAACAAAACCAAAAAACAAACCTAGCTGTCATTTTATTTAATGAATTGCATCGATTGCTGCAGATTTGTCTAACCTCATTAATCGGCCAAACCAGCACGTGTTAGCTTTGTGCCGTTGAGCATTACAGAAGTAACGTAAGCCTCTCTCTACATCTTGAGAAATTTTATAAACTTAGCAGGCTATTAAAAAAAAAATCTTTGAGGTCAACTTTCCACTTGTGCCTTTAGCTCTTGAACAAGTACTTTTATGGTTTCTCCTAATATATAGGATTTATCTGCCGCTCTGTGAAGAGCTTTTAAATTTAATCCAGCGTTGAAGTAGTAATTTGTTGCTAGCGCTTTATAACAGGCTTTTCTTTTAACTTTCCCGGGATGCGGGCTCTTTGTGCGGGCTAATCTGTGATACACAATGCCAATCTGCTCGGGGTATCTCGGGTTTGGACCTCAGATGTCCTTAAAATATGAGGAWTGAAAGTTGGTGAGCGTGTTATGATCGGAATGGTAAGATGGGAATTGTCTGGCAGCGGCGCTGGGGGGGGGTTCGGGGGGGCTGCACCCATCGGCTGCTCGGAAAGCCCCGGCACCGTCGTGATTCCTATCGCACAGGCGTTACGTTCGGAACTTGGGCAGGAGCTGAGCTTTTTTCACGTGCGTGCACGGAGCTGTCGGTGTAGATAATTTATAGGAGCTCCTGCAGCTTTTCTGGAAAGTCTGAATTTTTTTTCAGTCTGCTTGGTTAATCATTTTTTAAATCAATTTTTAAATTCGTCTTACATTGGTAGTAATGTGTTTGGGTTTTTTTTTTCCTCGAGGAGGCAGTGGTATAGGCTGTCTATAGATATATATTTTTTTTTTTTCAGAGAGAGGAAAAAATCATGATAATGGAAAAAATCTTTCACCAACTGTTTATTTTAACTGAAGTATGCACAATCTTTAAAATAGTTTTTAAAGCGCAAGTTTCACCATTCTGCCTTACAGATGCACATCTTTCTCTTTTTTTATTAAAAACAGTAGTGTTGATCCCAGATGATTAATGAATATTTTATTCCAGATACAAAAACATATTGGGGATATGTTTGGACATAGTATAAGCATGTGAAATAATGCACAACAAATATGAAATAGTCTCTCATAAATAAAGATACCAAAGCCACAATATTAAAAATGGGAATAGCTCTGCCCGCCTCCCTTTTATCAGGAACATTTCTAAACTAAACTGATATTATAGGAGACTTTTTGGCAGCTATGTCTTGGGCAAGAAATGTTGATGTATTTACTTGAATTATGTCTGTGCTCTATATTTTTATGTCTGGGGAAAAAATGATACCTTTTATACGTTGTGTAAATCTGTTCCTGAGGCACAGCATACATCCTATTTTGCTTCTCTTACAGTACTGTTAAAAATGTGTGTTTGGGAGCTCTGTGCACCCAAATCTCATCCTGGTCCCTACCGAACAGAGACAATTACCCTATGCCGTCGTCGCCGGGTCTTTCTGCCTTTTTCCTGCCAGCACAGGAGTTAATTAATTACAGACCAAACCGTACGTTTCTAAAAGGGCGAAGCGCAGCCCAGAAATATTTTTGAGCCATAAAGCGGGGAACTTGCAGGTACAGCAGCACGTGTGGAGGTTTATAGGGATGATTTAGTGAATATGAGAACATATTTTGTGCTCCATTGTTTAGACTCAAGAAGGCATAAAATCTTTAACATCTATTTATCATGTAGCTATTTTAATGTAAACATTTGTCTATTTGGATGAAGTGTTTTCATTATTAAGCTAATTTCCACATGTTTCAGATAGACTGATGAGTTCGAAGCAGAGCACTTGCTGATGAGAAACGAAATTCTGCCTCAGCTCAGCCTGCTGTCAGATACATCTTCATTAGTTTTTGTCATTCACCGATGGCAAATGCTCTATAAATGAGATGACGATCAGGTCCGCCTTGATAACTTGCCTTATCTCATTAGTTTTCACATCAAAGTTAATCAGCAATGTGAATTGTAATTGCTGGAAGAGACAATGCAATAGATCACTCGGCCTTTTTTTTCTGTATGGCATCTTGAAACATCAGCAGGCTGGTGTGAGTAGATAGGCTCAGAAAGAAAATGATGTGGAAAGCATAATAAGCAAGCTGCTCAGAATTAATGAGCTTACCCAATAAGAAAAGAATAACCAATCAATGTGAGTTGGGCAAATATAATTTAGGAATAATTGCTTGATTGGTTGTCTATAGTAGACTGATTTGACCACACACAAGGATTAAGAATTAAGATGTCAAGGCAAAAAATAATTTGGCAACCGAGGGCATGTAATTTTTTGTTTCCTTCCCTTTATGACTGAAAGAGATTGCTGTTTGATATGTTATTCCCCAAGAATGAAAACATTAGACAGACACACACTGGTGGTTTTTTTTTCTTTATGCTTCTTTTATAATACAAGCTCTTTCAAACCTCACTGGGGATATTTCAGTACGGGACATTAAAAATGAATAGAGGAAAAAAAAAACAACAACCAAATGTCTTCATTTGTAAGCGTTGCATTGAAAAGAGCTGGGAGTTGGAAGGTGCTGTGCACAAAACGCTGGTTTCTGGCAAAACGACGTGCCTGGGTGTTTGCAAAGCCCAGCCGTTACTTGGTCCAAATCTGAAACGCAGTTCTTGCGGTACGCACGCTTTTAATATAATTTTCCCCACAGCCATTGGCCAATTAGTAAAGAACCCTTATATTCTTCTATCTAAACTATGGGGAAGGTTCAGCCAGAAGGTAAATTTGCTTTGATCTACATTACACCTAATTGAGTCACCACCAATGTCTCTATCCCAACATCAAGAAATGTGAAAATGTTAGATTATTTCACTGGGGATTAAACCTAATTTTCGCGTGTTCTGCATTAACCTATTAGGCTGACTCATCTGCATTGCTAATATGGCTCAGGCAGCTGTCACTGCTAAAGAAAAACATGATCATGCAATCCTTGAATGAATGATTCCAGCTCTGATTAGTGTTAGTGAAGTTAGCTGAGCCCTGGTGATAAGGCAGGAAAATTCCCAGGTTGCCAATAGCTTTGAAAATTATCAGACTGTGGGCAAAAACGTACCTCGCGGCTCGCAGGCCTCCCTCCAAAGGCGACATTATTTAAGGCCGTCTTTTTCGGCTGCTTGCATAAACGCGTTTGCTTCTTTTCAGGGGCTGATGCCAGGGGTACGTATTAAAATGCTAATGGGAAACAACCTGAGCGCAGCCCGGCGTGGAAAGCGGGAGGTTTTTCCCTGCCCGGGTGCATCAGCTTTTGGGTTTAAATGGCATTTCCAGAGGGGAGCGGCGGTGGGGATGCCTGACTGGCTCCAGCCAGGAGAGGGGCTTGCGGGAGCCGCCGGCCCCTCCGGCCAGCACGGACCACCGCACCGCACCGCACCACGTCTGTGCCTCTGCCAGCCCCGCTCTTTGTTTGCAGGGCGGTGGGTACCGTTCCTCAAGCCGTTCCTTATTTCTTTCTATACGTTAGATTTAAATAGTAGGAAAAAAAAAAAAAAAAAAAAAAAAAGAGGCAACAATGGCACATCCCCTTGAGATGGGAGAAATTTAGGAATGAGTTAGCCTCCTAGCAATAGAGCCAGGAGCCAATTTAATCCGATTAGTGCCTCCTGACAATAGATGCTCCTAACCCATTGTGGACAGAAGCTTTCACTTTATTTGTTTCTATTAGCCAAGAATCYGAGATATTGGAAAAGTGGAATTTTGCCTCATCAGATCGCTCAGATGATCAACAAAAAAACAAATTGAGGAAAATAGTCTAATGTGTCAATATTTATCTTTTGGCCCTAATTGTCTGCGGAGAGGACTTGTTGAGTGCTCAAAGTTTGCAGCTCCAGTTTATCTGTGTGCTCTTGATTCTCCCCATTGTAYGGATATAGTGGCAGCTCCTCACAATGTAATGATGTTTAAGAAGGGCAGTAACTGCAGAGGCATAATAGAGGCATTTTAATGGAAAAAGACTTGCAGTTGTCGACCAAACTGCAATGCTTGATAGAAAATGCAAAAGGGCTTTAAACTGATATATATATATTTTTATACAAATTTAGTTTCTTTGTGAATACACTTACTGCAGGTTTAGGCAGAGGCTCGTTCCCATCGAATTTGATAGCAAGAAACTCATTTTCAAATACTTTTGAATGCATTCTCCTCTCTCCCAGACCGAAGCCTGTCGTGGCATTGATATCATTTACTACTAGCAGCATAMATCGGCATCGCTAGTGGCTCCCCTCCCTCCGTGTACGTCTGTGGCATCCCTTTGACGAGGAAACGCCGTACCCGGGCTCGGTGTGGTACCGCTGGAGGGATCTCCTCTGCCGTCTGCACCGAAGGATTTCCCTCCCGTCTGGGTGAAGCCACCCCTGGCATCGGGCTTCGTGCCGATCCTCGAGGACCCTCCAGAAAGCACTGACCTGCTAACAATTTCCTCCCCTCGACGACTTTTCGAGGTCTGCTAGGTATCTGTTTTTTAATCAGCGCAGCAGACGAATCAGTTCRCTATAGCACAAATGTTCCCCCAAGGCTGCTGTGAAATGCTTCACRCAAATCTGCTGTGGGCTGGCAGGGGG
Organism: Oceanodroma leucorhoa; assembly: GCA_030449065.1. Lineage (NCBI taxonomy): Eukaryota > Metazoa > Chordata > Aves > Procellariiformes > Oceanodroma > Oceanodroma leucorhoa. The sequence continues at coordinate 7,540,389 of JASVER010000045.1, read as the reverse complement.
GATTTTTTGTTTTTCTTAATTGACTACACTTGCAGTATCATCAAAGTAGGAAACCGGGTTGGTTTGACAAGACCTGATTTACCACAATGCTACGTTGGCCTAGTTTGTTTTGCTCTTTGTGAGAAGTGGGAAACCCCTTTTCTAAAACCCCCGCAGCTGCAACGCCATCCAACAGCCGAGGGAACGCCACCTCTGAAAGGTCTGAGCCTCACGGGCAGTGAAGGGCAGGATCCACRTCGGCCGCAGCTATCTAGGGTGGGTGGTGGGTTTGCAGAGGAGACAGAGAGCAGCTCTGCAGAGGGGGTGACCCATCCCCTCTCCAGTTGGGTGGGCTCTCGGCAAGCACCCGTCTCCCGCTGGCTGCGGAGGGGTGAGCAGCTGCTGCCCTCCTTTCGGCAGCAAGATATAACTCCAGGCCATGGGCTGGAAAGGGCTTCACCATCCCCATCTGGTGTAAGTACCCAACAGAGGCATTCATGGAACCCTTCCTCCTTGTCACCACCCAGAGGTTTAGCATCCTTTAAATAGTGACAGCCCCGCAGCGTGGCTGGGTGGTGGGTTGTGACTCTTCCCAGCCCGACCTTGATGAGATCTTGTGATTTCATCCTTCCCAGCCCGATCCCGCTGATGGGCACCCCTACATGTGAAATAACAACCGACCTGTCCCATGAAAAGCAAGGATGTCTGAGGATTTAAAGGAAAACACTGTTCTGTACCACGGTGATGCACTTGTGATGCTCACACAGTATCACTGGATTTTTTTAGTTTTGTAGGATTTAAAAAAAAGGATTAGATTGTGGTATTAGATATGGTTAAAAGCGTTATAAAACCTCATTGTTCTGGCAGACAACCAGCCAGAAATCTCCTTCAGGTGTCYTATTTTATAATTTTCCCCTATGAAATCTATTACCACTTTCTCTTAAAGCCTGTTCTGGCAGGTGCTTACACAGATGGGACATTGCCCCTGCCCTCGCCCCACCATCTGCAGGTCAGAGCTGCATTTTGGGGTTCCCTGGGGGTATTCCCCAAGGGTCAGCAGTGCTGGCATTAAAACACAACCCCCGGAGCCCCGGGCTGGGACAGAGCAATGCTAACTGCAGAATGAGGAATACCACAGAAAATGGCATAATGGCACATTTAGTAAAACCAAGGGGAATAGGAGCAGAGGGACATTGGGCACCAGGAGCCTTCCCCTGCGCCGAGGGGCCTCCCCAGGGACCCCCACCCCGGGCTGGGAGTGCTGGCCAGGGCAGCTGGACCTGCCCGTGCCCTTGGGCTCCCGGCACCAGGGGCGTGCAGTGCAGACCCCTGAGCTTTGGGGTTTTACCCCAAAGTGCAGAGTTATTTGCTATATGGAAAAGTACCGACCCTCTGAGAAGATGTGTGCCACCTGGCAAAGGTGCTAAATGGCAATTTGGGAGAGGTGTGTTTTAATGTCACAGGCTCCTTAAATAGCTGCAGACTAGGATTTCATCCTTCTGGCCCAAATCCTGTAAGGCAATCATTGATGCTGCGGGAGGAGAGTGAATTTCCCTGCAGGGGCTGGGGGCAGCTCTCCCCTGGGCAGCTGGGTGAGCACCCTTCCATCTCCTCTCCTCTCCTCTCCTCCCCTCCCCTCCCCTCCCCTCCCCGGGTGGATGCTGCCCTGTGAGCAACAGCCCTGTGTGGGGAAAAGGGATCGGGGTGAATTATTCCCCGTAACTACCCCAGAAAAAAGCTCCAGAAGTAGCTTATCCTAAAATGGGATTTATTTTTTTTTCTCCCTCTGTTACGATGATTGGCTCCAGGTGTCAACTGAGCAAACGCAGGAAAAGCTGCAGTTGTTCCAGAGTACGTGTCCACGTGCAGAATATTCTGGAACAGGTATTTCCCTTTAAATTTGTGCCCCATCTTATTCAAGAATATTTTCCCCGTGTGGAGGAGCACTTAGCTGGGGTCTCTGCTTGCTGCCGTACTAGTGATAAGATGGATTGGCTGATCTAATAGGTCTTTTCAGTCTCTGATTTTGAAAGCTAAGATTGGGAAATTAATTTCAGAAAGGTCAAAACAGAGCAAGGCTATCCTGCTGCTGTGTGATGGATCCTATTTTTTTTTTTTTTTAAATCTATCTATTGAAGAAAAGGTTGGTTATTCAGCATCCTGCAAAAAAAAAAAAAAAAGAAATAAATAAACCAAGCAGAGGGAATACAAAAAGTGTATAGATCTGCTGACCCATTCGCAATCTTCAGTTAATGAAAATGCCGGGGAACGGGAGTGGTAAGAGCCAACCGCACCGGGAGGCGCTGACCCCGCGGGCTGCTGGAAGCTGAACGCTCCCAGCCGGACCCCCCCATCACCCCGCACGTGCCTGCGGGGCTGCCCAAGGGGCTTAGGAGCGGCAGCAGGAGCCCGGCCGGCATCGGCGCCCGCCGCCGCGGTGGCCGAAGCGTGGGAGGTCTGCTTCCACCTCTGTCCTCTGCTGGGGGGCTGCTTGGTTCGCTGCGGGTTTGGAGGGCGGTTTGCAGAAACGCTGAGCAAATCCCAGTGGCGTTAACTAGAAATCCAGCCTGAGACGCAGGGTTGTCAGAAAGGGTCAGGGGCGTCGTTCTGGGTTCACTCGAGTCAGGGAGAGGTTTGGGGAGTTCGTGGCATATGGTAGTGGAAAGCTGGTTGTGTTTTTCAGTAAGAAAAGAAAAAACACAAAAGAAAAGGGGGGGGAATTGAAGACAAAGGCTTCACGTAGATAGTTCCCTTCTTTTTATTTGTTTTCTTCCAATGTGCAAGCCAAACAGTAAAATTAAAAATAAATTGCTTCAGTTTTTTTAAAAACCAGGAAATCATTGGGAGAGAAAATGGGCCACTTGGGAGGGAATCATTTCTTAAGTAAAAAGAAAATAGATTTCTTTATGTTTGCCGTTTTCCCTCCCCCCCACCTCTCTACCTGGTATATTCAGTAAACTGCTGAGCTGGCCCTTCCTCTCTGTCCACTTCTGTTCTTACGGATGAATATGTGATGTTGCAATTTTTGGAAGCAGGGAGAAATTAACCGTTTTCGGTAGCGCTGATTAAAATCTTGTCCTGTCCTAACTACGCTTTGTACGTTATACCATGCCTTGAGGCTAACACGTGGCGAGAGTCCYGGGGCAAAGCCAGGCAGCTGCCGTTCCTGAGCACTGATGTGCAGCTCCGCATCCTCGTGGGGAGGAGGGTGCGGAAAAAGGTACCTGGGAAGCAGATGCAGAAAGCGAGGGGCTGTTGCAGGGTGGTCAGCGGTGTGTGACACGCTGAGGCAGCTGAAGAAGTGAAATTCAGCCGTTCCAGAACTAGTGATGCACCTTTCCCTTTTTTGTTAAGGACAAACTATACGGTAAGTACTAACTTGCCTCTCGTCTGAGCAAACCCAAGGAATCCTGCTGTCRTCTCTGGAGATAGGATCCTGTCTTGAATACCTAGCCACGGCAATGTTAATTAACACACTCATCTCAGATTTAATTCACCCTCGAACCTGTATGAGCCAATCTCACTTTAAAGTTCACTCTTTACAGACAGATATGAAACCCATCTATATTTGGGGTTGTACCCATATGGTAGCATGTTTCATATCCATTACTGAAGCTCTCCACTTCTTGATCGTGCATTTTCCTGTTGCTTTCTGCAGTTTTACAAAAACAATACAGCGATACATGGGCAAAACAAATATCTCCAGTTGAGGATTATGTTAACAAGTTCAGTAATAAATGACAATTATTAGTAAATATATACAAATGACTTAATTCTTTTAACACATCAGGCAACACTGGAGATAAAGTATAACTTGGGAAATTGGTTGCATATTTCATTCTGAACGAAGATGTGAAGAAAAATGTCAGAGCAAGCAAACACATCTGGCTCATTAACGTGATTATCTTTTCCCAGTAAAGAATCTCAAGCAGATTTGAATGGACACCCGAGCATCTCTATAAATCAGATTTAACTCCCCACAGCAAGTGCTGGGGAAGCTGCCAGGCATCAGTTAACCTGTCCTTTGCAACATTTCTCTCGCTGCTAATTCCAAAAACGTTGGAGCGATTCACGTGTAAAGACGTTTCCATAGTCCCAAATACATCCTGCTTCCTAAACCTGATACTGGAACTAGGCATGGATTAATCTTCTGGCATCCAGTGAAAAAAATAGGAACTTAAGTCTCTGTAAGTAGAAAAATAGATATTTTACTGACTTAGGATGAATGTTGGCTTAAATGGAGGAATCTGTCCAGTGGGKAAAAATGAGGGCACATTTGTGCCTTATCATATATGTGGTATAACATGGGGGTATTTGATTGACATGGGGAGTATGCTTTTGGCTAGGGAAGGCTTCTCTTAACGCACGTTGTAGGGGCATGCATGTGGTCCAGAAGGCCTCCGGGATTGGGGTTTTTTTTGCTACTAGTATGTACACACATAGATGCAGCTCAGCAGGCTTTTAGAAAGGCTTTTGTAGGGACGCGTGTGTGGTCCTTTGACAGGGAGAAGGCGGTGAAGAGCCACCGGCTCCGAGAGCATCTCCCCATCCCGCASGGACTCGCCATGCAGCGGCTTTCCCGCAGGACGACTTAGCCCTGGGAGCTGTGGCTTTCCCTCTTGCGTCAGGGGCTGGGAGAGGAAAGGGGATGCGCTTGGCATGTAACACACCAAGGTCATTCATCTGAAAAAATATTAACAAGACTTTTTATTRTCTATCATCCATATAAATGTCTTCCTCAGCAGAGGAGCATCCAGCCAAATTATGTCAGTTGTCCAGGTCTGTGCACAACGTCAACAGAGGACGTTGATTTTGGTCATGAGTGATAAAACAAAAATTCGGCTCCRTGCCATGGCTTAGGACAGCATCTCGCTGAATTAGTCTGAAACCAGACCTGGCCTCTAAAATTTACTTTTAAAAAATTGGCGCCCGGAGATGCGTGCTCTCGTGTGATGTTTCCGAAGGCAAACAGTGCTATCTTTTCCAGTGCCGCCAGTGCACCCCACCGCCTGTACGGAGCTGTGAGATCTGGCTCGAGCAAAGCRACCGCGGGCACTCAGAGCCGCCGGACTGAAGGGAAGGACCATGGCGGAGGGATGCGGGTGGAAGGAAGCGGCTGATCGCTGGACTCRCTGGGGATGCTCGTCTGACCCTGTCGCAGCATCCATGACCGCAGGGACTCTCCTGCCTGCAGGGGTTAGTGGGATGGGGTACCCGACAACACCCTCGCTTAATTACAGCACATCCTTTACACGCTGCTGCTCGCAAGGTTTCACTGAGCTTTGGCTGTTTGGAAAATCTCTGGGTTTCTGCAGGTAGGATAGTTTGCATACAAAAAGAATGACACGGTTATTCCTTCAAGCACTTWGCTTGAAATTATCTTCTGTTTGAAAATTTTCAAACAAAAACATTAACTCAAGCCTAACTGAGAGGAGGTGCTGCAGGTTGGAGGCAGGACACTTCTTCACACAAATCAGAGATGTTGACTCTTTACCAGCGCGTAAGTGGGACTTGTTCCTCCCACTTCCAGGGAGTTACGAGACAGGGCCAGGACTGCCACAAATCAGAATTTTTCCAGCGTTTTCTGTCCTTGTACATTTTTTAAAAAGCCCTTATGTGGTACAGAAGCTGAGCAGAGTTCTTGTATCTTGGGATTTGTTCCTATAACTTCCAGGGGAGTTTTGCCCAAATCCTTGTTTTCTTCTCCTATTAAAGTGCACCCTTACCTGAGAGAGAATCTAGGCATTTGATACTTAGGCTTAGAATCACAAAGGCATTTAGGGCTTCGTATCCCTCTGGTTTTTTTCATGCGTCGTAGACTTTTGTGAATTCAATCACTGCTTAAACATAGTGTTTATAGAATAATTTGAATTTTTTATTATTTATATAACAATTTCACATTARATATGCATTTGTAGCAAATTTGCATGGGGAAATGTAGTGATTCTTGGTGCAGGGGTCCCCGAGGGTGTGGAAAGAGCAGGCAGAGCCCTTCCCGCAGGGACCGTCCTGCCTGCGTGTATGGAGGGGACGACTCCTCCATCACTGCCGTGCCGGTGCCCCCGCTCCCGCCCGGACCACGCCGGCTGTCCCACCTGCGCGGTGCGTTTGAACGCCTCGCACACGAGGCCCTCGCGGAGGGTCAGGGGTGAGATGCCACAAATGGCGTCTCTCCGCGGGTCGGCGGAGCGGGGACGAGCGCGGYGCGGGGCGCGAGCTCCCTGAGCGGGTGTCGCTGCCGCAGCACGCGCTGGCGCGTGGCTCGAGTCGCTCCTCGGGTCCAGCCCTGAGCAGTTTGCCCACGCAGAGGAGGCTGGCTCCGTCGCAGTCCCGCACCCCTTCCTCCGGCTTCATCCCCTGCCGTGCTGAGGGGAGGGAGAGGAAGGGCGGTAAGGACAAATAACCTGCATTTCTAGGAAGCAGAATAACAGACACGCTGCAGGAGCTGTTGCTAAAGCCGAGGCACTGCTCTTCCCCTCCGCTGCAGAGCAGATGTTAAAATATTGCCACCGCCGGCTGTGTGGGAATTGGGGGAGCTGCAGCCGGCAGCCTGCGGGTGGTGGGGGTCCCCCCACGCGTGGGAGACACCGTTAACTGGCGTCTAGGAGGTGGTSTCCAGGGCAGGTCCCAAAGACCCCCCGGTTGGGCGAGTTGGGTGCGTTCCCTTGGCCGAGGATCCCGGTACCGGCGCTGGCCGCGGGGCTGGCCTGGTGTGCGAGCCGCAGGTCCTTAACCTCCAGTGGATCCTGGGAACACGGGGGGGGATAGCTCTAAAACCCATTTAAAGAGGGAGTGGGGGGAGGGAGAGGGGAACATTTATTAACATCTAATCCTGTTAAGATTTTCTACACCATATGTCTGAGCAACAGAACATGTGAAATGTGTACTAATTACTCCTGCCTGTGTCATGTGTGTATATTTTATATGCAGTCCCTGACCTTTTTGTTAATAACTTCACATTATATTCATTGACCTGAAACAAATTGAATTCAGCGGCACTCACTCAAGAATTGAATTACATAGTCGTCTTAATTGGTCTTTTATTTAAATGTGGAAAAGTAACAGTTTACCACCTGTAATTTTTTTTCTTTTTTCCTTAAGAAATTCCTGCGGAGAGCGTGCGTGTGTGTGCACGTGTGCTGGCGCTGTGTCCGGGGGGGGAGAATTATCATGGAAAAACCAAGCCTGCYGTGCGCCGCGGAGTGGAAAACCCTCCACAAAAGTTTTTTCCCTCCAAAGCGAAACCACTTGTAAAAGTCTGTAAAAGTCCCCAAATAATCTCCCCTCAGGGGAAGGGGCAGCACCTGGGGCAAGCTGCCCCCCAGCTCCCGGAGCCCCAGTGCCGGGCGAGCATCTCTCTCATCCCTGCTCAGCGCCGATCCCCACGAGCTGCCTGTCCCCAACCTCTGCCAGGGCCCATCCCAGCCTCGTCGTCTGCTCCCGAGCGCAGAAAGCCAAGGTGGGGAGCTGCGGGGTGCCTCGCCTGCCGGCAGCCATCCCGGGAACACCGACCTGTGGAGGGTCCTTGCCCGCCGTGGAGGAGATAGGGGCCGGCTGAAATTTCTGCTTCGCTTTTATTCTTCCAATGCCGAGTTAATTGCCAAAGCCGCAAAGAGGAGACTTACTCTTTACTTACTGTATTTAACTTAAAAATGCAAATGTTATTAGTGTCCCGATCATTGATAAGAGTGCCTTTGTGCCATGCTTTAACCTCTATTAGGAGGGATTATGAGAACGTATCCACATTGGCATTTTCTAAGTGTCACTATGACAGCACTTGCTGCACAAATGCCTGGCTGTCACACTGAGGTTTATCACTAGGTTTTTTCCTCCGAATGCAGACTAATAAGCCCAGAAATTACAATTGCCTCCCTGCCGAATCTGTGATAGGCGGAAATAATGATATCAGTGCCCTGCTAATCTCCTTGCCTCCGCGCTTGGCACCATCCTATTGAGTCACCTGTCATATGCCGCTTTGATGAGGCGAATTCAATCTCTCAGCTATAATGACAATGGAGCCATTTTAATGTTTGGAAATGATTATGTGAAGGTTTCTCTTTGCTCTGTCTTGGCAAGCAAACCAGGTCAATGTTCAGGCTGTGTCGCCTGCTGCCRCTAACGACTTGGAAGGAGCCGGGCTGTATTAAGTGAATATGCCAAGTTATTAGAAAGGAGATGCTGAAGGCAGCTTCATGGGGGGAGACTCTTTTTATTTCCTTTTTCACAGCAACGCGTGAGCCTGAGAAGATGCTTTATACGCGTGAGCATCTCGCATGCCTACGTGGTCCCCAGCAGCRCAGGGGTGCATGTGCTCCGCACGCTGCATGCACACAGCTGCAGGCACCTCGCAGCACCCCCGGGTGCCCCCAACCACACGTGCCCATGGGCACCGTGTTACCCTCGGTGCTTTGTGCACTTTTCCAGCGATAGTACCAAGGCTGCTACTCCAGGACGGGTGCGAGGACAGATGCGGGCGCATCCCCAGCCCTGACAGCGCAGTGCCACGTGCATAGCTCGGTCCTCGGCTGCTTGTTGGGTAAAGCGCGATGCRACAGTGGAGCGGGAGCGGGCGATGCATCCCCTCGCCTCGCAGGGCAAAGCCTGGCRTGCACTGGCGATGCTTGGCCGTGCCAGCGGGCAGCTGGTTCGGCGCCGGCGGGTCTCTCCCATGTATGCTCAATGCACCACATCGGGTAACTGTAGTTAACGTGCCTGTACTGGAGGGCAGGGCTGGCTGCTGAATTTGCCTTCAGAAAAACCTCCAAGCTCTTGAAGAGGGTTTCTGCTGCTCAGCATCGCTGTGCTGATTTTGGCTTATCTTTATTTACCAGCCCAAAGGACAGATGAGCAGCACTGCAGCGGGGCCGGAGCAGGGCACCRCAGGAGCAGCCAGGAAAGCCATGAATGGGCCATCGCCTGGGGTATCATCTTTTTCTTTAAAAATTCAAGCTCAAAGCAACTTCCCCTTCCTTGGRCTGCAATTTGTCACGAATCGCAAAGACAAGAAAAAGTGGCCAGGTAGAAAAAACTTTCTGCCCAGCCCATTGTATGCAAAACGCACTTGCGAATCTCTGTGCTGGCACAACAGGCTGCAGGGAGCTTAAAGTCTGTCTAACTTAAAAAACCAAGCACCAAAACCCGTTAGAAGACGTGGCTGGTCCCTCCAGTCTGTTGATGTGTTGGGTTAATAAATGGGAAGTGAGCTGATCTGCTGCCAGAGGGGTGGTGAGGAGATGCACGCTGGGGGCAGGCCAGCGATGGAGGGGGTCCCACGAGGTGCGGGGTGTCACATGCGTGATTCCTACCTGTGTGCTGATTTCAATTAACTCTGTGGTAGATAAACTGAATTTCTTCCCTTCTCTGTGCCTCTAATGTCAGTGGTTTCTGAAACCAGGTCTCACCCTAGGTGCACAGTGTGTTGCCGTTAAATATCAGCTGAAATGCTTTATTTATTTTAACGTAAACGGAAAATAACTACATTTGTTCAAGCTGTCGGAGGTCCCAAATTCACGGAGGAATGCATCTTCAGGCTTAATGAGGGTTTAAAGTCATCTTGGAGAAGCACAGGGTCCGTCGGAGCCCACRGCTGGAATTTCGTTGGTTGCAGTGAAATTTGGGGGGCTCTCCACACCACTGGGGCTGCCTCCCGGGTGGTCTCCCCCTGGCACTTCTCTGGCAAGGTCATCTGGGATGTGGGCAACGTGGATGTGGCCCGATCCTACAGAGACRTGAGAGTCCCGGCTGGAAGCAGTGCTCCTCGTGCGGTCTCCATCGCCGTCCCTCCGCAGGAGGCTTCCTCAGCTCTCAGCCCATCCTCTGGCATCGAGGTGCGGTACCCCCGGGGCTGGGCAAGGGGATGCTGCACCCGGCGGGCTGGGGGTTTTTCTTCGTCATCTTCCTGCTGGCGTTCAGTGCCGGGTTATTAGTATTTATTAATATGACATTAATTTTCGGAAATCTTGACCAACTCTTTGATAAGGGAGGAATAAAGAAGTAGAATTTCAGATGTCAAGCTTTTATTAACGCAAGTGTTCAAGGCCATCTCTGGATGGATATTACAGGCTGCTTTCACTCTGCTCTTCAGTTTATGAAAAGCAATTGTTTAGCTGTATAGAGAGTATAGAGCAGAATCAAATTGACCTGTGTGATACAGAAAGTAGCACTGAGCCCATTTAACTAAGGGTCCTTTGAAAGAAATCTTTTTTATTATAGATGAGTGCTGAAATTATTTCAAGGAAGCGATTATCTGTCTAATAATTCTAAATGCATCAGTGACTTCCACATATAAAATTAAGGCAGCCCAAGGCAGCAGATTTGGAGATAGGCTTAACACACRGCAAGCAGCACGGTGACCCAAATGCTGAGGGCTGCTCTCCCCAGTATTTATTTTTAGGGATGCTCCTGGTAGGAGCTCTGCCCTGTGCAGTCCCTTTGGTAGGGATGAAGTTGGTGGGGATGGATGCTTGGATGGGATGGACGCTTGGGTGGGATGGAGGCTTGGGTGGGATGGAGGCTTGGATGGGATGGACACTTGGGTGGGATGAAGGCTTGGGTGGGATGGGTGCTTGTGTGGGATGGGTGCTTGGATGTCGGTGTTTGGGGTACGGGGTTCCCCTGGTTACATCCTTGCAAGCCCGGGGGAGCACGGCTCGGGGCGGGCTTCGCCCCGCACATCTGGGCAGTCTCGGGATGCACAAGCCCCACGCGTGCCCGCGTAGCGGGGGGCTCGGTGCTGCCCCCCCACCCCCCCACCCCCACATCTCCCTTAATTAAGGCAGCCAATCTAATTAGGGCGGYGCCCTGCCGCAGCCGCCCCGTGGGGGCGCATCAAAGCCCGCGTGGGGCGCGCGTGGGGGGYGGCGCGCGGGCAGCTCAATTACCCAAGTTAAGAAAACATCCCTGTAATTAGCGAGGCAACTCTAAGCACAAGGAATGGAAATTAGTCACAGCGCAATAAATTAGTCGGTGCATGTATTACGTGCCGTGAGCACCCCGGGGGCCTCCTGTTTGCAAGGCTTTGGTTTGCAACCCCATGCCTCTCAATAAAGCATTCATCCCTAGGTGATTATGTTCCAGCAAAAGGAGTTTTTAACTGAATTACAAATTTTCTTTTCTAATTCTTTTGTAGGCAGAATTGGGATCCCTCACTTTTTTCTCCCTCTTTTTTTTTTTTTTTTTTTGAAGGTCCAGGGAGCGAAGCCACTTCCCTCCCCCTTCAGCTAATAATTAATTTTCAGCTTTTCAGGGTGCTTCAAGACCCTGCATTGTTTGCTTTAATTAGGAGCAGTAGTTAAGGAACTATTTCAAAATCCCTCCCCAATTTTGAACTATTTTAGCTGTCGTTTCTTWACGGGGGGAAGAAAAGGGGAGGGCAAAGCAGGAAATTGGACTGTAGCAGCACATAACATTTGCATCAAAATAATACAGCCGGCAACAGAAAATCACAATCACATCACTCAGAAGGAAGGAACAGAATACAAATTAAAGGAATAATGTAAATTTTTTGCCATTAAGCTTCAATGACCATTTGAAATGGTGCAAGGCACAAAGGTTTTGATGAGCATCATCCAGTTTGATTATTCATACTTGTGCTTCTGCTTGAATTAAAGTAGGAGTGCTAGAGCCTGTTAAAGCAAAATATTTGAATTGGTAGTGAACTCTCACCTTTACTTGCATCCATTTACTTTTCAAATGAATACCAGATAAGTTAGTGCATTTTATAATCGGTCTGTTTTCCAGTGAGTGCTGTCATTACATACCAATTTCTTTTAGAAGTGCTTCCTAAGAAACATTAAATACTTACAAATAAGGGTCTGTCCGTCAGCGGCAGCAATCCCGTTTGAGCAGCGTTAGGCGACTCAGGCAGGTTGCGTGCCCTCCCTTTGATGCTTGTGTGCATGACTTCTCCGGCCAACGTGCGCGGCCACTGCCCATGTTAAACCCTGCTTGTTAGCTGCCCGACGGGCTCCGCTCCCCTCCCAGCTCCATGCAAACACCCTGCCCGTTTGTAAACACCCTGCCAGTTTGCAAACACCCTGCCAGTTTGCAAACACCCGGCCAGATTGCAAACACCCTGGCCATTTGCAAACACTCTGCCCGTTTGCAAACACCCTGCCAGTTTGCAAACACCCTCCCAGACTGCAAACACCCTGCCCGGCCAACACGTGCCCTCGCCTTGCTGCTTGTGGGGTGACCCGCTTTCGATCTAAAGAGTGATATTTTATTTTATTTTGGTTTGTTTTATTTTATTAAATTTATTTTATTTCATTTCATCTCATTTTATTAAATTTTATTTTATTTTATTAAATTTTCTTTTCTTTTTATTTAGGTAATATCACCACCTTCTCTGAAAAACAGAGCTGGGTCCACAGCCCACAGAGGGACACGTCTGAAGGAGCCTGGTTTTGAAGGGAAGAGCTGCCCAAGGCTCGGGGAAGGCCCATAGCAAAGGCTGAGCCAACTGGTCCCACTGATGGAGGTGCGTCTGGKGCGCAGGCGTTGCAGAGGCATCCACAGGAACATCCCTGGCTTTAACTAGCCAGATTTTCCATCAGCAGGTATGAGAAGAAAGAGCATTTTGTCATTCGGAGGTGTAGCTGCCCACCTGCAGGGTGGCATGGCATGGGGACGTCCTTTCCCGGGGCCGGGGGGACAGCACCGTCACCCTGCGCCCCAGAGCCACCCCGGGGTGGGCTCTCCCACTGCCCTGCACTCGCTTTCCTCCCTGAGCGATCCCTGGCTTTAGCTTATTTCTACAATGGTATTTAATATGGTTTTCAGACACTGTGTTGCAAATAGTGATGGATGCAGAGAAAAAGCAAGGAATGTTAAGGAAAGACGATGTGGGGTAGCAGGAACTAGCCCAGAAAAGCTTCCCTGGGGGCCTGATTCTGACCGGCTTGAAGATGCTGGCAAGTTTGCTGTTTACTAAATGAGAGCAGAACTGGCCTGATATTTGTTAACTATGAACTAATAAGATATAGTAGGATTTYAAAATTGAGCTTTTTGTAAAAGAAACATATTTTAAATTAACTCAGACTTTCTTCTTTAAGAAAAAAAAAATCTGTGTATTCCAGTGGTCAGATTTCAGATTGCTTATATACAAATACTGGTCCAGATTTACAAACAGAGACAAGCCAGCCCCAGGAGTTTATAGGCTCTGTGTGTGTTAACACGCACACACAGATCTAGCAGATTACACTGAGTTACTAACGGTGTGGCTCACTCCTTAATAACAAGTTTAAAAGGCAACCTTGGACTAGGTGATGCATTTAGTTTTCCCAGGGAGTTGCAGGGGCTGCTGGCCCCGGCTGCTGCTTCCTGCCTGTTCCACCTCCCCCAGGAGCCACAGGCTCCTGCAAAGGCCCCTGTGGGAAGCCAAAAAGCAGCCCTCTCACCGACTGTTCCAAATCACCGCAGCAAAAGCCTTTTGCTGCCGTCAGTGCCCGTTATCGAAATGATCTGCAGGGCTGGGCCGAGGAGTTGAAGGAATTTTAATATTCTGATGCGCTTTATCACTGCAGGAGGGTGCTGTTGGCTGTGGGCTTTGGGAAAGCCCATGGGTTTTGGGAAAGCCCAGAGATTTTGGGACAGCCTGCTGCTGAAAGGAGAAAAAACCCAGGTCCCCATCACCCCAACAGTCCCATGCTGGTGCTATCCGTGAGTTTTTCCTGCCAGTCATTTGTAGTTCTCGATCCCTAGGCTCTGGCCAGCCTTGGGCCAGGTTTGATGCTGACTGAAGGCATGAGCTGTTTTTACTCCCCGATGGGTGCTGGCCACAGCCCTCTGGAGCCGGCAGGGCAGGCAGCAAGCGCTGCTGAGGCACYGTGAGCTTAGCTTTGCTGCACTGCCCTGGGCTTAGCAGGTTATTCTTAATGAGCAACGAGCTGGTGATCCCGCCTAGGTACATCCTTCAACTCCATCTGCTTGGAGATGTCAGCAGAGCTGGCGGCAYCAGCAAGGACGATGTTGGTGACCGTGGATGGGGCGGTGGACAGCAATTATTTTGCTTTACTGTGCTGATGTGACTCAAGGAGCCCCACATGCTTTGATACCCGCTGCACAGGTGAAGCGCAGCCRCCAACGTTGGGGTCTCGCTGCCGTGGCCCCTGTGTCACCTCCCCAAACTCCCTCCGCGCTCGGCAGCGTGCAGGCAGGGTCGGCTCCTGCCTGTCCGGGGCGGGTCTGCCCCTCCGCACAGGTTTGCAACACCCCGCTGTTGGACAAACTGGGAGCTGCAGGACGTTTTACCCTGGTTCAGTTTGGTGCACTATAAAATGCCTTTTATTAAAATGGGGGGGGGGGGGGGAAATCAATGCAACTACACATCAAAAACAAACAAACCTCCGTTTTAGCAATTTTAAAGCAATCCGTCAGAAGCTAATGAAGGCCAGGTTATTTAAATGATAAAGGACAGGGAATGAATGCATACCATTGTCTCTGCTGCTTTTTCCAAGGTGATCTGGRTTAAAACCATGCTCTCAGGGTTAATTTTGAGCTGCTTTTCTTTTAAAAATGTTTTTTTCCTTATTGACACAGGGGGGTTGATTTATGTAATGTCCGTAATAATTCCCAGATTTCTGTAGRTTACAAGTTTATCCCCATGAATGGCTCTGCTGGCAGAGGGACGGGGTCTTCCCCAGCGCGGGCTCGACGCCGGCCTCCCGCCCCGCACCAATGMGGAGAGCAGGGTCTGGCCATTGCCGCTCGCCCTCCCGCTCCCCTGGCGCCTGTGGCTCTTCACTTCCCTCTTTAATTAAGGATGCTTAATACACAGCGCTCTGGGGTGTAATTAAAAACAAATAAAACAAAAAGACAGCATGGAAAAGTGCAGCCCTGCACTTTCCTTCCTCTTTTTCGCCTTCTCTGCCTGGTTTTTGTGTCACCTTTTCAGCCCCCCCGGGGACTGTTTCTGGGGACCACCAGCACCAACCCCGCAGGAGCCCAGACTTGCTGCCCCCCTTCTGTCCCCCCTGCATGGGGGGAGCGGGCATCCTTCCCACGCACGCAGGGGGTCAAGTCCATGCACATGAGCCTGGCAGTGCCACGGGGTCTCTCCTGTCCCCATCAGTAGTTTAATAAACCAGCTGAAGAAGAGACCAGACYGGGGTCCAGCTCCCCAAAAGCCTGAAAGACCCAGTCCTGGGGACCGGGAGCGATGCCTGCCGCCCTACCAGCCCTAAGCGGTGGCAAGTCAAGGCTCTGACCCCTGAACGCCCTGAGATTTGAAATGCATCTGTAATAACCGGGAGGTTTCCTCGCACGTCGGGGCAGGGGCACCAGGCGCAGGAGTAGGGGACAAGACGAAGGGTGGGATGCCAGCGGTCAAAGCCGGCGAGGGAAGGTGCTTCTCTGCACTGCTGCCTCCCGTGCATGCATGCAGGACCAAAGAAAGCCTTTGGGAAGGTTTGTTACCTTGGGCTTGGCTGCTCCAGATTAGGTCTCTCTCTATACTTTTTTTTTTTCCTCCCCTCCTTGGGTTTGCTGCTGCTTCTTCCCTCCCAGCACTTCAAAGCACCGCTCTCTTTCCAGGCACTTTACCACGTCCTTGTTATCCGGAGGCGAACTCTCCTAAGCCGCCCTGTTGTCCGCTGCCGTGCGTGTGGGCAATCACAAATTTATGACGATGCCGAGACCCTGGGGGGAGAAAGGCGAGCGCGTTTCTGCCACAAACCGCTGCTTTCAGGGATCATTCCACTCGACTGGCTGAGAAGAAAACTGGTCTGATAGAAACTATGTTATAATAGTTGGGAACTGGGTAACAATGCCCTACCGACGGAGCTGATTTATTCTAATATGCCAGTGCGGGGAATTGGTATGCACCAAAGCAGAAAATGGAGCTGGCTTTTCAGAAGTGTTTAAAATCAAGCGGCTCTGGAGTCACCAACCAATTATTTAGGTAATCTTTCTGCAGCCAAGCAATCCCATTTCATTAAGGGCGGTGCTATTCTGCAAAGCAAATATTGCACCTGATCAAAATGAAGCTGCCTCTACCCCAAYGCCCCCATTAAACTTTAACTTTGCTTATCAGCTCCCCGCAAGGAAGTGCCGGCTGGAGGCTGTAAAGGTGCCAGTGCTACGCAGGAGTACCTGGGAGCRACTGGGATGGAGAAAGTGGGGAAGTTTAAGAGCAGTGGCTGGAGTGATGATGAGAGGAATGACATATGTTATGGATTTACTCAGAAATTAAGAACATCTGCCTAGGTTTGCTTTGGAAAGAAAGAAATGAGGGGGCTGCATGAA
The DNA here is from genome assembly GCA_030449065.1 of Oceanodroma leucorhoa. NCBI lineage: Eukaryota > Metazoa > Chordata > Aves > Procellariiformes > Oceanodroma > Oceanodroma leucorhoa. The sequence goes on along the minus strand of JASVER010000045.1, from coordinate 7,524,168 downwards.
AGCAAGGGCTGGGCATCGCTGCCCGTGCTCGGGGTGAGGGCTGGGAGAGTGGCGCGGGGTGACACAGCCACCRAAGGAGCGGTACTAGAATAAACCCACCTCACCACGTCGGGGTGTTAGACGTGGGCACCCCCCACATGCACCCGGACCTCTGCACCTGTGCGGCTGCGGTGCAAGCTCATGCACCCCCTCGCTCTTTCGTTTCTGTATCCCATAGGTGGGCACGTAACATGATTTTACTGATGTGTTATGGGGCAGCACGTATAATTTGTGGGCACATTTGCTTTTCCCCAGGACTTTTACCCCAGTGGAGATACAAGGCCTGGCAGAAAAGTGGCCGCTTGCGGAGAGCAGCGACCGCAAAGGCGTTAGCAAGGACGAGCAGCTCTGCTCACCAGGAAGGGGAGAGGAGCTGCCGCCGGCTCAGCATCCACCCCCAGCACACGTTCCTGGGACATGTTTCTGGTGCACACATCTCATGCTCGGAGGTGCCATGCCACTACCTCGGACCAGCTTATTCTGCAGGGGTAAAAATAACCACGCGAGCAGAGGAGGGACGGGCACCAGGCGGGAGGAACGGCTGCTGGTCTGGAGCTGCGTTAGTTCCCGCAGACAGGTCTCAGCTGGGAAGAGTGATCTCCTGCCCAGGTAATTTCTCTATCTCTTACCTCAGTTATTTTGAGGGAAAGGGAGAGCGCAGGGTTTAAAAGCAAGCCTGAGCATTGATGTTGCTGCTACCAAAAGAAAAAGAAGTGAGGGAGCTGAGAAATGCTGTCATGAAGAGCTGAGCGGGGATGATGTGTGATGGTGTGTGCTGGGAAGGGCTTCTCGAGCTGAGGGATGTCAAGGAGACATTCTGGAAGGGCTGGATTTTGTTGGGTTTTGTTCAGGGGAGGTTTGCCATAATACGTTTTGACAGGTTTGAAATTGGTCCTACGGAAGCCAACAATGAGGGCGAGGAGAAATCCCCCCCCAGGCACCCGCGTGCCGGCGGTGACCTGCCGCTCGGCCGATGCGGGGAGATAAGCGCTGCTGAGCTGTCACTCTTCCCAGCCGCATCCGCAGTTATTTCGGCTCAGCAGCGAGAAGAGCCGGGGCTGCACCTCGCAGGGCTGGCTGCCGGTGGCAGGGGCCTCCGCCCTTGGGGAATTTAGAAAATGAGTTTAATTCTGGGTCTCCAATTTGGTTTTCTAGTGGAGGAGGTGAAGGCCATCATGCAACCGGACGGTCCCTGGGACCTCCCAAAGGCAGTGCGTGGCCCAGCGCCATAAACATCTTCCAGTTACTCCCGACAGCATCCCCACTGGATGCCGTTTTGCAAAGCGATGTTTTACAATTATTTGGACACCAATTCACCCGGACGCTAAAAAGCAATCATTGCATAGTTTTTTGTTACTCCGTTTTCCCCAGCGTGCAGCTAGACTTGACTTATGTGATAAATGGACGAAGTTCAAAAATATGACTCCTCTGAACTTTTTAACCTTACACGAAAGGGAGGGATTCTAAGAGCAATGGATAAAATTCAATTAACTGAGATGACAGAAAATAATCTACTAAGCGAATACATCAGGCAATTGGAAGCTTTCATACCTTTCAAAAAGGAAATAACCTATTTCTTTCCTTGTTATCTAATGACACAGGAGTTTATTTCTCTGGAAGCAGTTACAAATCTACTTAATGGGGCCTAAATGCTGTTGCCAGGCAATTAGGGGTTTATTGTGTGGCTAATTCTTTCATTTCCGTCGTTGGTGATTGTCATTACAAAACACAGGACTCGCGAGCTCTCCCCTCGGCCGAGAGCCTGTGTTTACACATAGGCACATGCGTGTGCACCTGTGTATACGCCCGTGTGCGTGTATGCACACATATAGCTCTGCGGGTGTGTGCGCACGTTTGCACGGCCGTGGTTTACAGTGAGAGACGTGGCTCGTGCATCGCCTTTCAAACCGCCTGTTCCCCTCCCGTGCCGGTGAGCCCTGTCCGTAAGGCCGCCCACAGCGTCCGACCCGTGCCGGCGTTGGGGGAGCATGGGGCTCCCCGTGCACCACTGCCTCTGTCGCAGCAGGGGAATATAGAGGAGGGGGGGCGCAGGCTCTGTGCTTGGTGCACAATGCCCGTAGCCCCCGGCACCAGGGACGCGCCTGGCCACCGGCTACGGCAGCTGCGGCAGATTTTCAGGAGGAAGGGGCTCCATTTCTTTCCCTGGTTGACTTCTGTGTTTGTCACCACAACCAACGGTGCAGAGGCTGGGCACGCACGCTCAATTTGATCCCCTCCTCGCTTGCTATCCGTCTTGCGAACTGCCCGCCTTGGGCCCCAAACCTCAGCTCTGGCTCCAGAGCTTGGCCGGAGGGCTGGGACAGCACACGTTGTCCCTCGCCCGGCCCTGCCTCCTTCGGAGCGGCGCGGGCTGCTTGCTCCAGAGCCCGTGCTGGTCCCCTCTGGGGAAAARGAGCGGCTGGGGGCTGCGGGAGCTTTCTGCGGGAATGTGCTGGCTGTGACTCTACAGCCAGAAATTATTTGAATTTTTCTCACTGAAATATTTTATTTTGCTGAAAAATAAGTGTTGGCCAAACGGGACATTTTCAGGGAGCAAACTGGCACAGGGCTCTGCACACCCATGGCTCCCACAGACGGGCATCGCCAGCTCCTGAGCAGCAGGGGCCAGGGCTGGGGTGGGCTCAGCARCCCCCAGCCCCCTGCAAAGAGGGGAGAAACCCCTCCTGGCAGTGGGGAGGTGCAGYGTGCCTGGCAGCGCCCAGCCTCTGCGACTGCTGGGGCTTGGTGAACCTGGCCGGGATGCCRCGGTGGGGAGAGGACGATGCTGGCGGCGGCACCCTCACGGTTCRGGTACCATCGTCGTCCTCAGGCCACGTCCAGTGGCGTGGGCTGCTCCCCACAGCCCTCTGTGGATCTGCCAGCTGTGGGCACGCTGAGACAGTGGGAGAGCCACCGCCACATCTCACGCTCCCACCGTTGCCGTGGGTGCTCGCCACCGGCATCCCCCAGCTCGCCGAGCCCCGGCCGAGGCATCCTTCCTCAGAGCATCCCCCGCTTGTACCGCCCAGCATTAGACCGCGCACTGCCGGGCTGTTTTCTCTTTTTTAATGGTACTACCGCTCAGTTCCCCTGTAAGTTGCTCTGGCAATAATTAGGGGGTGATAATTAAAAATACCAACAGGTTACGAGCTTTGGCTGAAATACGGTATTTGGCCTTTCAAGGGAACGCTGCTACAGCTGCAAACTGGCCGTTTCCCGCTGAAAYGCTTCCAACCAAAAGACCTAAAGGCAGAGCTATAGAAAGATGAGCTTTTCTGGTGGGCAGCAATGAGACCACAAATTGATGAAGGAGCAAATGCAATTAGTGCAGTGYCCCAGAGCAAGCGGGGGGGACGGGACACAGGACTTGACACCTGCCTGTGCTTGTTGCACTGCACCGCAGCCCAGCGGCGCGGGAAGCGCCKGCTTTGCAGAGCTGAGCTCAGGCCCTGTCCCAGCATTGGCAGGCTCAGACTGTGCCTGGCGTGAAGCCCCTCACCAAGGTGGCAGGCCAGCCCCCGGGCTGGGAATAAGGACACTCCTGCACGGTTCCAGCCCCACCATGCCTTTCAGGTGGGAAGAAGGGGACACTCCAGGACCTGGCTGGGAGTCTCTAGCTCAAGTGTAATTCAGTCCCAGGTGAGCATCAGCAGGTGCCAATGGCAAAGTTATTTAGGCAGCCCAGCTGGCAGGGCTGGGTTAGCCTGAGCCCCTTTCCTGGGGGGCAACGTGGCTGTTGTGACCCGTCCAGGGCTMCTGGGGACCGTGGAGCTGCAGGACCGTGCTGCTGTGTTTTGTATGAGGTAGGGGAACAAGCCAGCAGGGATTTTGCTGGGGGGGTCCAGCAGACTTTGGGGGGAAGTGAGCCCTGGAAGGTGCCGCTGGTGCTGGGAAGCTGCATCAGCAAAGGGCAGGAGGGTTTGCGGCGGTGCTGGCAGCCCGGGTGAGTGTGGTGGCTCGGGCGCGAGGAAGGGCAAGCCCTGCTCCTTAATCCAGCGTGCACGTACGTGGCTGAGCAAGCTCTGGAGGCAAGAGCACGTGTCCCTCACGCGTCGGCGGTGGCAGGAGACCTGGGCTAGAAGCTGGTTAGAAGCTCTGGTCGAGCTGCTGMCCGTGGGTGCTGGTGGGGTCCCTCCTGCACCCAGCCCCCTGCAGAGCGCTTCTTGGCCAGCCTTCAGYGGCGGGTTGGCCACCACTGCTAGAGACATGCAATGGCAAAAGTAGACACAAGTTTTACAAAATAAGCTGGAGGAGAGGGAAAAAAACCCTCCGGCTGCAGCCGGCCAGGCCTCCTCTCCAGACGCTGAGGTTGTTCTCGCAGGTGGCAGCGYGGAGCCCTGATGTCCCCTCGGGGTTCCTTGCGGCTGCCCGTGCGATGGCGGTGCTAACCGTGGTCACGCCTGGGCTGGATCTGTCCCCYGCGGCGGGGCTCGGCACGGGGGGAGCAGCAGCCGGAGCCCCCGGGCGCCGGCGAGGAGAGCACGATGCTGCGATAACGGGCTTGCCTTATCGCCTTGGAGTGAGCTGTATTGTGGCGGAGAAAGCCCGTCAGCYGTATGGAGGACTGAAATAACAACCGTTATCTCATCATCTATTGACTGTCTTCTGCGGCTTACCGTTCTAAAAGGTGAGAGCGCTGTTTGAGGAATTAATGTAGCTACACGGAGGTATTTAAGGCCAGGGTTGCTATTACCAGTTGGGAAGGGTTGTGTTAATGAGACGATATGACAGCAGCACGGGGAGGGGGAAAGCGATGCTCCGGAGCCGGGGAGCACGTGCAAGGGGAATGAGCTGTTTTGGAGAGGCTTCGGGGACTCCACTTCGCTTGCCTGCTAGTGCCGCTAATGACAGTGAAGTGCTTCCTCTCCTGGTGGCATCCAGGATTCAGGAGCTGGGGCTTATGGCATTTTAAAAAAAATAATAGTGACTTTGAAACACTTAAGCTATTGTTTTATTTGCTGCCCGGTTTGCTGTTGAGGACTTTGGCATCCTTGCACAAGCTAGCAATTTTCTTTTTAAAAAAGGAAGAAAAGCTGAGTTTCTCAGGAAGCCCTGCTCCAGCAGCTGGGGATTTTGGGAAAGCCAATAAAATCCCAACAAACCTGGTCCCCCAGMGGGTAGGTGAATTCAAGGCACGCTTGTGTGAGCCCCCCTCGGGAAGGCAGCTCCGGGAAGGAGGAGCAGGACAGGGCAGGGCAGAGGCAACCCAGGTTTCCAAAGCCATGTGAGATCCATCTGTGGCTCGGGGATGCCATGTGTGAATTCGCAGACTTACGCCGCCCTCCTCCTTCCCCACTTCTGCACATATATTTTTATCTTGTAATTACAGGCTGCCGTATGTATAGGGGCATTTAAAACACATGGAGCTGGCCCTGCAAACCTTTTCCAGGGCAGGGAGGGTTTGCCAAGTTCAGGGCCCATGTTATTGACAGTGATGACTGAAAATAATCCTCTAAGTCAGTATTAGGGTCAGGCCTTCTGTGTAAATCTTTATTTAGGCGCCAGAGACGTCTCCTTTTCAATGCCATAGGCTGTAATAGCTCCTTTATAAAGTAAATGCATAGGGACTGTTAAGTCACTGGATTATAAGGCTGTCACCCACACATACTGAGTCTGCTTAGTCTAAATCTTCCTGAAACTTTAATTTAAAAAAAGAATATAAATGTTCAGTGCACTTGTAACCCACCGAACCGAGGTGTTTAAAATATGTCTTGGCCCCAGCCCCACGCCACYGGGCACCCCGGGGCCCAGCCAGCACCGCGGGACCCCTCAGCATCCTCCCGCTGGTTTTGACCCAAGGTGGATCGGTGTCCGAGGAAGGCAATGACAAAAGTTCAAAGTCAGATGGGCTTTAAAGTATTTTTAATTAAATAGATGTGAACAAATCCAAAAGTATTACCGAGGTCCAGGCAGCAGCTTTAAAGCCGTCRTATCGGTCTAAAACTCTGGGGTCTGAATTTGAATCTAGAGCGATTTTTTTTTTCTCCGGGTGAGCGGGACCATAAGCCTCGACTCCCGGGGTGATGGTTTTTAGAGTCGCTTTGCAGAGCAGGTGCCCTTTGGTYGTCTTCTGCAAGCAGAGAGGACGTGGAGGCTCTTCCCAGGGAGGAGGTGGTGCAGTGGCGGGAGCAGAGCCGCCCCGGCTGCCCTGGGCGAGCGCAGCCGAGGACTGCAGCGGGTCCCGGGGTGTCCCCTTCTCCCCAGCAAAGGGCACGTGCTCCTGGCGTTGCCCGCAGCTGGATAGCACGGGCGATGCCGTCCGCAGGCTGGGCTCTGCCGGAGGCGGCGTGTGGCCGTGGCGGAGGCTCCGTGGGTGTCGTGCATCCCYCCGCCGCAGAACAAGCACATTGCCAGCACCTCGCCCAGGCCCTCACCCCGGGGGCATCCTCCGCCGGCGCTTCCCCAGATCAGCTCTCGCGAGCAGGGGATGCTGCTGACCGCCGCAGAAGAAAGCGGCTGTTGGGGTGAAATCTGCACCCCCTAAAACGCCGGGGTCTGGCGGGGAGGGTGTATGGCCCTCCCGCAGTGCCCGCTCCCGCAGCGGGGACCGGCCCCCGTCTCCCACCGGGTTTTCCCCCCGTATCAGGAGAGCATGCGGGTTTGAGATGCGCTACATTGCACGGCTTTCAAAGAGCACTTGCAATCTCCTTATCAGTTGCAAACATTTAATACGCCCACGTAAATTAAGAGTGTGCTTAATTTCTTATCGTACTTTTCACTTCGTATTTTTTATTGAGGAACTTTCTTCTGTGGGAATTTTTGTTTTGTGTTCTTTTGTTGTGTCAGTCTGCTGATAAAAGTATGTTGTGGATTGCATTGTGCTGTTAATTTTCCTTTTGGTATGCTTGCTACAATGACTTATTCTGTGTCTGATATATTAGTTATCCAATTTTTGTAAGCTGATTTTAAATATGTTACTACGCAAACTCTTTTTACAGCCTGTGCAGCTTTTGATTATGAATGAGTGCAGAGATACACGGAGGAGTATTATTTATATAAAATATATAAGCAGGAAGAATCTTCATAAATCACAAAATGCTATTATCCTCGGGGTTCATGACAGCCATATCTTTTTTTACGGAAAACCAGAATACATTAAACACCCCAGGCATTCGAAAGGGACGTTTCAGAAACTGTACAATTGCTCTATTTATTCCATTCGTTTAGTAGGTAGCATTTAATATCTAAAGTCTGTTTTACACAAATAAATCTYAAAATTAAGATTTAAGTAAGAATTTATTGAGGGAAGCTACTGTATGTGCCTGTAGTAATATTATGGTTTATGACCTAAGGAATACGGTAATAAAAAAAAAAAAAAGCAAGCTTCAGATGGGTAGGATTTAATCCTGGAGGGAGAGCTTTCAGAAAGCTATTTTACATAAGGCTCCGCCGGTGATCTCGTGCCTGTTTGGGAGTATCCGCGTGTGTATGGGCACGCACGGAGCCCCCCTCGCCCAGGGGCTCTGCCGAGGCTGCGCCGGGGGAGCGGGGYGCTGCCGGGGGAGCGGGGTGCTGCCGGAGCATCGCGGTCCTGCYGYGGCACCTCACTAGATCCGTTACAGAAAACCCTTGCTTGGGTTGCGCTAATCAATAGCTGTGCCTAACGGTTTACTATACCGTTTAATTAAACAAATTTACCTTTTGAAGGAAAACCCGTTGCAAGCAATTTAGATTCTGGTGTATGGCAACCTTTTTTGAGGTTACTAGTGCTTTTAACCACTGTCTAAAGTGCATACAGTGTTAATTAGCATATTTAGGATTAAGTAGATTTACCATGCAGTAATCATTCTCTAATTCAGTAAGAACTATCTCTGGTGAATAGTGGACACTAATGACAGTTGCAAGAGCTCAGATATTACATAATCACTAATTACATTCTGCACAATTAGCGGAGACTCCTCAATGTGAATCRCTAATGGCTGATTCGTGTCAGCAGCCTGTTCTGGCTGTAAAGAAATATAAACAGTCTGCATAATTTTCTGGTGGTATTAGCATAGGGAAGGAGGTTATTAATGAAGTTGGGAGGCCGGGAGGASCGCTGATGGATGGGGTGAGCCCAAAGACGGCGTCGCCCTGCCGTACCCTGCCTTGATATACACCGGCGCCGCGTGAGGAACGGTGCCGGCGATGCTGCCTCTCGCTTCTACTCTCTCGGCTCCCTTCAGCGGCCGGAGGATAAAACTGGCACCTAACAGGCCTCTGCGGGAGTCTGGGGGCTCTTTAATTAAGGGCTGGGTTGAGGGGTGCAGAACCGGCTCCTGCACCCAAACCTTCAGTTTTTAGAGATCTTGGGCTGGGCGTATCGGTGAATAGCTGGGAACGACGCACAGCCCGCCGGGACAAAAATAGAGAAAGACCAACTGACGTGAAAGCGCTGGCTGGTTTATTTGGGGGTTTTTTCACACTACTCAGTCTTTGGAAAATAAAAATGCAATAGCCCCTTGCACTACTGTATTTAGCAATTCCTTACTTTTAACCATTTTCTAAAACTATGAAAAAATAAAAAGGCTGAATTTTGCATTTACCCCCACCTTGCATGATAAAGCTGACTACATAGGGAGAGGATGTTTCTTATTAGTTGAACATGACAAAGGTTTGGGCAAAAGTGAGGTGGCAGGCAGGCTTCCCTTCCTTAAAGAAATAAATCTTTGCTCAATTGATTTTTAGTGATGTGTGAATCAGGTCCACGGGTTCTTACAAGCGGAATTCAGCCTCCCACATTTGTTGTGTGATTAAAATGAGGAATAGTGGTATTAAGCCAGTGGAATTGCTTTGGACAAATCCCAAACTGGAGACCGGCATTGGGCCCCTATACCTTTAGGTATTAGGTATTTTAAATTAAGATTGCATGTGGTTTTAAAAGGCATTGTCAGAGCAAAAGCAATTTAACAAAAGGCAATGTATCTGGCGACTACTCTTCTGCCTGCCAAGTGCTCTTCTCCGYGAGTGCATTGTAGGGATGGCAGATTACATCTTCTGAATATTTTTGTCTGTTGCTTGGTTCATTTTCATAATAATAACTTGCATCCTTCTATATCCTTTCATGTTGAAGGGTTGCAAACTATTATACAAACAGCCCCACTCCTGAGATGCAGCCACCTCCGAGGGGAAAGACGACAGCTTTTGGGGAGTGGGAAGCGGCGGCCCTGGTGGGGATGCAGGGGGATCGTGAGCGCAGCGGCCGCTGGATGGGGTGCCAAGGGGCTTCTGGGGACCCCCTGTCAGCAGCGCACCCCACCTTATACCACCAGCCTATACCTCGGCGTGGAGAAACCCGGGGCCTGCGGGTCCCCATCCTGCCTGTGCTCGGGGGGCAAACCCGCAAAGGGGGCTGAGCTCCCGGCAAGCTCTGCGCCCACAGCTGGGCTTGGGTTTGGAAAAAAAACATAAAAAAAATATCCAAAGCATAAATAGCCCTTATTTTCTGTGTTGTGTATGAACCATTCTGGATCGGTGGAAGTAAGGGCTTTGCAGCAGTGTTGAACGGGAGCGATGTGTGCTGAAGCATCCTCTGCTGCTTCCCGTGTCAGCTGCAGACGGATTGCAGAGCCGCCGCTCATCCTTGGTTCAAAATGCGACCCAAAATGTCGTTTCTCTGGCAGCAGGAAAACGGCTAGCTGCTTATTCAGATCCATGCATGTCATTGCTAATGTGCCTTAGCTAACAAATCGTTAACTAATGGTTGTGTCCCCACAGCAACACTTCAAAGCTCTGAAAACCTTTGCGAGGCTGCTGGGCTGCCTCTGCCCCAGCAAAGAAGTTGCTCTGCTCAGTTTCACACCACCAGGTAGGATTTTGAAAGCGCTTATAACATTTTTAATGTTATTTCCCCACAGCTAGGATGGCAGAGCATTCATATTCGAGTCTGAAAATATTGGCCTTTAAGTGCCTTGTCTAGAAACTCCATTTTTTGTCTTTCCGGGGCCGGCAGCTGGGCTGATGTGAGTTAAGGCCAGCCCAGTGAGCAGCAGCAGCGGAGGACGAGGCCAGCAGGCTTCCTGCTAAATGCGCTTGGCAAGAGCAGTTAAACAGTGCAGATGCAGCGCGGTAAGCATTGGTTTTAGTTACGGATTTTTCAAAGCCACGCTTTCGGCGTCGCTGATATTTTTTCCAGTGTTTTGACCCAGCTAGCGACAGTAGCGCCGTGCGTGCCCGCCCCGCCACTGGCGTTCGGAGCCTCCCAGCTCCGACTCCTCCAGGACCGGGGCTGGGGGGCTGGAGGTTCAGCGCAGACCCTGGAGTGGGGTGGCATGCCCATAAGTGCTGTTTGCGAAGGCAGGTGCTATTCCTTACATTATCGCCAGGACATTTAAATCTTAATGACTGGCATTGTTGTCTCAAAGACGGTGTTTTTCCTGCTGAGAAACTGCATTAGATTGGCGAAACAGAGCTCATTTCCATTCACTCAGCAGTCTCTCTAGAAATGACATGCAGTGCTTGAAACTGTTTATTTCCAAATTCAGGCCTCCTCCGCATCAGTCATCAGCTTCAATTACCAGTTTTCCGGAGCCGAGCCATCAGGCAGTCTGACACGAGGGTCCAACCTAATTCCCACCTTCTCCAAAGTCAAGAGCATAATGTGCAGATGAAAAGGTGGAAAATAGCCTGGACTTCATTAGCATGCAGAGCCCGGCTGTTCATTTGCTTGCTGCGAATGGAAGTTCTGACACTCGGCGCCTTCTGCAATATGAGAAAAGTCCTCTTCAGAGTATATGATGTCCTTACCAGCCAGGAAAGGTCATCAAAAAGGCAGGCGCTGACCTTGCTCCCTGCTCTTCATGACTAGTTTATTGATTCCAGGAACACCTCATTACGTGCCGGATCAACATATTATTGCCATGTTCAGCGGCTGAATTGTTTACAAGTGTCTTTATAACCAGCAAAAGCCTTCCGGATGATGCATGACTACACTCATTTGGATGTGACCTGCCAATTATATGTTATCCGATATGGTGCTGTGTGTCTTGATCCCTGACCGGGCCCGCTGCCCTGCATCAGCACGGGCCCATTTACTACTTCTTTCTAACCGCTCTTTGGGAAAGTGTCCATTAGCCTGTCAGTCTGTAAATATTTTATTTTTTTTTTACCTCTGCCGCAGGCAATGGGAGCGTTATTGCTCTGTCATTTGCTATGCATGAGGTTCATAATCAGTTGGGGGAAGAGGTTTTTATGGCGGCGTCTGATAACCCACCCAATTTGCAGTCAGTATGCATGGCGAGCGGTGCGACTTGTTACAGAGCCGCGTGCTGGCCCTGCGAGAGAGACCTGTCATATTTTATTCAGGCGCAAGCACTGCGAGGCCGGTGATTTATTTGCGGGGGTGGGGGGAAGGCAGGAGCAAACACCCCCCCCACACCCCAGCCTCTCCCTTCCCTGCCTCTAAAGGTCCAATAACTTACCACCCAGCAAATGCATTTTCCTCTTCTACATATTTTTCTGTGGTTTGCATTCTCATTCGCCTAATATATTGCGATGCATTATTTATCCTCGGTCTACAGCCGGGTGACTTGGTGTAGCTTAGACACGCGTAGACACAAGAATTTAAAAAATAAATCACGGGGCACGACTACTATTTTAATCTCTCATTACAGACACTTCTATGGCTCAATAAAAAAAGAGTGGCGCAGCAACTCGATTAGCAAGTCTGTAAGGAGAGATTGCTCCAAAAAGTGGCACTGAGAAAGCGGCTTACACGCACCCATCGGCACAGCCTTGATTTGCTTTTTACTGCCTCTGCTGCTGGTTGTCAGCAGCCTTCGGTGATGATACGGATGGGTGTGCAAATGGCACGTGATGCAGCAGTACTGCCCGGAGGACTCGCTCCCCATGCAGTTGCTTTGCATTCGGTTTGGCACTGGAGAGGGGGTGCCTGGGTTTTCCTGCACCCCCAGCCCGGTCGCTCACAGAACGAAGGCTGGGGATAATTGCCCTTCTCTGCTGGTGGAGATGATTTTTCTTGATGTTTGATTTCCACRTGCAACCAGAAGCGAACGTGAAGGGGCTCGTGTGCGTGTGAAATAGGAGGAGCGCGGGTGCGGGAGCCCCGGGAGCAGGCGGAGGTCTGACACCTGGGATAAGGTCCGATACCTTAAACACAAATGAGATKAATGTTTGCTTAAATTTGTCTCTGTTTGGGGAGATACTTGAGAGTGAACTCAAAGCTACGCACAAGAGCTGTTGGGTGTTTGCCTGCCCGGGGATGCCCTGAACCAGACCCGCAGTGACCTTACATTGATTTTGGTTTTTTGAGCTGGTGCAGAATGGTTGAGTTGTGTGAGTGAGAGGCAGCGTGTCCCCACGGGATCTTATCCCGCCTTTACAGGGTACGAGTACTGGTTTGGGGGAAAAAAAAAAAAAACACCACACCACAAAAAAAAAATCCTACAGCACCTGCAGCTGCTTGGTAGCTTGTTTATTTTGTATCTACACCTTACAGCTGGTTTTCTTTAAAAGTATTTCCTATTTGAATTAGCTATAGTGCAAGAGTCGTGTTGGAGCGTATTTGACCAGCAGAGCAAAGTTGGTTTCTGCTCGATTATCTTAAACAGGGAAGATGTGCGGGGGCTGCCGGTGTGTTGGTGCCTCTCAGAGGGGTTTCTGGAGGAGCCGGGGGCAGTTGTGCTCCTGGAGCCTGAGCATCACTGCCATCCTCTGGCTCTGGGTGCTTGGGGTGCTTCACCCCCGAGATGCTGAAGGAAACCCCTTGCAGAGGCGGTGCATCCATGCAGCCACGGATCTGGCTGATGTGGCAATGCCGGGGTTTGTGGCCCRACTGGAAAAAGACAAAATTTATGCACGTATAGCACTGTCTGCTCAAAGCTCTGCAAACATTAATTAAGTTGCCTAACACTGCTTGGCAAGTGTTAGTGTTGAAATCCTTTTGCTGTAGTTAAACTGAGGGACCAAAGGGGCTTAAGAGCTTCAAGGGTGAACCGACGGCGGCAAAGATGCAGCRTCTCCAGCATCCTGGCTCTCAAGAACCAGCGTTGCATCTTCCCGATTTTAAAAACTACCGTGCCAGGCCTAAGGCTGCCTTAAAACCCACCCCGTGCCATCAGAAGTGTACGAGGAGCTGGGGGATGGCCCTTGCTGGGGTGACAGAAAGCAGCTGGGGGCCCGGTTCCCTCCCTACAACGCGGAGCGTTTGGGTTTGAGGGCTATAGAAGGGGGATTTGAATTTCTTAAAGCAGCCTATTTAGCTTACAAAATAAAAACTGGGTTTGCACGTGTTTTTTTAATTAGAGCCGGGGCAAAACACAGACTCCGGTCAGAACAGCCTCAGGCTCTGGAGACAGCACAGTGCATTGATCTGAATCTGAATTTTGGAAAGGAGGAAAAAAGCATCCATTTACTAGCAAATCCCCGGGCCTGGGCAGCCCTGAAGCTGCAGGTGTTGAATATTCAAGGGGCTGATTCACCATGGTGAGCTTTGGGGTTTATGCTGGTGCGATGCTGCTGAATCCAGTGCTGCAGCCGGGTAACGCTGACCGGGTGCCCCAGCATGAGTTGTCAGCAGCAGGAATCGAGTCTGCGACCGCTGAATCTCAGTGCAGGGTCTCCCCCGCGGCGCTGGGATCGCCCTCCCCAGGTGAGGTACCGGGTAATTCACTGGCCTGTCCCATGCAATGGCGAGTGTTGCATTGAGTCTGGCACTATTTATGCTGGAATAAGCCTGCAGTGGTTTATCAAGCGCCGGACATCCCTCCAAATTTGGCACTTGATCCTTTCCTTTCTGTTTATGTCATTATTTCTGGATTCCTATTCATCGTGTAAATTTTCTCTTTAAAAGGGAGAGAAAAATCAACTCCTCTTTATGACAGCAAACATTAAAGTTGCATGATTATGGAGARAAGCATTAACCTTTCCTTTAGCCTGAAGAACTTCATAATCTTTTTAAAATCAACTTTTTATTAATTTTGCAGTGATGCCTCATGCCTGAAGGAAGTGAGAAGCAGTGGCATCACCAGGGGAACTCTTTGCAACTTCTCATGTGTATAATTTGAGGTCACGCCTAAACTGGACGTGCCTGTGGGTGCTGTGGCAATCGTGGCATCGCCCCACTGCCCAGCTGGGGCCATCTCCCCTGTTGCACTTGCACACTGATGCCTTCAGCAGGGTCTGAACTGGCGAGTTTGCAGCTCCCCATGTCCCACCTTCAGCAGTTTTTTGCCCTTTCGAAACTCAGCAGTGCCTCCTGCAGTGCTTRGGCTGGCTTTGGCCTCTCCCCGCTACCCCAACTGCTGTCAAAAGCTGTGGAATACAAACCTAGACAAGGGCTCGTACGAAGCAGGGGCGCACAGCGACTCGAGGCAGTTGAGCAGCAGCGTGTGATGGCGAGGGGAGCTGTCTGAGGCTGCCGGCTCTGCCATGGACCTGCTGGGGTGAATTCCCACCCTTTGGCGTGCCCTCTCCCAACGTTCCCATGCCCACAGGCCAGCTGCAGCTCCTTCAGACGCACCACTGGCTGCGAGTGACTTGAACGCCAGCCCACGCTCAGAGCTTTCCTTGCAGCCTGTCGCGGCCAGGAGCCCACCCTGCGCAGGCAGCGCCGGCCGGGTGCTCGGGGCAGGCAGCCTGGTGCTGCTTTYGGGACTGGGTGCTGCAGCTCTCTGATGGTCGGACAGGGCTTCCCTCGGGGCCAGGGGAGCGGAGGGGAGAAGCTGAGCAACGTCAGGAGATGCCACAGCGCTACCCCTTGGTGGCCTCGCCAGGAGGCTCGTTAGCAGAAAAATGAGGTGGCCACTGGATTTATTAACAGCACCCGGTGTGCAAATTTAATTTTCCTTCTCATTGCACTCCAGCAGAGTAATGGGACATACAGTCCAGGGTGGCGACAAAGGACAAGGTCAGTTATTTGTCTTGCAAATACAGTTATACGTAGCTCTGAGGAGAGGTTTGGAAACCGCACTCCCTGGCTCTGCGTTGCCCTATGTAAAAATCACTCACGCTCCTGGAAACGTGCTCCCTGTGATCTACCCCAGGGGACGATCCCCTTCGTCAGCGCACGGCCAAAAAGCAAACCTGCGAGGTGTGAGAAGTGCGACTCTTCCTCAAGCAAATTCACCTCGGACGAACGCTCGTGGGTTTTGGGTAGTAATCGCCCAGCTGTAATTGCGGCGATGCCCTTGCAGCCGAGCTGGTGCGCACCGCGGCCCTGTTGCAGAGCCGGCTCTTTAGACCCCCGTGCTGAAGAATGTTTGCAGCATTTAAAGATCAATGCTAGGTACTCGTTACAGTGCAAGGATGCTGAGCCTAGCACTTCTTATCAAGCCTACTCAAAACTTTGGTGTAGTTTTCAATCGCTTCGAGCACTTTTGCCGCGCGTGTTGCATTAACCAGAAAAAGGAATAGTTCTGCACATTCAATTTAGCCCCGTGAATGCAGGCGCTGGAATAGCAATTTGAAACACAGCGCGGCCGCCGCGCTGGGAAGTCAATTTGTTTAAAAGACCAGCGGTGGGGTGGGAAGGATCCAGCCGGGCAGCCAGCACCCGCTCCTCAGCCCGCCCTGCTCCTGCTGCAAATGAAGGCGGCAGATTGCAATACACTGGAACAAATTAGCCCTTCCATTCATCTTCATTAGCCACGCAGTTTCACTGGATCCAAGCTCACTACAAGTGGGTTCCCAATATCTATGTAAATCCTTCTCTTTCTACACATATTCACTCGCGTTTATTAACACGTACCAGAAGCAATGCTAAAAGTACAAGCCATGCAGAAGAGGAAATTAGTGAGGGCCGTCCGTGTCTGCGCAAGGTTATCGTCCCGATTACGCTGTGGAGAGCGGAGTGTTTGGGTATTACCCCTATAATTATTGTTGTTGGTTGTGCATTAAATATGTGCATTTAAAAATAAATCGGGCGAGTCTAGCGCTATCACAGYGGTTTGATTCATCACCGTGGGTTGTATCAGAAGATGTGGTGGTTGGCCAACATGGAGTTGGACCTCTACATCCGTGCTGGGATGGATGAAGCAGTCACCTCAATTTCGTAAGACTGGATTTCCCCTGGAAATCAGTGGGTGAAAATCAGGATGCCCTCCTTAGGCTGAAATTTGGCTTTAGAAGAGCTACCTTCAGTGGGCAGGGGGCCAGCCAGGACTTCCAGAAAAACCCGTCCCCTTTCCAGTTTGTCGTGTAGGAAAGGAAGCAGCCAAGGGGCTGCAAATCCTGCAGCCAGGGAAGGGGCCCATGCCGAAATCCAGCAAGGGCTATTCACCTCCCATTCGGGCGGGCACCCATGCTAGCCACAAAACCTTACACGGATCGGCCAGGGACGAAGACCTGGAGCCCCAGGGGTGGCGGGGAGGACCCCGGCCCCACGGCAGCCCCGGCATGCACCAGGCTGTTTGCTCCACGGAGCGAGGCCCCCCAGCCCGGTGGGCTGCGGCCCCCTCCCACACACCGGCACCCCTGCACCTCAGCTGCAGTGGGGGGGGGGGGCTTTTATTAATTACTGGTAATTACTTATTTTACATATTGTTATTGAYAGGTTTTTGTTGCAAGTAGCTGATTATATTTAAGAGATAAGGAAGGAAAATGTCTGCCCGGGCAGCTAAATCACTGGAACAAGGCTACAAAGCCCCGACCGCACGTCGCAGACCTCGCCAAGTGTTTCAAAACTGAATAGTCATTGGGTTGGCAGATAATTCAGAAACTATTTGTATGAGCTGTTTATCAAATTATTAACTGCACAGATGTTGTTTGGTTGAAGAGCAGCTGAACCTTCCCTCTGCCAGCCGTGGAGACAAAGGTCTGCAGGAATAATTGGAGATGTGCATGGAATATTAAATTAATTTACTGCTCTTAATTCTTATGCAAATCCTGACCTCTGATAGAGCCTATCAATTACCCTGCATACAGGAAAAAGAAAGAAGAACAGTTTCTTTCTTTTCTCCCCCCCCCTTCTTTTTTTCCTGTTGTTCTTCAGTTTGGTTTTTTTGTTTCTTTTTTTTTTTTTTTCCCTTTTTGAAAAGGAACTTGGAAAAGGAAATATTTGGGGGAGGAAAAAAAAGCCATTTGTGGGAGAAGCAAAGGACCGGGATTATTTAATTGAATCTCCTGGTTGCRGCGATG
The DNA here is from genome assembly GCA_030449065.1 of Oceanodroma leucorhoa. NCBI lineage: Eukaryota > Metazoa > Chordata > Aves > Procellariiformes > Oceanodroma > Oceanodroma leucorhoa. The sequence goes on along the minus strand of JASVER010000045.1, from coordinate 7,507,056 downwards.
TCCCCTGGGAGTATGGATGCAGTTTTTAAAATAGCAAGGGAGGCCGGGGAGCGGAGGCCAGGGAATGGAATGGAGGCCAGGGCCAGGCTGAAATAGCTCCACAGGCTTCGGCGGGAGGGGACGGAGGGGCCCAGCTCGGCTCATGCCGCCTTCGGAGCAGGCAACGGCTGGAGGGCTATGCGGATCTTGGGTGGATTTTGGGGGGCTGGGGGTGGGAAGGGGCCCCTCGCTCTGCCACGGCCGGGGTCTGGGCAGGGGCTTGGGTGGGTTATCTGGGGATATGGATGGGGGGCTTGGGTGGGTTATCTGGGGAGGGTTTCACGCCACCAGCAGCATGGCTGATTCCGCCAGTAATTAACAGCGAAGAAAGGCAATTTGTTGTCAAGTCCATTGTGAGATCCCAGGTAAAATGAAGGACGATTTAATTGGTCCTCGTTAAAAAGAGCTATTTTTCTAATATGGAGAAAAGGCCTCATCTTGGGCACTTTTTTTAATTGGGGTTGTGTATGCACTGTTTAGTCAATGTTTAAAAAAGACTCCGGGCCTTATTCTTTCATCATATTTTCTAATAAGGATAAATAAATAGGATGAATAATGCGATCGGTCTATCCCTCGACCTCTGAAAGACCTCAGCAGCGAAATGATGTTTCAAGCTCCTTTCGTCACATCCAATATGCACTGCCTTTCAGCTCTCCGCAGCCCAAACAAAAGCCATACAACAATATCAATTAATCATGCAGCAGGCAAACAAGGAGATTTATTCCACTACAAATAGCCTCACAGAGAGATGCTGAATGGGCTTGATTAGCATGAGAAAAGAGGAGCAAAACTCCACAGTTCAACAGCTAAAGAGCAATTTGATGGGGCTGGGATTGGGAAATTACTTGATTAGTGTCTGTCGGAGGAGAACACGATTAGGACGCGAGTCCCAGCCCGGCCGCGGGGATGGGGCTCGGGGGCGGCCTGGGCAAGGGGGGGCCAAAAAGGGGGGAAAAGAAAAGGATTTTTTCCCTTTTTTTCTTTTTTTTTTTCTCCCCCCGTAAATGTCGAGAAGCGCCGGGAGACTCCGCTCCCCCTCCCACGCAGCCCATTCGGGTAATTTCATTTATCCCGCAAATCTAATTAGTAATCCGCGGATGACATTAATACCGATATAATGAAGCCTGCGATGACCAGATTAGCAGGCGCGCGCTGATAGCCTTAAAGGCGCATCGCACCTTGGCATCCGCGGGACCCCGGCGGGAACGGGGGAAAACCTTGCTTTAAAAGGAAAAGAAAAA
>JASVER010000045.1:7445354-7505681 GCA_030449065.1 Oceanodroma leucorhoa | reverse complement strand
GCGGCTCAAGCTTCGCCCAGCGCTGCTCCTCCGCCGGCCCCGGCCGACCCCCGGTTCTCGTCCTGTTCTGCAAAGGAGAAGAAGCAAGGGAAAAAAGGAAGAAAAAAAAAAAAAGCCAGAGCCAAAAGAGTCGCTCTGCAATTTGTTCCAATGGGTGGCTTTTAAGAAGCTGGCAATTTGGGACGGCTGGGTGTTATTTAGTGCAATATGAAATCAAATGATCCTATTTCTCAAATAACAGTGTCTGGGAGGAGAAGTGAATGCTCTGAAAAGGTAATTGTCTCCTGATGATATTTCCATTATACCCCAATCCTGGCCTAAACGCTATCAGCGCCGGGCTGAAATCGATATGGGAAGGAAGGACGGGAGGGAAGGGAAGGGGGGTACCGAGGCGAGAGCCGGGGTGGGGGAAGCATCCCCGGCATTACCACCCCGCGGGCTTTGCAGGAGGGCTTTGRGAAAATCCTAACTCTRTWTTTTTTTTTTTTTTTCCTCCGGGTGCGGAGAGAGCAGCCCGGGGCTGTGCCCGCCTCGCCGGCGGCGTCTCGGTGCGGAGGAGCCGAGGTAAGGAGCGCGGCGGGACCCTGCCCGCGGCGGGGGGGCCCGGGGGAAGGGGCGGCTCCGCCGGAGAAGCCTCCMCGGTTGAAAAATACGCCCGAGCCCGGTCCCTCCGCGCCCCGCGGCCGGCCGCTGGCCTGCSTGGAGTAGGGGGCCAGCGAGGGTCGGCAGGAGCTGGCAGCGCTGCCCGCGCCGAGTCGCCCTGGGCTCCTGCCTGCGAAGCACCGCTGCGGGGGGACCCCAGCGCCGCGATCCCCTTCCCCCGCCTCGCTGTAGATGCTGCTTTCCCCCCCCCCGCCCCCGGAAAAGCCAGCCCCTTCCCGGACCGGTTACCGAACGGAGCGATTCTCTATCACTTCCCCCTGAAAGCCCAGCCGCTCGGGCGTCGTGTCCCCCCCCCGCCACCCCGGGGAGCAGCTTTCGGRGTGCTCTCGCCCCCCGCTGCCCTCGCACCCACCCGAGTTTCAAGCCCTGCAGCACACGGCCAGCCTCACGGCCGGCCCGTGGGTCGCATAAGCCGCTGCCTTCAGTTATCGATAGTTACCGTCGGTCCTATTCACCCCGTGAGGCTGGAAAAGCGGCGGGGGTTAGCCCAAATAGGTGCGGCGTTTGGCGACGCTCTCCCGGAATGCCGCTGCGTCCTCATTTTGTTAAATACCCTGATTTTTGAATGGGAGCGAGCGTCCCTTTCGCTGGCTGTTTTGTGCCCGCTCTGCCGAAATGATAAAATCACCAGAATTAAATCACTGGAGGGAAACGACGGGGGAAAAAAAAAGAGACCGGATGGCGGTAAGCAGGAGGAAGAGGCAAAGCGAGCGGCACCTACCTGCGCCCGCTCCCGCCGCGGCAGCCGCGCCGTCGGGCGGGCGCTCCCCAGCCCGGGCGCCGCTCGCCCGCTCCGGTGGCATCATCCGGCGGCGCGGGGGGGTGCGCGGCTCGCCGTCCTTCCGTACGCACCGCCGCAACAGCAGGGACTGGGCGGGAGCCTTCAGGAGCCCAGGTGCGAATGRGAGTTCTGCCGCAGCTCCCGAAAATTACATCGGCGCTTTGCCCCACGTCGCCTTTCGGGCGGAGGGGATTTTCCTCCGGTTGCTTGCTTGGAGCTGGGGTGGGGGCTGCTGGGTTGCTTGCCTTTTTTTCTTTGTGTCCCCCCCACCCCACCCCCCTTTTTTTCTTTCTTTTTCAGCCCCTCCGCCCCGGCTGGCGGCGGGGGGGCTCGCAGCGGCCCCGGCTCCCGGGGCGGTGCGGGGCGCGGAGCGGCGCGGCCATCCCAGATTCCGCCCTGGCCCTCGGCTAATTACTGCGTAATTGCTGTTACGGGGTCGGGCGTTCCCGCCAGCGCCGGGCGGGCCGGCAGCGCGTCCCCGAACGCCGCGGGGCGCAGCAAATAAATGCGCTTCTGAAGGGGAAAAAAAAAAAAAAAAAAATGCCAACGGAATGTATTAATTGAGCAAGAATAAAGGCTTGCTCGTTAAAAAGTTTGCTGGATGGTTGCAATTGTCTGTGCTGCTCCGGGGGGGGCGAAGACTCCTCCTTCGAGGTGTTAACACCCGGAGTTACTCGGGGCATAGCACTGCTGCGCAAGGGGGGAGGCTGGGGGGGGGCAGCCGGAGGCGAATGCCTAGGGCCACGGTCAGTGCTCAGGTCCCCCCAGGGTCTGGTCCCCTCCTAATGGAAACAGGCCACCCTCCAGGCCGTCACCCTGCGCTCGGAGAGGTCGTGTATGGTACGTGCGGCTGCAAACAGTCAAAACATTTTGGACCTTAAGCCTGTAACGCAGCCCCGACCTTTGCTGCGCACAGATTCCCCCCTGCTTACCCCACTGACACGGGTGTTTCCTCAAAAGTCGATCTGAAACGAATTTTCGAGCACGATCTAAATGCACTGTTGGAACATTTTCCATCTCAAGCCTTTTTGCCAGCTTTTGCTTCAGGTTCTTATTTATGTTTGGCACGATTATTTGCTGCTGCATATACTAAATGGGGTGCAGAGGGCAGGGCCCAGTGATGCCGAGTTCTGAGCAGACACAGTTTAATTAATAGTCTTATGCATGTTCTCCTGCTTTGCAAATGAATAAACGGTTTATACGTATGTATCCTTTCATTCATCACCAGAACAATCTTCTGCACGGGACAGAGGGGAAAATGCTTAATAAATCACAGAAGAACAGCATGGTGCTTTGGGACAGGAAGCGAATACCATCTCCAGTTGAAACTGGGTTTCAAATAAATAGAGAATTCAGGAGCAGCATGTAGTTATTGCCYCCCGTGAAATTTGGCCTCACTCTGCGGATAGCGCTCGCTGAAAAACAAGCCAGCTTCTCCGGCACTTCGTAGGGTCCAGATGTTCAGCTCCAAACAAACCTCAGGCAGAAATAAAAATAAAATGGAGACAGCAACCAAACAGTAGGCAGAAGTTAGTTCAGGTTTACATATAATTCTAGCTCAGGGGAACGCATTTATTTTCCACGTAGGCTGCCACTGCCGTTTTGCTGATTTGCTCGCTTTTGTTTGAAAGAGTCACTGATGACTTGCAAACATTCATGCTGAAATATAAACGTCTTTAACAGGGTTTAAATATTTTGGTTTACGGTAGAGAGGGATTCTCAAGAGTCTCTGTGTTTGTCAATGCCTGTGTGAAGAGCAGCCTCTCGCTACCCGTGCTGTCGGTTAGGAACAGCCGTCGGATCTTATTTCCCTTGCCCCAAACAGCTAAACTGCAAGGCTCGCCCAAGTGCTTCCCTTTGTTTCAAACCCTTGTAGCTTGGAGCACTTGTTGAACCTGACGACAAGTGCATCAAAGTGGCTGACAATTATGAAATAAACAAATATCATTTGAGGCATTTTTGAGCAGAATCCAGTAATACATAGATTAGCTTATTGATGTCGTTATCATATTAAATATTATACTTCTGATATTTCTGCTGCGCAGCAGCATTCCCTGCTCAGTAAACATCATATTATCTTACTATGCAAAAGGCTTCATTAATCAAAACAGACAATAGGCCAGACGCTCTCCCTTTGAGTCTGGGGTTTTGGATCTTCCAGGCTTTTTACCTTGTCTAAATGCCTTGTCCCTGTCAATGCAGAAAGCAACTCTTCAAAACAAATTGCTATAAAACATGGTGCTGAAAGGAAAGCATTATCTAATCCAGTTAAAAGAATTTCCCAGTTATTTCATATTTTCCCTCTAATTTTTCATGACTTGTAGAAGAGGCTTTTTCAGCATTTCAGTCAGTACATGAGATTAATCCACTCATTTATYAAAATACTAATGAAAGAGCCTGATAGGTCTCTGTCCTTTAACACAGCAGCAGCAAGTGTTAAGATCAAGAAAGATGGAGTTGACCGGCCAACTCCAGGTTGCGCTGCCTGCCTCACTGGTTGGAAATGGGAATGGACGGTGGATGRGGAGCTGGGAATAACATGGCCGTGAAGCTGCTGTTCTCCAGAAAGAGGATCCTGGCAAAAATATGGCATGATCTTGACTTGGTGCAAAGGCCCACACGTTGAAGGCGAGGTAGGACACTTGTGGCTAGGAAAATGTTTGGGTGCAAAATCTCCACCTTGCCTCTGTAGGCTTACTGCAGCATCATGARCGTACGGCTGTGGGCTTCGAGTGCGGGTGCAGAGCGGGCAGCAGGACACGGGCACACAGGGTTGTTCATTCATTTGGAGAGCGTGGCAGAGGCAGATTTGAACCCTGTGATGGATGTTCTCCATCATCATTACACGATTTGTAACGAAGTTGAACTCTCGGTGGTTGCGGTCTGCGACATGTGGCAGGCTCTGCCTCGCGCCGGGCTACGGCGCGTTGGGTCAAGCTGCAGCCTGCACAGCGGAGTAATGCTCCCTGCTGTGGGACCCGAACGGGCAGCTGTGGGATTGATTTTGGATACACATTTGTGAGCCGTCGTCTTCTTCCTGCTGTCTTTTTGGTTACTGCAGGCCTGAAAGAGACATTCCACAAATGATCTAAAATAGCACAAAACAGTCTTTCCTGCACAGAAATACAGCAGAACTGTTTCACATTGAGCAACAGAAATTAAAGCAGTGGTTGTGTAAGGCATAGGTGATTTCAGAGAAGACAGGAATAGAGCCTTCTGACGGTCTGCTGTGAGTGGTCTTTTTCAAATTCAGCCTCTTGTCTCGCATCTTGGAAAACCTAAATTCAGTTCTCATTTCTCCAGGGACGGGGAAACTCAACACCGTCAATCTCCTCTTTCCTCTTCAGACAACAGCAGGCACTTAAATGGAGACCGGTTAATTCCTCGTGTCTACATCTTAGAAACAGAAGTGACTTTGAATTACTGGGAAAGCAGAGAAACCCGAAATCTCCCAGACATCCTCTCCAGATCCTTGGCCTTGGAAAAGCCTGAGTCAGGTCATACCTGATCCCTTCTGGTCTTGGAGCCTCATATGCAGCATAGGAGACACAAAAAGCACTTTAAGATGGCTGGAGAGGAGGGATATTTCCCGGCAAACGGTCTCTAAACTGGTCCCCTCCCCGTGCCACGGCATTTCTGTTGCTCATTAACAATACGGAGCTGTAAACAACAGCATGTGCTTGTATCTAAATTCTCCAGGATTAATTCAAAATTCATTGACAATGACATTACTAGAGACTTTTCAATTATGTCAATAGACTTTGCATAAGGCCCTTACATTCTTAATAAACATGATGTAGTTTTAAATGCTATAGTCTTGTTCTTAATTTTTTTATTTAATCAGCCACTATTGTTCGCTTCTGTGTTAACAAGTTCTTGCTGGAGGAACTCATTTCACCTGTCCTGCTGACAGCAAAAACCGCCTTCTTCAGTAAGACAATGTATTTTCTATTTATGCATCAGAAATGAGTAATAATAGGTTTCAAGGAACTGTAACATTTAATAAAAGCATTTTATTACATTTAAATTTATTAAAATTTAAACATTAAATTCAACATGTTAATTACTATTTCCATGCATTGACACTGACAGTCGGAAATGGATCCACTAAACTGCTCTGCTGAGATATGTTCACTGGTGTTATTTGCTCTTTGATTACTAATGTATTATTAGTGCTCTTCATTTGGGACTTGACTGATTAACAAAAAGACTTATATGGGCATTATGTAAATTTTTTTGTACATCTTTTACATAGCTACCAGGGCTACGTATTATGAATCTAATTGGGGAAAAAAAAAAGGGAAAGAAAATGTATTCAATTCTGTCCTGACTTGTGGGCAAGCTCTAGCTAGATGTACAGCCGCTCTCAGAAATCAAATATTTGAGTGCAGAGAGGAAAAACCTCTTTTCAGGACATCACAGTCTGTATTCCTGCAAATCCCTTCCCAGAGAAAGCACGCACAAACCCCAGCCTGCTGTGCTTTGGCAGAAATAGCAAAATGGTGGCAARGAACTAAGCTGAAATGTTCAGGCTCTCTCATATATCTCATCCATGTGTCTGCTGTATACATCGGTGCTTGCAGCTAAGCGCCCCGTTGTTTTTAATCACTGATTTCTCTTTAATGCGTTTGAAGTTGTGATTTGGTTTATTCTAATCCAGCCGTTGTCAAGCAATATTTGTATTTCTCACGTTAAGTGAAACTCAGCTAAAATCAGAGAGGGCCCTTAATCAGTAAAAGCTCATCATCTTCGTTACGGCAGCAGTGTGAGGCAGGGGGTTATGCAGAGGCTAGCGTGGGGAGGCTTTGTCCCAAGACACGCTACACGAGGACACCAACAATTTCTGCTTTATATAAAGAGTTCCCCATCTTTCCTGGACCAAGTGGTGTCCCCTCCATTTTCTGGCTTTAGATCAGAGGCTGTGGCAGACAATCTGCAGCAGGTACCTACGTACTGTGCRTGGACCTATCGCTCAGGAAAACCGGCAAACCTCGTGACAGCGATCTCTGATAGATGTGGTCAAGGGCCGGTGACGGGTGAGAGGGGAGAGGCCAAGGGTGAGACCGACAGACGATCTGTAGCACCTGGGAAGAGAAAGCATGGAGCAGATATGTAGGGCAGAAAAAACTACAGCAGAGATCTTTGGAAAGATCCCAATAGTGGAAGAGGCAGAAATGTATGATTTTTAACTCCAGTCTCCCTCCCACGGTGTGACCCGCAGACAGTGGGTCCTTCTGYGGCTGTAGCTTGAAGCAGGACCAGCCTTTCGGAGCGCCGCTGCCAGCACCGCGGAATCCATCAGGCTCTCGCCGCAGGGAAGGTGCCCTGCAAACCACCACAGACGTGCTGCTGGACGCAGCCTGATGGGGCCCGAAAGTGTGGGGACACAGGGTGACACCTCGRTCCCCGAGCCTTTTGCTGGAAGAGAGCAACACAGGCTGCCTCTGCAGGCACGCATTGTTAGTCCCTCGCCCCCTTTTTTTCCCCTACAAAGATATATCCTTTTTCACTTTCTTCTTCTTCTCTCATCCCTTTTTTCTCCTGCAGGTGAGCACCCTGCGGCCAGATGCTCATCGCAATGAGGCGAATTCTGCACCTTCCGGGATACTGTTACAGCTCAGAGGAAAGTGGGATGCTAAAAGCACCCATGGTTTCCTTCCTAAATTAAAAAGAGCGTGTAAAGCTGTTAAGATTAGTGCACATCAATCCCTGTATTTGCATCAAGAGATACGTTCGTTTGGCAGCTATTGGGGAAAAAAMCATAATTTCATTCAAAGTGTATTTAATAAGACAGAAGGAGACAGATTTCTTTGACAGTTTTACAGCTCTTATCAGATTACATTAAAATTAAATTAAAACAATCTAAAAGAAGTGTTAAGTACTGAAGGGAGAACACAAACAAAACACTCCTCTTTGCAGGCTTTCAGGGATGGGGTACTGATGTTAGTTATCAGGGATGCGAGTAATAAGATTATTCTTGAGTCAATTACGAGCCCATCAGTGTCAGGGCGGGGGATCACGTCGCAGGCCTGGGGCTGCAGAAGGTGAGCGCACGCCCTGCACGGAGACAAGGAACAGAAGGGCAAGAGCAGCAAAATGGGAAGTATACTGGGGGACCAGGCTAAGGCTTCTTATTTCCTTATTTTTTGTTTAATAAAACATTAGGCCGTTTAACCCTGTCTGCTTTTCTTTCTTCTCCTTTGGCTTTCCTTCTACTTTTTTTCTTCTCCTTTGCACTGCCCGCGGTACTGGGGTTGGTGAGACCAGGTTAGCACCCTCCCCGTTAGCGTTGCACCCCTTTACCCRCCTCCCCCAATTGCCCCGGCCCCTCCTGGCCTCTCTTCTCACGAGAACCATTTTGCCACCATCCTCTTAGTCTGTCACCGAGACCCCTAACGCTCCCTCCCAGCTCCTCCCCAGTTAGAGGACCCTCCGCCGACCCTTGCCCATTTCCCCAGCTAAGGTTTGGAGCGAGAGATGTTGCGGGAGGTGGGCAGCCTCTCCAAGCAGGCACCTCCGCAGGGAGATGCTGAGCAGCCCAGCTCCTGCGCAGCAGCACYGGCCACCGTGCAACTGAGCACCCTTGAGACCCCTGCCCCTGACATTCGCTCCACCATGGTCCACAATTAAAAAAAAAACTACCAGGGTTGGAAAGGTCTGCTAGAGAAATAAACTGCGCAGTCCTATGAATCTCACTTCCTGTACTGAGCCGTCAGGTGCCGATCAACCCCCTTCCAGGGAAAGCTGGAAATCTTAGTTTGGGAATAAGGTTTTCCAGTATGTAAATGCAACATATGCTCGTAATTTTAGATAGCACTAGAAGCGTTTCAAAGTTTTGATATTATTTTAGCAAGCACAAATATTTTCGAAAGCAGTTTAGTCTTCCAGAACCAAACCTGGTATGTCACTGGTACAGGCTTAAGAAAGCCAGATTCTTTGCCTGTTTTGAAAAATAACAAAATTGTAGTATATGAAAGTGTTTTCTTGTTCAAACGCCATACAACATTTGACAGTTTTCTGCACTGACAATCAGCGATGCATTCAAAATATGYGTCAGCCCAACAGAGCGCGGTTCATGGCTGACATTCTGAAATAACAAGTGTTCCAGTGTCTCACCTTGGTGYCAAAGGGGAGACTATTTATTTTGACGTAGGTATTAGCAACGAGAGCTATTATGAGGGACCTTCTGGGGGGAAAAAAGCAATTTAACTATGAAGCAACCATGAAAACCTTTTTATTTTCATTTTATCTGCCCCCATGACTGTGCAGGAACATCATGCTGATACAAAGGCTCCAGAGAAGTCTTAGTACTACAAGTAACTCTCAAGGAGGGCAGGGGATCGTGTCCACAGCTGAGATGCCAAAGCTTAATTTTTTCCCCTACAGATTTTTAAAGGAAAGGGCAAGCTATGGTGGGCCTGGGTTGCAAAGTCAGGATCTGGGGAAAAAATGCCCAACTTTGGAAATTTAGGCAAGCTCAGACACAGGTTTCAGCTGTCAGTTCTTGTGAAGACACGAACTCGCACTGTGACGGAGGTCTCCGTAACACGTCTTTGCTTTCAATAAACAGAAGAGTGAGAAAGAACAATACCTCTTTTATTATGAATGCGTTTTATGCGAATTCAGTAATAAAAGGCTCCCAAATCTGCAAATCCTTTGCATATGCTTTTTCTTGAGTAGGTAAGCTCTTAGACAAGCTAAAGCCTTCCATATCTTATTGAACCATTTATTTATAACGGATATGCAAAGGCTAAGCCAGACAGCAGCTATGGTTATTCAAGTGACAGAAGCTAATTTGGGGACTGTTAAGTACCACTACATCAATTCAGCAAAGTTTTTTACTTTACATTCAAATTTGGTTTATCTGAGTTTGAGGCTGAAGGTGTCAAAAAACACTAGGAACACTGTCACACGACACCGAAACCTGGCAGAGGAACCCCCACCCGCAGGACGGGGCTGCCTTGCAGGAGCCCAAATGCTCGTCCTGATGCTCCTGAGCCCCCCAGAACCCCGATGCTGGCACATGGGTTGAGCCGTGCCCTCAGCCGTGCAGTTACTATCTCGCACCTACAGACAGCAGTTCTAATGAAGGGTAATTATGATGATGATCTCGTACTAATTGTATGCTGATTGCTGTTCTAATTATGCTTAAGCATTTCATAGCTATCCACAATTTTGTCTATTGATGTAGCATTTCTTTGCCTTAAATTCACATACCCTCGTGGCAGGTGACTGGGGCCCTGGAATCTTTATTGGGGCCCTGGAATCTAAGCAGTAATTTGGCAACATCCTTTCAAAGGGATCTAAGTTTTCACCTGAAAATTAAAAAATTGTGGTTTTCTTTTCTACTTCATTTACCAGCTGGAGATGTAAGTGCAGGGTTTGTCAGGGCTGGTCCCCTGCTCAACTGAAGGTGGTGTGGCCTTTTCCACTGTCCGATGCATCTTTGTGAGAGGACATCAACGAGCTCTGCCAGCGAGGAAGTGGCAATTCAGAGGAGGAGGAGTCGGGAATTTTATTGAGATGTTTCATTTCCATACAAATGGAAATAAGCCATTTGCATTTTCCGGTTAGTTTTTCCTGAAAAACGTAGTGTACAATAAACTCAGTAAAACAGACTATTAAAGGGGGGACATGCTAGTGTAACTGTTCAGCAGCGCCCAATTGTTTTTGGAATTAATGTCCTGGCGCCTTGCAAAGTCCCTATTTCCCCCCTTTTCCAGACACATGAAGATTACTGCCTCGCCCCAGGTTACCGAACAGGCTGGGGCCCAGTTCTCCTCAGCACCAGCCTGGAGACTTAGCTACGCATTACAGCCATTTTAACTGCTGTAGTAATAGCTAAATTGACATATTTAATAATATTATATGAATGGATGAAGTGACAATTTAGGAATAAATGCTTTAAATCTCAACAGTTCCAAACCGTATGCCGCAGATTTCCAGCGCAACAGTGGGGAACCCTCTCACAGCTCTTAGATGCACGCCTGCCATCTCCCGCACTGGCACCGCTCTCATTAGCCCTCTGCTGTGTTTTAAGCCACTAAAGGCTTAAAAAATGCCTTAAAGGCTTAAAAATGCTATAAAGGCTGGCCCCRAGGATGGCCTCCGAGGAACGCTGAGGAGGCCCCATCCCCTACCCTGTGCTTGGGCAGAGGGCAGCAGGCCCATGCCCTTTTTGGGCCTTGCTGGATGCGGACAAGCTGGCTTCGCCCCGCTTCGCTTACAGGGTGGCTCCGCGCCGTCCCTGTCACCGCGGGCCCGGGGCCCCACAGGCCGGCGGGGCCTGCTCGGGGCAGCGGGGGGGGGGAGCGCGGGCACCGCCCGGCGGGCTGCAGTCCCACRGGTGCCTCCCTCCCTGCTATGGCCGTGTGCGCGTGTATCTATATGTACCCACATGCAGAAAGCCGTTGTGCCGCGGGGCGGGCAGCCGGCACGGCCCGGGGACAGCTCGGGGGCGGCTCCGTGCCCGCCCGGCCCCGCCCGCGCCTCRGGGCGGTGGGAGACACCCCGCCCCGCCCCGTCCCCATGGCAACGCGCGCGCGGGGAAGGGGGGCTTCCGGGGCGGGGCCGGCGCGGTGCACGGCGGGAGCCGTCGCTTTGGCCACCGCCGTAAACAGGGCGGCATGAGCGGGCTCGGCCCGGCGGCGGCCCCCGGCGGCCCCCGCGCCCGCTGCGAGGGGCTCGGCGGCCTGCTGCGCCGCCTCCGCGACAGGTGAGGAGACCGCACGGCCCTCCGCCGGGCCCCGCTCCCCGGCGGTGGCCGCGCCGGACCCGGCCCGCCCGCCCGCCAGGCCCCTGCGCGCTTTCGGCGGGCCCCTCGCCCCGGCCGGGCTCTATCCCCAGCGGCGCGGCGGGGGGGCGGATTCCCGCCTTGCCGGGAACGCGACGGTGCTGCGCTTTCGTGCCGGGGAGAATGAAATGGGGTTCATGGGGCGCTTTTGGGACGTTAACACCGGGGGGCTTTCTCCAGGGCGGGGGGGAGCAGCCCAGGGTCCCCAGCAGTGCCTCAGACAGGGCACCTCTGTCACCWCCTTCTGCTTCGTCGTCTTCTTTTCGGCTGGTTATGTGCTGGGGGGGAGGATGCTTAAAGCTAGCGTGTCGGTAACGGCCGACTTCTGCGTTTTCGGTCATTCTGCTGTATGACTGCTGTATCGGCATGTTGGGTGGCTTCTGAGAGCGCTGCAGGCCAGTTACTGCTTGTCTGAGAAGTTCTGCTGAAGCACTTCTGGCAATATTTACAAACTTACTTGTTACTTTAAGCGAATAACACAGGTGCTGATATTTCAGAGCATGCTAGTTGATGAATGGACRTGTACAGGTGTTTCTCCTGCAGACATCTTTTTAATCTTTAAAAAAAGTTGTTTTGGGTGTTTCASTTTGTGGGTGCTTCAGGGCGGGTCTGGTTTTCAGGTAGAAAGCGAGTGTACCTGGTGATGCAAGCTTTCTGAAGGGGCTTCGGCCTGAGGGATCGCCATCGCCGGGCAGTTCTTCTGAAGCTGCGTGCGATTAGTGATGCTCCCGGCCTGTTACTCACTGCAATAACCACAGTAATTGGTGTCAATTAGCACTTTTTTTYCCTGGCCGGAGGAAGTCTCTTGAGATCATTTGTGGTATACTGTTATGAAGTTGCTTTTTAAGCAGTACCTGTTTTCTGTCTGATATAGAAGACACTGATTTCTGGGTCTCATGCTAGCATCTCAAACGTACAGTTTTAGCAGAAATAATAACACCATGGCTGTGAGAATCTAAACTTGCATGTAGATAGTGCTTTTACAAAAACGCTGCGTATATCTTCACTAATACCCTGTTCCAGTCTGGAAGACCACTGGCAAACAAAACAGGAATAACTTGCTGTTTAAAAGACTGGATAAGAATATACAAAGTATACTTTTATTGTATAGAAATTATAAAGATGTGGGCCCTAGATAGGGGAGACACTTTATCTGAATTGTGGCATTAGAAAATGAAGGGAGAGGGCAGATTAAAATCTGAGTGTTCTAGACTGCATGCTGCTTTAAACTCTGTCTTTGTGTGCAAATGTCCCATGTGTTAGGATTAGAGATGTCTTGTGCTTCCTGAGAGCCCGATCTGCATGAAGTAATTGTACTTGGTGGTGTTGACAAACGAGGAATAATTTTTATGCCAGACTGCAAGTTGTATGCTGCTGTTGCCTCTGGGAATGGTGCTGCAGAGGCAGTTGCCTCTTCAGAATTTCTCAAAGTGATACCTTTTATCTAGACCCCTTTTTAAAGTCTAAAATAGAAAAACTTTTGTTAAATCACTGGAGCATTTCAGCTTTTTAAGTCACGGTTTGGAATTCTGTGCTGATCTAATTTCAAGTYGCCTGTTCTAAGACCTGAAGTACCTGACAGCTGTTTCTCTCCTGACTGCAGTCCTGCTTTCAGTTCGTGGTTGTGCTTTAGCAAACAATGAGCCRCTGCTAATAAGCTGTACGTGCAAGAGCTTGAATATGGTGAGGAAGCTGCTGCTTGATTATGTCCCCCATCTGACTTGGTGAACTAGAAGGGAGTTTGCATGAATATTTCTCTTCCACCTGTTCTCATAAATATCTTTTTTTTCTTTAAATATCTAATTCTGAAGTGCTTGAGAAATTAGCCACCAGATATTAAGCTTCTGATAAATAGTCAGCATGGACTGCCTTGAGACTTGTGCAAAAAACCCTGTAGCTGTACCTTAAATTACATGTTAGACTTTATTGGTCATATTTTATTTCCTAGTGTTGGTACTTTGTCCAATCTAAATATAAAAATTACTGCATGCGTAGGTCTCTGTACGCAGGTCAGTGGTGTCTGTGTTGTGTGCAAAATTATAAAGAATTAGGTTGGAGATGTCTAAGATAGTAAGTGAAATGGGGCAGAGAGTTTACCTTCTGTGTTTTATACAGACCTGACCGTGTTGTGATTACTCAGCACTTAATCTTCAGTGGTTGCTGGTGAGAAAGGCAGTGTTTGAGCAGTGTAGGTGATGAGGTAAATGAATTATATAGTTAAGTGCTGTACTTAACACTGTGACTAACTGCAATTAGCCTCGCTTTTCTGGCATCGAGGCCAGATGCTTCACGCTAAGGGCGATTTGCAGTAAACCTGTACAAATACTGAGATGTCCTGAACAGAGAATGTAAACCAGGAAGGATTATTAGTTTCAGAAATATCTGCTGTTCTCAGGTGTAYGTAGAAGATGGTGCTAAACAGGCCCCCTCTAACCCGCCCAGGGGACCAGCGCAGTTGGTTAAGGCTTGAGCAGGCTTTGGCCGGGCTCCAGGCTAGTAAGGTGGATGCAGCTCAGTGCTCAACAGTTGATTTAATGTCAGACTGGTGTAGAAAAACAACCATAAAAATAACATTTCTTACTTTTATGAGAAGATTGCATTGTGCCCAAGTGTTGCCCTATTTTCTATGTACTTATCTCAACAGGGTATCATGACAGGAGTACTGTTACTCCTACATTATGGATGCAGAACTGAAGTACAAAGAGACTAAGGCCTAGTATCTCAAAAAAATATTGAGGCATCTTAGTCCTGCTGGTTTAAATGGGAGGTGAGGGATCAAATATCACTACAGATCGATGCCTGGTGGAATGCCAGAGCTTAGAGAGACCTTGTGGCTGACCAAGGAATTTAATTCTGCTCTGAAATCCCAAACTAACACTCCTTCTCTGTAGACTGAAGATTCAGGGTKGTTTGAAAATGAGCTATCTGGATCCTTAAAAAGTTCTGAAGTGTGCTATTTTTGCCCATCTAAGAAAAAAGTTGATACCTGACTCTTTGCACCATTTTAACCTAATGGAAAACAGTGTGAACAAATAAAAGTTTCAAGCCGAGCGCTTTGTTTTTTCATGTAAAAAAGGAGGTGGTGGTGCAATGGAGTGGCCAGAATGATCCCTGCACTGCTTCAAGCTTCATTTCTGTCACTGGCACAAAGAAACTGTGCTGGAACCTTGCCAGAACCTGGGCAAGCAAATCTACAAGTCAAGTCCTGATTGCCCCTAATTCAGTCCTTGGACAGAGCTGCGTTGCAAGACGCCACAAGCTGTGCGGTCACCATTTTAGGCATCCGTAATGATGATGCTCAAATGCTGAGAGGCTCTTACCTGATGTTTTTTATACTGCTTTGTCTTGCCTTGAGMAGACCTTACTTACATATTCATGTGCTGTCTAAATAGCTGTAACAGACTAATGAATAGGATACTGAAAAGCCACACTGGTAGAAAGGAGAGGATCTTTCAGGAGCTAAGGAATGTGATGTGCTACCTCTGGTATCAGAGAATGAGAAATAGGATGGGAGCCTATGGCTGTTCGCATCCATCGGCTTTCACATCCATCAGGGTATCAGTGTTCTTCACTGAGTCATGAAAATTACTTCTAGAAGTGTAAAAACAAGATCTTGAAATCTGCTTTTGCTTAGCTGTCCATCATGTAAAAGGAAATTGAAAGGATGAGATCCCAGATGAAGCATGGCTTTTAAATTGCATACATGACATGAAAACCTAATCTTGTTTCAGACAGTGGCAGGATCAGATGGGTAAAATGGATGCCTTGATCTCTTGGACTAAGAAGCAGAAAGGGTTTTTTTCCTTGCTTTCCTCTGCGCAGGGCAACTGTGCGGCTATGACATGGATACGTCTGTAGGGGAGTACACAAATCCATAGATAAGCATGCCTAGCCATATGGGTGCATGCAATCTCATGTATCTGCCCATATCACTCGCACATGTATGGCCTTCCTGGCTAATAAGAATTTGATATTATTTTTTAATAAGCAACTTGGGGTACTTGTTTTCATTGTTGCAGGGTTTGGAGTATGAATCTACTGGAAGCCTCTGTCTTTATCAGTTGATGATTATTTTTTTTTTTTTTGCTCATGGGATGGCTGGTCATCTTCAGATGCAATTTGTAATTATTAAATATTATCAGCCTTGCTCTTTTCTCTTCCTGAAAATAGATTCTCTTTGAAATAGATTGTAGGTGAGGTATGGAGTTTCTTCTTAAGCAGTCTGATCATCTCYATGGGCCTGTACCCTTGCATTGCTTTTGGCAGATACAGATGGCCTCATTAGCATTGTCACAATCATAAATGTTTTTGATGGTTACTTATATCTGTTACTTAAGTTAGTAAGTTCTGACAGGTAGTGCTAGCATATCTCTAGGTGTACTTGGCTTTAATGCGTAAGTGTGAAATATCTACTTGAGTTTTAAGTTCAAATTGTTATATAAAATACTTGGATAGCACATTGGGTCTGTAAGCTAGGAAAGAGTTGGGATTTTTTGGAAATCTATTTTAATGTGTTGTTACATTCCCATGAGATGTTCTGGGGAGCTATCCATTTGAACAAGTTCAGCTAAGTATTTCCTGCATTGAAAGTGGTCTGCTCTGGGACTTGGAGTGGGGAAGAAAGGGAGAGATGAGCTCATAAACTGCCAGTCTGAGGGTTTAGAGCCCTTCCTGGAGCTGCTGGAGAAGGGACTTGAAACAGCAGCTTCAGCTGGGTAGAAGTCTGGCTATTCTGGTGGGTCTTGTGTGGGTATATACGTGTTCAGGCATCTTTTCCCTTTAAACCAACCTAGCTCTTGTCCCAGTGCGGAACAAAAAGAGAAGTAAAAGCTTTGAGGTTTGTGGGTTTTTTTGTGATAAGCTTTGCTGGCAGATCAATCTGTAAGGCTGCCAATCTAGCAAAAATGTGCTCTCTGCTCTGAAAAGTTTATGCTCTGTGAAATGCTTTATTTCTTGCATTTTGAGAATTTAAATTGTGAAATAGTTTTATCTTACTATATGTTGTTTGTTTTCTTCCAGTGAAGCCAAAAGACTGGAATTAGAAAGAAAACTGATGGAATACAGAAAGTCTGATGCATACCTGTAAGCCTATTTAAAAGCTTCTTAAAATAAAATATAGGATATTTTATTTTAGTTACAAAGACTTAGGTATCATGGAATGCTTTTAGAATGTTATCTTGAAGTTTTGTTATAACAATAAATTTATATTCATATGTGAAGTATAATGTGAGATTCATGTCTCTAAATTATTGATGAAATAAATTCAGCAATAACCTAACTACCTTATTMTATTAATACTGAAATGTTATTATCTCAGTAATAACTAACGTGAAAGTTGGTTTTAGGCAACTTTTGCAAAATCACTGTAGCATAGCTCGTGCTAGAAAGTCCTAGGGTCTTAAAGTCTGAAAGTTTTAGGAAGTCCTAGAGGATATTCTGTGTTCTGATCCTGCTCCTTGGATTGTTTCTGCATTATCTATTTAGTGTAAATTGCATATACAGTCTGTACAAAAAAAACCAACCAAACCCTAAACAACAAACCAAAGCAAAAAAAAAAAAACCCAAACAATAACAGCAGAGGGCTAAAAAGTGTCTCATCCAGTGTTCCTTTCTTCAAATGTGTTCTGTAAAGCTCATAGAGATGACTTTTCTGTCTTGGCTCAAGGGAGTGAAGGCTAGGTGCAATAATGGCCAATCCCTTAGGAACTCCTCTTCTGAAAAGAGGGCTTTTAGATTAGAAAATGAAGATTTAAATTTAAGGAAAAAAAAAAAAAGGCCAAACAAGTGGGGAAACATCACACATACTTTTTTGTGTTTTTATTTGATTTATTTTAATCTAACAGGTTTTGAACTGAAGTTTCTCTGAAAATATTGGCAGCTTGGGGGATTTAGGCTGCAATTTCACTATTGATTTAAGCAGACCTGTAGGCAGATTGAGACCAAAAGATGCTCCTGACGGCCCCTGGTTCACATTTTCCCTTTTTTGGCACTAACGCTTGTGTGGCTGCCCTGTAATCAGATAAGAAAACAGGTCTGGCTGAAAGTGATTCTGTTTTTTGGGTGGGTGAGACCTGGGTTTAGATGGATTTTCAGCTGTATTACTCTTGGCCTAATTTGCCATGTGGCCATGTAGCAGATAGTATTGGCACAAAAAAGAAAGGCTTGGAGTGAGATGCCCCTTTTGGTGGCAGCATGGATTTAGGTTGGCTTAAAGCAGTTGGGAAACCGCAGCCTTAATGTTACAATTTGTATGACTTTCAGAGCATGTTCTTCTAAATACAATTTTCATTTTGATTTAATGTGATATAAGTGACTAAAGCATAATCCATTTAAAACAAATTTGCAAGAGYGTGTTAATATACTTATCCTTTTAAACACTAAAACCCCTGTTTAAATCTGAAGTTATATAGGAGACATCCTGTATAATGCAGCTTTGGACAGTTGTGCAGAAGAATGTGTCTACTCCTTTTGGGGGGGCAACTCCTACATAAGTGTTAGTGTGTATGTCTGAAGAAAAGTGATTGTAATAGATACATTTGGGTTTTTTTCATGCTGTTTAAGTACAGTTTCTTTTTCCACTGTAGAATGAAACTAAAATACATGAAGCTGAAAAAATACTTGAAAGAAATAGATGAACGACAAAAAGGAGCTCTCCTGCGAAACCAGACCTTTTTAAAGGAATTCGCCCAATTTGAAGCTTATATGAAAACTTCAAGTTCAGAGATGATTCAGAAGATGGAAGTAACTTTCTATAAGACTTAATACGTTAGTGTTTACTGTTATTACAGGGTKGCTAAATTGGTTTTGTCTGAGTATTATGCACATCAACACTTCCGATGTTAGTGAAACCGCATCATATGTTTTGGAGCGCTTAAAGCGGTAATGTTTGGGAATTTGAAATGAACCCAAACTCTGCTAATATATGATGTAATAGACCCTACTGTAGCTGCAGAGGTAGTCAGCAACACTTCACAGAACTCCTACATTTAGTCTACAGTAAAGTGCCCTGTGCTTCTCAGTCTCTTGGAAGCGAGGGAGAACTGAGATCGAAAAAATGTGGAAATGGATCATGTGTTTGGAGTGTTAGTGCTAAAATAATAAACCAGCAGTATCTAGGTTAGGACAAAAAGACGAGTTGTAATATTTTCATAAAGACCTTGTTATACAACTGTATTTTTAGTAAGGCTTTTATTACTTAAAAATGCCCAAATACATTTCATGGAAGTCGTTTCAGGTCATATTTTTAATTTTGCTGGTGTGAATACCCTAAATAGCCATAGTTAGTCTTGCCCATGCCTATTGCTCTGTCTTCAGCAGAGGAAGTGTAAGAGTAACTAACTTCTGTTACAACAAATTACTGTGTTTGAACTATCTGGACTAAAGCTGAGCTAAAATGAGGTCACACTTAATTCTACTGCTAAACAGTCAACTAGCAATACTTAAGCAGCGGTAAGAGAAAAAACTCCTTCCTCCAGCATCCKGTTGGCATCACTCAGATCTTTGCTTTTGGTAACTTTTTTGCATGTACTCAGAGAGATTTGATTCATGTGCCTTCAGAGTTGGAAATTTTGTATTTTCCTTTTGGGCTAGTAAAGTAAGTCCAAGGAGTGTTTCATCACCTTGTATATTTGAATTGTGCGTCATAACTGCCATGGTAGGAGTGTGGTAGTACCAAATGCCTACTTCAGAAGAGCCAATACCCAATAGAATATCCTTCTTGCTGTTGTCTTTGTAGCATCTTTGTTATCAAAGACGACAGCAACCGTGCTGCTTTTCCTTTCTCTGCTCATAGCCTTGACTGTTGTCAGCTCAAAGGTCTACATTTGCAAAAGGGGTCTTATTTACTGACTTCACTGAGTGTCATCAGTTTGAGAACTCATGCTGGGATAAATTATCCTTATGAAAGAGGCTGTCGAACTAATACATGCCAGTTCTGTTTTTAAATGACTAATTTCTTAAAAATTACCACAACAGGTAGAAAACATGATTGTTTRTTACATTTTAAAAGAAAGAAAAAAAGGTCTTATGAGGACAAATGAAAGTGACCCTTCAACAGCTATATTAGCCACCCTCTGCTATTTGTTTGCCTGTTTCAGTTGTTTTGGTCTGTAATTCTCATTGTGGAAACAGTTGTCAAAAGTCAGCTTGACTCTGCAGTGTTTTCTTTTTGGAGAAAGTATTTGTCTTCTGGCAAGCCCCTACTCCCCATGATGACTAGAACTGATAATGAAATGAGGATTTCTGTACCTCCAGTATGTAGTCAATCTACCTTAATATCTTAAAATAGCATGGGAGAAAAAAAAGAAGTTGTGGAAGTAAAAAAGCATTTTTAGTAATTTCATTTGCATTGAGATAAAAAGATCAATTACCACTAGGCCTGAATTGCTAAGATTTTTTTTATTGGGGTATATGGCTTCAATCTTTTCCTTATGGTTATGTATCAGTAATGCTATTTGTAGGTTGAATAGTTACATTAGTGTTGCTTTTTTATAATTAGTGCAGAAATAAGATGAAACTCTTCTGTACTAGTAAAGACATTTCTGCATGTCTTAATGTTTGGAACAAACTTGATCGGGATCCACATTTAAGGTTATATAATAGGATTTTTTTATTGAAACTCATGACTGAAGTACTTAGAATTTAATAGTCTACTATAAGAAACAGCCAAGCTTCGAGGATTTTTGAATCATATTATTAATATAATGTCTTGCTATTCCCTGAGGAACAATTTGGGACGTTGCAAAGTGATATAGATTGGTAACGATCTCAGATTTATAAAAATAAGATTGTGATGTCCTCATGCCACTAATACATGGAGTCAGATTTTTGAGGACRTAAAAACCGGGAGGGAAAGGTGTTTATATCTGCATTCTAGGAGCAGTGGCTTTCTTCAGAAATATTTGGTAGGGGCTATTTCTGTCCATTTTCTACTCCCCTTTTTTAACTTGCTGGAAGAAAGGAGGTCAGGAAACAAATTAGGTGAGGCATTTTAAGCCCTTATGATGTGGTACTGACACAACACTTATTTTTGTGTGGCTGTCTAGAACTCAGTTGTGATTGTTTTTTATTTCCCTGAAATGCAGTTTGAATTAAAACAGGAACAGTGTTCTCAGAGTGTACTGTTTTCCTCCCTCTCTCTTCTGTTCAGGGGCACACACAGCTTGATCTGAGACAGTAAAACTTAGACTGTGATCCTCTTAAAAGGAGGTGTCTAAAAAGCCTGGGTCCAGAAAATACGAAAGTGCAGCAGCACCCTTGGATRACAGTGCTACAGGACTGAAAGAAAAGCGTGGGGTGGCTGAGGTTCTCAGATACAGCAAGTCTGTGAAAAGAAATACATAAGCACTTCTGAAAAAAGCTAAGAGGAGGAAAGAATCAGGCTGCAACATAAAAACAGGGAGCGGAAGGGGAAAAAGTATAAAATTATGTACAAGCAAACCTTACTTTAAAATATATTTTGAAACTTTTCATATGCTCTGGAAACACTGCACTAGGAAGYGTTATTAGAGCTCAGCCTGAAGTAGGGATGTAGAAGCAGCAATGTACTTTATTTTATATTTTTTTTTCCTACTGTCTGGTTCGGCTTTCACTAGCTGCATCACAGTAAATGGCAAGAAACCCTKTGTATGCAGTTCTTACATTAGAAAAGTTCCTTTCTTTCAGTAGATAAATCTATGACCTGAAGTGTGAGCCTTTGTCCTTTCTAAAAATCTTCAGTCCTTTTAACTATGGGTGTTAATGCAGTGTCTAGTCCTTTTTGAATCCCCATAAGCTTTTTGTCAAATCAATATAATGTGACAACAAGCCCTATACAGTAATTTTGTACTGTGGCTAAAAAAACCCAACCAACCAAAAAAACCCTGCCCCCGAACTTTATTGGTTTTGTATTAGTTGTCTTTGCTTTCATTGAAAATCTCCTGGCTTTTTTTAAGAACAACAACTAGCTGGCCCCAGACAACTCACCCCAYGTTAGCTGTAACTCTCAATGTATTAACCCTGCCTTCTGTTGTTCATATTAAATAGCCCCAATCTCTGCTTTTCTCTGCTCACGTGGAAGATTTTTATGTATGGTATTTGAGATGGGGTGATGAGACTCGTTTGTGTTAATGCTCCCTCTGAAACGCCGGTAGGTTTGCRTGGACATTTTCTATTTGGGAGGTGCTGTCCTTGACTTCAGCGTACAGAGATTTTGGGGGGGTTGTTAGCGGATCTCCCTGTCTTTCAAAGTAAGGAAGCTCTCTGGAAAAGATGGAGCTATCTCTTACAGTGGCAATTGATTTCCACTCTAATAAACCAATGGGCTGGCTAACATCCCATGATTGCATACCCACATTAATTAATTCCTTGAACAGCTATAGCCCAGCTAGTACCTGGTAATTCTTTTAAGCCTGTTGGGTGTGGTGACATTCACAGAGCATCTTTTCCTTGCTTCAGCTTAGTAATATATAGTTTAGAGACTATCCCTGGGTGGGTGGGTGTGTGTGTGTGTGTGTGTGTGATTCCCCCATTTTCTTTTTTTCTTTCTTTTTTTTTTTTTTATTTAAAGCAGAGCAGGACCAGTGGGTATGTTGTGATGCTAGGTTTCCCCTTTTGTTTTTAAGGATTTTTTTTCTTCTGAGCAACCTTAATGCACACCAGTTTGACTAGTGGTAGGTTGCTATGACATACTGGTGTGAGTCACAGTTGTGCCATGGGTTGATCTGCATGCGGGGTTTTCGTTCATTGCTTCCATTTTGATATTTCTATGCCATCCATTTTATTATTGCCAGGTTAGACTTATTTTTCTGAGCTGTTGAACAAAGCACAGATTACATATCTGCTATGTTACAGTTATGAAAAGCCCCCTTGTTGTGGATTGCATAAGAATTATGGAGCATGTAATCATTTAATCTATCATGGAAGTACACAGAAAGAAATTATTACTATTTTCTCTTTTTTTTTTCATGGAGAGAGAATGCCCTTTAGGAGTGCTTTATCATAACTATGTGCACAGTTTATTATGTGGCTGTAGCTGACAAAACTTCTTTTGTTTCTGAAAGACTCACTTTTTTTTCTTGTACTTGTGTGTCTGCAATTTGTTCAGTAATTTTTGGGAGTATGAGTAAATTAACTTAAGCTTTCAGGAAAATCTAGTAGTTACATTTGAATTTATTTTGAGCATCTTTAATTCTCATGTGGTTAGTTTTTGTTTCTTAAAATACCGTTTACAATTTCATGAACAGCTTCTATTACCTGGAAAATAGCAGACTTGCCGAATGCATTGGAGTGAAGTGCAGAGCTGGTTAAGTTAATTGTTTTAAAGATTTATTTTCATGCATATTACCTGAKGCAGAATAGGTATTGAAGTGCTTTCATTCAGGGCCAATGTAACTTGTTATTGGGGTTCACAATTACTAACAAACAGGATTAATTATAGGTGCTGCATGTGCTTGGCTTTTAAGCAGTAGTCCTACTATGAATGCATTACATTTGGTCAATTAAACAGTGTAGTGGAGGTGAAGATAGTTTATGCAGTTGTTTGTCAGTAACACTACAGCAAGTTGCCTTTCATGCTGGGTTGCTTTTTATAAYATCAGCCATATGTTTTTCTTTATAATAGCTCAATGAGTTGTAAGATGGTATATGTAAAACAAAAATTCTAAAGCTCTTTCTCGTTTCATCTTAAAGCAGCGGAGTCATTGTCTGGATACAGCAGAGATAATTTGGCATTACAAATACTAGTTGGGATGAAATAAATTTGAGTCAACAAGTTATTGATGTTTTGTAGGATTCTAAATTACATGAATTAATAAATGCGTATTAAAAACCTGCAGAAGATTGTGTACAGGCTACAACATTTGTTCAGGGGAGTGGAAAAATTAGGGGAAAATGGGATCTCTGGCTTTTTAAATATAGTCCAAGTAAAAAAAATGCTGCTAGGACATTACATTTAAAAGCGCACAATTTGCAAAGTAATATTTGTTGATTTGTGGTGGGATTTTTTTTGGCCTTCAATTTTATGTAATGGATTTGTTCACATTTAGGCATGGTATGGAAGCGAAATTAAAAGTGTGTTATCACTTCAAGAGGGCAACTTGTCAGCAGAAGGTGACAAGGAAGAAGAATACAACGAGCAGGTAATGCGAAAGAAGTGGGGGGGAAATGTGTTTTATTACATTGATGTCCTTTCCTCTGAGCTGCTGCATGAAGGGGCAGGCATTGCAAAGCAGTCTTTGCATGGGCATTTTTGTTGTGGCATTTGTAGTGTCAAATATAGTTTAGTGCCTGAGTGAAGTAGAATAACCTGGGTAAAAAGTGCAATTATTTCAACCAAAGAACTAGAATTAAAAAGGGGGGAGAACTCTAACTGTTTATATTCATCTCTGTGTTGTTTTTTTAATTCCTATGGTGAATAGTGTGAAAATGGTCTTGGCTGAGGAGGAAATATTCTTAATGAATGATATTTTCAAAAATGCAGCAGTCGATTCATACGGTGTATTTATAATTTTGTGCATTTTGACCTTTTCTCAGAAGAAGCAAAAAGATTGYATATCTAAGTAACAGACAAAAAGACTGACAAGGAATACTTAAATATATTCTGCTATATATCTGCAGTAATGCAGGCTTCTAATCCCTCCTCCTATCTCCATATAAATGATACAGTTCAAGACCATAGCTGTTTTCTTCACTAAAAGCAGTAAAGCTCTTTTAGATGAAATGTCTAAAAACATCTTGTAATAACTTGGAGCATGCTGGCAAGAGTAGTCACTTGTGACTATGTGTGAAACCCCCTCAGCTAGTCGATATTGTAATAAGCAAAAATGGTAGCATCACTCCATTATTCAGAAAAGCCAACAGCATGCTTGTCCCTTAGGCTACAGCATTCATTAAGAAAAGCTTACTGGGCTGAAAGCTGGAAACAGATGATAACGGGATATGATTTTCATATTTAATGCATTCCTTGGAAGAGTATGTGTGCTGCAGATTGATAGAAGAATCAACTGCTACTTTACTAAAAGACTTTCTAGTTTGCCCTATAGCTACCGATGGAATCATTCAGCCAAGAAATTAACTTTTTCTCCTTTTACCTGCTTTATATATCTGCTAAGCAGGCTGCCTGGCTGCCAGTGAATGTTATTATGCAGTTAAATGTTTGGTATTTAAGACTCTTATCAGAAAAGAAACAGAGGCATGCTATTTTGTTTTTATAGTAGGTGGAAGGTTTTTGGTTTTCTTTCTTCAGTGCATTAGCAGTTGTTAATCTGAGTTTATAGGAAGTTTTCCCCATAGATTAAAAAGTTAAAAACCTTGAATTTAGAGCATTCTTTAAACTGTAATATACAAAGCAATGAACCCGAGCAACCTTGACCTACATAAGCAGGCCTCCAGCAGTTTGCGAATTACGTTTTTAATTCAGATGTATGTGAAAAGGTGAGTTTATTTTTGAATAAATAGATTCTTCAATTAAAAGCAGTTGGTGTAGGAGATGTGATTTCTAACCTATGGAAAAGTTTATGTAAATACTAGAACATCAAAGGCTCACGGTGTGACTTAGATTTTTAAAAACTGTTAGCAGGTTTTGGGCAGTACAAGAACTTGGTGCATACTCAAATATGTCACTTTGTGTTGTATTACAGTTAATAGCTTGATTGTGGACTCTTTCATCCCCTGTCCCCTTCTTTCTCCYTCTCATCTCCCTCCTTAAATACAAAGGTAACTTCAACTAAATTGTGCATCCTTTTGCCCCGTCTGTGTGCTGTGTCTCAGATCTGACTCTGTAACTCCATTTCTTTTTTTTTGGACTGATTGTGCCCATTTCCCACCACCTTCACCTCATTTAAAATCTGCTTATTCTTGTGTCCAAAATACGAGAGTTTGTTCTCGGTGGTGTGGCACTGAGTCAGTCATATCAAGCACATATGGTTAGCAGGTGGTATATCCAGGATGCAAATCATCACAGCTTAGAACTGGTTTTATTTATGAGCTCTGGTATTGTAATGGTTTCCTTCAGGCTAGTCAGGWTGCCAGTGATCATGTGATAACCTCGTCAGTGATGCATCTTGGAGACCAAGAAGGAGAATCAYAGAACCAATCTTCTAGAGATGGTCAGTATCCCAGTGCCCCTAAAACACCAGTGTGAATATCTGGTACTTCTCTGAGCCATGGGATATGCACCCTTTTGGACTCTCAATTTTTATGGGAGTCCTTAAGGTCAGAAATCATACACCCAAACAGTGTTTGTCTAGAAAACCATGATTCTCCATGGAAAGGACTTGAGCACCAGTCTTTTGAAGCCCAGTGTAACGGCAATCTGGTGTTACAAGTTGGAGGAGAGGTCCTATACTGAAGAGGTCCTTCTCAGCTGGCAGAGCTGTATAACCTGGACTACTGAAACCTTTGTGCAACGAAGTCTGGCTTCTTCAATTTCGAAGCACTTTCTTGAAGTCTTCTGAAGATTTTGGACTTGGTCACCTTGGCACTGACATGTCTGYTGGACGTAGGGCATAGGGCACCTCCCAGGAACACCTGTGGGTGGCAGAGCATCCTTCCCTGAGAAAGGGGGTGTCACCAGGGGAGAGTAATGCCTGGCGCCTGGAAGAGACAAGCCTCTGGCTCGACTTCACCTCCCTAGCTTTCACGTGGTCGTCTACTGCTGGGGGAGACAGGGCCCTTTTGTAAGTCCTAACGGAAGGGATTTTTTTCTTATCTTTTGTTCTCTTCAAAACACTTTAATAATAAAAAAAATATAGTATTTGTTACTGGAGGAAGAAGTGTGTTACTGCACTCCACAACCAAAAAGAGGATTGTAAGTGCACTTTGTGCAGAGACATCATTTAACTCCCAGCTGGAGTGCCATGAAGTTCAGTAATTTTGTTAACTGTTTTAGGTAAGTCATCTACACGTTTTTACTGTTTTGGTCATAAAACCAGTTCTTAGACCAATGTTATCTGTCATAATTCTGTTTTAAGAATGCAAAGGTGGTGAAGGGATTATTTTTTTTCTGCAATCAAAAAGGAGTTTAAGAGATGTGCGCCTGCTATGACTGCCAAGCACTTGTACCTGTTTGAATTGCAGTTGTTTTGGAACACTACATCTAGGAGCTGCTAAATCCATAAGTACTTGCTAGATGCATTTTAAAGCTGCAAATCCAAGACCCAAAAAGTAATTAGGAGGAACCCGAGAGCAGTGGTGATGGAATAAGCTGTGAACTTAATCTGAGTAGCAAACCTTTACTCCTTAAAATAACTTCATGGCTTTTTGTTCTGCTTCTTGTTACGTGGAATTTGAGCTTTTTTAATGAAACTTGGTCACAGACTAGACAAGATGCCTTTGTTTCCTTTAAGCTGGGCTTGGCAGCTGACTTTGTATGGTGAGAAGAGGTCAGGCAATGAAAGAGAGGAGAGAGGTGTGGAGGTGACTGTAAATTGTCCTGCTGTGATTTGGGGCTGAAAAGTAAGCCCTGCTTAGTATGAACAATGGCATTACGATAGCTAATTTTGGCTTTGCATAAACTGGCGGTGACCTTTTAGTAGCAGTGGTGGCAATAGCCACTCCTAAATTGTTCTGATTGAGTAGGTTTACAAAGAAAAAAAGGCAAGTATTAAAACACTGGGATTTAGAAGCAGAGTGGTTATACTGTTGGAACTATTTTTATGCAAGTTCAACAGTTCTTGGAGGAAAGTGCCGTTTCAAATGTTTCTGCTCGGTGCCCAAAGTTGCCTTGTGGAAAATGTGATTTCATCTACATGGTGTTAGCCGAGTAGTCACTCCTCCTTTGGTGTGATTTAACAGACAGGAGAGAGCAGAAGGAAGACAATGAATACAGTGATTTTTGCCTCATTCTTATTTGCTTTGTTGACATGCTGTGAGCAAAGCTGGATATATATACAAGTGAGCGATGGCAGATGTACGTTTCAGAYTCTCTGGGGACCCTTCCTCATCCCGTTGCCTTCTAGAGAAGACCATGAGAAGAGCGGCAGGAGGAGGTTGCTTAGAGCAGCTGCTGCAGGTGGCTCCAGAAAGGCCAGCTGTGCCATGGACACTGTAACAGGGTCTTAGTGATCATGTCTTGGCTTCAGGATGCTGCAGTACCTAAACCACAGGCTACCAGTGGCCGTGCAAAGTCATGCACAAGTAGAGCGCAAGGGTTCCACTCAAGTCAGTAACTTCAAGGTATTTTCAGTGACTTYGGTGGGTAGATCTAAATGTCATGCTTTTGTCCAGGGTCTTTAAAAGCCTTTGCAGGAATCTGATCTTGACAGTTTGCCTGTTTGTAGAAAACAGYTACTGTTTAGATTAGTTTGAGTCCTTCGTGTATTTCAGTCCCTTTTGGTCGGGCTGGGGGTGCAGTGTGCTTTTGCCACCASTTCTTTTGGCTCATGGAGCTTCATTTGAGGTCTGGGCCCTCGTTTTYACACTAGTATGCAAGAAATGCATGCTGAGTGTTTGTGTAATAATAATACTGTACAAAGTRCTTGAATTCTGTGACATTTTTCTCTCCAAAAACCAACATGTGATCCTCTAGAAGCTCCATTTGCAACATGCTGCCTGTTTGTTTCCTTAAGCCATCTCCCACCTTTGTTTTTCAGATGCCATGGGTTGGAAGACAAGTAGGAGTTAGCACTGGGGCAGCCGTGCCAAGAGGACTGTATCATCCAGCAACAGTCTTTATGGCCCACCACACATCAGCCRCCTCGGCCGCTGGAGGTTTGAGCGTGCGGCAGAAACCCACCCCACCCACAGAGAGCCACTCAGCGCCTGACCTGCCTTCGTGCTCTCCATCACTTGAAGGACTTGGTCCAGAGAGCAGAAGTGCTGATTTAGAGCGTGATGCATCAGTGGAAGGAGCAGTGAGACACGGGGACCTGGCAGCCAGTGAGGAAGGCTCCGAGCAGCTCATCTCCTCAGCATCTGATCCCGAACCAGCCGCCCCCAAGGAGGAACAGCCACGGGGAAGTGTCCCAGGTACGGCGGGGCACGTGCCCCTCTGCCCGGCGCTGGGGCACACGCATCCCAACCAGAGCGGTGCCCATGGCTGCTGGTTTCCCCTATGCCTGTTGCTCTTGGGTTGAAGCACGGCAGCACTCTCATTTTCTTTTTTCTTTTTTTCTTTTTTTTTTTTTTTTTTTTTTTTTTTTTTTGTTTCCTCCCAGGCTGCTCATCTGGACAGGCGAGGGCTTGCTGGGGGCTGAGCCTGTTCAGGTTCACTATTAGAAAGTGAAGATTTCTTTACTGCTGTGCCCATGGTTGTCTTGAAGTAGTCTGAGCCTCATTTTAAGAGGTTTAATGTGACCTTACTTCATTGGCAGAGTATGTCGCTTCTGTTTCGGGTTGATTACCTTCTCCCTCAAACATTTGTGCAAAATAGGTCATCCATTTCTGAAAACAGGATTTGGTGCTGTAGACTGAGGATCGGTATGTCCCTGTATGTGGCTGGATTAACTCCTACTTGGTGGTGATTCTCTGCCTTGTTCCCAGCTTTCAGGAGAAAGGTGGTGCAGACCTCCCAGCTGAGATGCTTTTTCTCTGGGACAAGATGCACTTCCCTCAAAGGCTGCGTTCCAACTTCCCAGCCTTTTTTTTTTCTTTTCCTTTTTTTTTTTCCCCATCTTGGCAAAATGTGTTCTCTCCCGTTTTATTGGCTTGGTTACTTACTTTGAAGTAATTTAATGGACATGTTTTTGAAGTCGCAGTGACAAAGATTTGTTGCTAAATAACAGTTTATTCCTTTTTTAAGACCTTGCAGAAATACTCTCCCCTGCCTTGCCAGTTAACATAGCAATTTTCAGTTTAAGCTAGTTTTCCAAGCCCCATAACAATTGCTAAAATGGAGCTATTTATAATGGAAACTGGTGGCAACCCTAATGTTGCAGGGACTCCTGCTCTCCTGTAATGATCGTGGTTTTCTTTATAGAGGAAAGCTGGCATCCCGATCAGATGATCTTCTATGCTGCTACTTTGGGTTTTTCTGGCATCCTCTTTCTTGAGGTTTTTTTCCATTCCTTTTTCTTTCTCTGAGGAATTTATTTGCCTCTCATTTTCTTTCATCTGATGCATTTGCCACTTTTCCATTTTAATGAAAGCCTGTCCTTACTGGCACTGGAAGGAGACCAGTCCAGCYTGGCTTACGTTAGCCCCAGGCTCTGCCTGCAGCTTTGCAGAGTGACGGTTCCTCCCTGCAGGGAAGGCTGAGGTGGCCAGCATCGTGTCTGGGAAAGAAATACCCATTTAATTTCCGGAATGCAGTATCTCTGCCTTCAGAGAAACTGTACAGTTGGGTGCAAAATCAAAATGAGCTTTTTGTCAAACGGCACGGTAATCACCTCAGACCACCCGGGGGGCTTCTTATGTTTGTCTGCTGCCAAACGCACGTTGCAAAGTGAACAGGCTAATGCGGTCCAAGTTTCAATGTGCGGAGGGGACTGGCTTGTTCCAGCTCTCCTAAGCTTGACCTTCCACGCTGCAAACGATGGCAGCTGATGAAGATGCTTGGCTGTGCCATACCTGGGGCGAGCATGTGCTGGGCTTGGTGCGGCGCTGCCTGCTCTGCTGCCTGCTCGGTGCAGAGCGGCACTTGCCAGCCTCTCCTGCAGCTCCCTGGCCGCTGCTTGGCAGTGGCAGCACAAAACGTAGGAAGGAACAAATCCCATTTCCCCCAGGTTAACGAAGAAGGAAAATGGCCCTTTTCTCCCCATCCCCCCAAACTGGAGAAAAAAACTCCGTTCTTCTCCATACTCATTTCCCAGCAAGTGCAGTAGTGACATCTCTGTTGCACATACTTGCTTCACAAATTTGGAAATAAGGCTAAGAGAGCCCATCCTGGCACCAGCTACTGTTTGGCATAAACCTTAAGCGATTAGGTTCCAGTGAAACTCCATGACCAAGACAAGCAGAAATGCTGGTGCTGTAGCGTTAGCAGGTGTGTGAATGCCGGTTAATTTAAACCCATGGTGAATTTTATGGAAAACTGGGAATTTCTGTAGCAATACTAATTTGTTACAGCACTAGCTGGTCCATTAACTTTTGGCATTCTATAAAAAGATAAGTAGCATGTATCTGTTGTCTTAGAAGCATGATTCAGCCCTGTACTCTCCTCTTTTAGAGAAGGCAATTAACGTGCAGAGTTTAAAAGCCTCCAGGCATGTATTTCTTCTGCAAGGTTTAAAAAATGTGTATGATAGTAGCCTCTTCAGGTGCACTTTTTTTCCCTGAAGAAAAGCTTTTTCCAGCTTTTCTGTTTCATCGTTCCTGCAGAGACGATTTAGTAGCTGGCCTTCATGCCGGTGATAGTTTTTGAGGAGTGCCGGGTTTGCCTCCCACCCRCCGGGAGCTGCAAACCCAAAAGGCGTGAGCGTGGAGGCCTGGAGCCTCCCTGGACTCCCCCTTGCGAGAGGAGTGCAGAAGGACATGGGGCCGTGGACAGGGAAACCCAAAGTGAAGGGAGAGCAGAGGGATGCTCCCTCATGCATGTTAAGTGAAAGAGGTGAACAAAGAGCATAGGTAATCCCTACTCTACAATGTACTCCTTGGTCCTGCTAATTTTGGGAATAATTTTTTTTTTTTACAGGACTAAAGCCTTGCCTGAGTAACTGGTGGACTTCTAAGGAGGCAAGCTGGGAGAGCAGCGTTGAGCTCCCAGTCCCCACAGGCGCTGAGGAGGTGATGCCGAGCACCCCCGCCATGCCATGGGGAACAGCCTCACCAGCAGACAGCTGGGAGCGGGGCAGGGATGCCCACACTGCGGAGGGCTCCCCACTGCAACCACCAAACCCTCCCGTGGCGCAGGAGGAGCCCTCGGTCAGCTCAGCACCAGATGGGTATGTCCGTATGCATTTTCTCTCTATTGGTACTCATTCGTTAGTGTGTGCCCTGGAGGCTCTTTTCACAGCTTGGCTGGTGTGTGGCACTAAAGCTCGCATACAGGTGGGCAAACTTCTTACCTATTTTAGTATCTCGCTACCTCTGTGCTTGCAGTTAAATGGCTTCAGKTAACTCATTCAGGTCAGACTTGGACAAGTTAAGTATGTTTGTTGTTAAAATGCAATAGRTGTTCTTTAAATGTACACAAATCTTACTTCAACAAGTTTATATAATAGTACTTATAATTTACTAAACAGCATATTTTGTGTGGATTAAAATTTTGAGTTGGTTAAATTTCTTGAGCACTTCGTTTGGAAATAGCAGAGAAAGAACGAGAAAATGAGGAAAGTGCGACACAGATGCACGGCTTGTCCTCTGCTACCATGTGAAAGTGGTGGGGGTTTATTGCCAACAACAACTGTAAATCCAGAGTATCAGCTGTAATATCAATCACAGCTGGATTTTTGTCCTTGCAATGCCCTYGTAAGACAGGGAGGAAGCACATCACCATCGCGGCGGGGTAATACCCCCTATGAGATGGTCCACGGGGTTTGTCCAGGTCGACCAGGAGGGCTGGCTTTGCTCCCTCACTGTGTTCGAACAGCCCCGTGCCAACCGCCATCATCTCTTCCTGGGTCCCTTCCTTGTCATGCCACATTGCTGCGGGAGCATCTCTCCTGCTTTTATCTCCTGTCTCTTAGTTCTTCTGAAAGTCTGTTTGCCACTGGTTCCTTCTGTGGTGCTTCATGTCCATGTCCCCCTTTACCCTGGCCATCCTACCACTGCATGACTCCACAATTTTGTGACCTATAACTGCTGCCTTTCTTCTGCCTGCACTCCCTTAGTGGCACGCTTCTGTTTCCTTGTCCTCTGTATCCTCAACACCCTTCTTTCTYCTCACCAGTGTTTTCCTGCCCCTAGTCACAACAGAAATATTGGAGAAARCCTTTTCTGCAGGCACGTGCTGTATTCCAGCGGGTGCTGCTCCCCTTGGGTCTCCCTACCTTGTGTGGGCACTATTCACATGCAAAATGCTCCTAGCTGGAGCATTTAACTAGATACTAGATATGGGCTGRTTAGGTGGTGGCTGTATGTTGGGGAGAGACCACATACAAAAGAAACCAGCGTTTTTACCCCTGGAGAATGACAAGTACTCTTTTGCTGGTTGGGKTTTTTTTTCCTTTTTGGTTGTTTGCAGCTTTTTAATCTGCTTAACGCATCTGTTCTTCCTACATTCATGGTCAGGTCATCTTAGGTACTGATTTCAATATTAGTTTGTATTTTAATAGCTGACAGTTGAGCAGAAACTAGTGGCCATCAATATACACTTCTGTAACTTTATCATTTCACATTTGCATCAGACTGTTGCTTGCTATGGAAACATCATCTAATTTACATCTAAATAGCTTTTACCCTGTTTTTCTTTTGTATAACACCTGTTAATCATAACACTTTGTAGGGAAGTTGCATAGAGTGCCTGCCTTTGCTAGAGAAGTCATAGCTGAGCGATGGTAATTTAACCTTTTGTTCTCTCCCTGTCGATGCTAGTGATGCCTTGCTGTTCATAAACTGATGAAAATATTGTGCAATGCTCTTGAAGCCCAGCTAAATTATATGAAAGGTTTCACTGCTCGCATTATCTCCAGAGCATGACTGAAACCATAATGTGGAGGTTTCTGCTCGCATTATGCCAAGCTGAATACCTCCGTTTCTCAAGGCCGTGTAAGTGGGATCACCACTCTTAGCTGTTTCTGCAGAAAAGATACAAATTCTAATTTGTTTTACCTGAAAACTAAAATGCAGATAAAATTTCAAAAATGGCAGTTATGGAAGGTCTCTTGGAGGGATAAGCAGCCATTTCCACTGTTGTGTTTATAACTCGGTGGGCTTTCCAAGTCTGTCTTTCCAATGCGCATGAAATGCAGCGTGCACACTCGAGTCTTGCAAAATAATTCATGAGCTGAAAATCGTGGGGAAAAGTTTCCAAGTAATTAGTACATGAATTTCAATTACATAAATTACACAAACTATGAGAATGCAACTCTTTTGGTCTGACTATATCATGTCACAGATTCACAGAATGAATAGTATCACAGGTCTTGCGATGTCCTTTCAGTCCATGTGTTTTTCTCTTATGAAATTCATACGCTGGCTGAAGAAATATGCAGAAATTTTGCAAAACTATTTATATTTGTTGTCCTAAATTAACGTATCTGTAGCTTAGACTTCCCCAATGCAGCAGTGTTGCTGCTGTTGCATCCAAACGAAGTACCATCCCTTGCCTGTCATCTTTGGGCCGTTTGTACACTTTTGGTGTCTTATTTGAAATTAGTACGAGTGATGGAGGGGAAAGGAGCTCTCGTGTGCAGGCATCATAGCTTACTCGAAAGGCAAAACAATCCTTGTTGCATGTCAGGAAGTCACAAGTTTGTATTTTTGGAGAAAATGCCTTTCCTACCTTACTGCAGAAATACCGTTGTCTTTTTWTTTTTTTTTTTTTAAGTTTTGGGGTTTTTCCCTGCAGTAAGTGTTTGCAGGTCCTATTTTACCTCTGTCTGAGTTCAGCCTAATTTCAAACTGCCTTTTCCAGCTAGGGGAATGGTTATCGTGATAACATTATCAGGTTATTAACCAAAGAAAGGTGATGTTGCTATGAAAGGTTATTTAGTATAAGCTGTGCGCTGTGGTCACAGTTCAGTGGAGTGCTGCAATTTTGCTACCTAAAATCATCATTTTTAATAACTAAAGTCTGTGTTTTGGAGCACTGCTGGGTGGGTGCGTTGATCAGAGGTGGTACGTGGACTTCTTCAGACGCGTCCCACCAGCTCAGACCCGTGCGAGAGCCTGATCCGTCTATTTTCCATTCAGGTCTGCAGCCCAGGAGCCCACTGGTGAGCGGGGCTTGTTCGAGTGGCACTGTAAAGGCACCCGATTTCCCCTCCCACCAGGTGAAGCCACCCGATAGCTCCAGTCCTTGGCTGCTTGTTGCCGGTCTGAGCTGCTGAACCGGAGGTGAAAGGCTCCATATCCTCTTACCATTCCTTACAGCACCCGGCCCTTTCTTTAAGGGCTTAAACCCGGGGAGCGAGCAGGGGGGAGAGGGTCTCAGAGAATTAGTGCAGAGAAAGATGATGACTATTTTAAGGCCTGTGCTGAGGGGGTGGAAAAAGGCAGAGCTTATGCCTGTGCTGCTTCAGCTGCATTGAAGAGGACTTAGCACAGATGGATTGTGCATTACAAAATGTAACACATAATTCAAGCTGTCAGCTTAATCAGACTGTTTCCAGGAAGCAACCTGTAAAAGAGAAGGACCTCTTGTTTGCTGACCTCTGATCCGTAGCCTGCTGCAGATTGTCATACATTTTGTTTTTCTTTATGTTGGTGTCCCTTCCTTCCCCTTCCCTTTTTATTATTGTATCCCTCTCGAGTGGCACCCTGGAAGGACCACCCAGCGGGAGGAAGACAATGGGAAACGAGCCGGCCACTAAAATACAGGGTTTGTAAGACTGGGGGAAAAGAAAAAGCACTGTTTAACTGCATATGTGATCTCCCTGGCATTGTTTTGCTTATTAAATGTCTAGGAAACTCGACTAAGCGCACGGCAGCTCCTGTTTAATTGTTCACTGTTGCCCAACAGTCTGAGGGAAAACAACTTTCAGTGTAGATTAACATGATTGCAGAAATGATGCAAGTTTTCGTGCACAGAGCTTTTCACTTGAGGGAGCGTAAACCAAGGTTAACTGTATAAATATGTCAGCCCCTACATACTGATAAAAAAAAAAAAAAATCTTTATTTTGCCTTGGGGCCTCTGCGGGTGCGGGCCCAGCTGGGGCATTGCTGGTGGAGACCTGGCCTGGAAAGTCCCCGACAAAGCAGGCAGCCGGCCTGGACCTGAATAGCCATTTACACCTCTGTTCAAGGATTAGCCTGCTGTATTGTTTCAATGTTTAAGTCCTAATTTGCATCATTATAGAGGTGCAGCTTCATCAAAACCCCTCTGAGGTCCCAGTTATGTCCCCATACCTGTAGGTGGTCACCAGATTTATTCCGATTGTGGAGGTGAAGGAATTAAACTACTCGGGGCAGGGTAATTTCAATGCAGCATCTCAGGCCTTGGCTGATTTTTGGATGGTTTGTTTGCTCATGTGCTTTTTTTCTTTCTATAGAACTCAAGCAATGTGTTTTGCTGTTAGCTTTGAAGAGCTAAATGAGGGTGTTTGTTTTTCCAACTGGTGTGATGGGAATGTGTTTAAAATACCTGTCGCAGCTCAAGTCACTTCAAGCCCTGTTTGCTGTCTGTCCGCAGGCACCGCGGGATGCTGGCAGCACTCTCCCGTGCACTGCAGTTGATAGAAGACGTGGTGGTGAGGATGAGCCCCCAGCACCGGGTGCTGTACCAGGGCGAGCACGTGGGGACGATGGGGACGGCRGAGCTGCTCAGGTTAATGCCGCTTCCCTGCGAGCTGCCTCTCCTCTCCACTGCCCTCACAGAGCGGGCAGGAACTGGGGAGCAGGGTAGTGCTGCCTGTGCCTTAACCCCATCCCCTTTATTCTTGTTTGCTTGCTGCCCTACATACAATGTAATGCTTGTAATAATTTTGTTGTTGATTGCTTACACGCTTCTAATTGAATTCAGGTGAGCAATGGCAAGAGGCTGTTACCGAGCAGCTCTGCAGGAGCCTGTTGAGATTTAAGCCAGGGGTCCTCGCTCTTGCGGTGACAAATGGCYGGTGCAAAGAGCAAGCAGGCTCCTGCAAACAAACATTGCTAGCTGCTAAGAGGCCTCCCTCCCCTTCCACTCTTTTAATGTCATCAGAGAGCTGAAATATGGCACTTAAAAGCGCRTACGCAAATTACTCCAACAAATACTCTTTCCTAAATGTAGCACTTTTTGCAGCCTTGCTCCACAGATCCCTTAGGTGAAGTAAATACTTCCAAGAATGAGAGCATCCCCTTASCTAGTAATGCTAATATCATTTACTGAGGTAGACAACAATAACCAGACAAATAAATTTCTTCTTCGAGGTAAAAGAGCAAAGAGAATCACCAAAACCCCTGTGTTAACAAAACCGGGGTCGGAGAGCCCTCGCTGTCCCTCTGCAACACGGGATCTTAATTACAAGAACTGGGAATGGCTTTGTAATTTTATTTCAAATTATATGTCAGCCTCCATAAACTAGGATTCTTGTAAGCACTTGATGGTTAGAGGTTTTCTAGGGAGCTAGCAGGAAGGGTTGCCAAATCAACCTGGCCCCTCCAGCCTACCATTGGAGWTGGATTCCTGCAGCAGAACTACTTTGGCCACAGCATGGCTGGGGCTGCCTGGCCAAGAAGTGGTTTCACTGAGTGGATGTGCACAGGTCCTGCCTCCCTGTCAAAAAGCAAAGGTGTGAGATTAAACCTGCCCTTTTCTAAGCGCTGGGTTTGACCTCCCTGTCCTGTTCTGCATCTTTTGCAGAGAGCATCACGGATGTTTGTCCCTCTGGGCTGTCCCACCAGTTACCCCATTAGCCAGGAGAAGTGTTACAGATTSTGCCTCCAAACTGATGCTGGTTGTCTGGGCTTTAAATAAACGTTGCATGTAATACCTGCTTTATTTTGTAGCTTTTGTAATCRGGCCAGCAGTCTGAAAGAAGACAACCTTGAAGCATGTGAAGCAGTCGTCCTTCATCAGCTTCAGGCTTTATTACAGAGTGCGTGGAATGGATGCCTCCTACCTGAGACAACACTCGATGCTAAAGGTAGAGCAGYGGATGAAAAGCAAACCAGGTATCGCAGACACAAAAAACTTGCGTGTGGGTGTGATTAACATCTTTTATTTCCTCCCCAAGTCTGCTCTGCCTCTCTGGTGCAGAGAAGGCAGACCTGGGGCCAGACCTCCGATTGCACTGGAGAATAAAGATGCCCGAGTGCTGATCTTYACGCATCTTGGTAGCAGCCGTGCGACTCGAAATGAGAACATTAAGCAAATTCATTTATTTTCCTTTTCATTCACTGATGGTGAATCTTATTCTGCTGGGTAGTGGTCAGGCCAGGTCCACCTGTCTTGCYCAGTCCACAGCATCTCCCACCCCAGGCTGCTCTGGCAGGGAAGGAAACATTAACTTCGGAGACCTCTTAGCCAGTAATTTCTGTGATCTTCAACGCGAGTTTCAGGCACGTAAGGAGGGGGAATGTAATTTTGAGAAGCAAATTATTTTTCTGTGAAGCAGAAGATGCATATAGCCTTTAAAAACAATAAACCGCAGTTATTCAAAATGGGTTTTTTCTTTCCTGTGCGTATGCCACAAGGACAAGTGAGAATTGATTATTATTTTTTTTTTTAGGTCTCTTTAATAGAGTAATGAAAACAATTTCCGTTCTTTCTTACTTAGCTTCTGTCTAGACCTTCCTCCCTGTTACAGGCTCAGCAGTGCTCAAGTGTTAGCAGGATCGGGGCACTTGTGAGCGCTGAAGAATGGTCTATTTAACTGTACCTGGTTCTCCTTTCGAGGCTGATATGCCTGCRAGCACTAATACGTTGTTGTACTTCCTGAATGGTTTCTTAGGGACAAACACTTGTGGAGTTAATTGGAATTCACTCCTCTGTGAAACTTCATTGGAGCAACTGGAAAAACAAACATCTTTGGCAAACAAGATTGCTGTATTTATATTTTCTGCATTAAAAGGAAAGGCACTTTTGCTCAGAAATAATAGAGTTCAGGGGGGGCGGGGGAAAAGACAAGCCTGGGGAAGTGGGTGCCCAGCAGAGTGCCTGATGGAGTAAGGGACGTCTGCCCAAGGCTGAGACTAGGGGCTGCAGAAAAGGTTTGATGTCTCCTGATCCTGAGTCTCAGGACAGACCCAGGGGACAGACGTGATGATGATCGCCCCTGCCCATCCTCCCCACATTTGCAGAAGTCACGAGTGACTTCTTACATTTTCCACTTTGGACACTTTTAAAAGAAAAAGTGGGAATTAAGGACAAAATGTGTGATGGCTTTTCCCACTGCATGTTGAGCCGCTTGTCCAAATAAATGAGTAGCATGGCAGCTGTGAGAGTCTCGTGTACGTGGGGTGTCCCACTAACAGTGCTTGGGTTTGTTTCTCAGGCAAGACCAGCAGTGGGACGTGGACATGCTGCAGACCTGCTTGAGCAACCATGCCTTGTTCTTGAAAACGCACCAGGTTCAGCTCACCGAAGAAGTGGCAGAAATGTTTGAAAACCTACTGGTTTCCAGCAAGAAGGCGCAGGATGGCCAGGTTGGTGCTTGCATCTAATAATATCTAAATCAATGACTCCTAGAGACTAATTTGCAGTGTTAAGGTGAGACGAGCCCTGTGCTGCCTGACGCAATCCAGTGCATGGGCTTTAAGGGGAACAACAAGCAGTCTGCGTTCATTAATTAGCCTTGGAGATGGTTAGGAGGTGGGTAAGGAGTGAATACGAGTTCTTCACTTGTCTTGGGGTAAACACATACAGCACTTCATCCCACAAAGAAAACAGTCTCTTTAAGGTCTCCAGGAGGGTGTCTGTTTTCCACCCTTCAAACCAGTTATTTATTTAAACAAGCTCACACATTTGCTGTGGTACGAATTTATCACAAGGCTTATATCATCTGTCTTTCTCTGTGGCTTAGTAGCTTTTTATCATGAATGATGTATTATTTTTTTTAAAACAGAGTTATGTTTGGTACACTGAATACGCAGAGCGTTTTACAAACAGTAGCATGCTCATTTTTTTTAAACGTTAACGCAAAAGGTTATAAACTAACTCTGTCAAAAAAAAAAAAAAAGTTGGCAGTCGGTAGACCCACGAGTGCCCTGACCTCTTTTGCTGCAAACCCAGAGCAGGCAGCCGTGCGGGGAGGGCAGGGCTCCGGTCCCCGCTGCCTCCAGCCGGAGCCATGCCAGGAGAGCTGGGACTCTGGCACTGGGGTGATGTCCCAGCTGCTTCTGCACCGCCCCTGCAGTGGGGACTGGGAGGTCTGCCAGGCAGCCCGTCAGTAACAAGTTGGCCCTGTGCTCTGCTCCAAAAAATATTTGCGAAAAATTTTTCCTCTAATTTTTAATGAGAAATTAAAAAGCAGTTTGAACTGCTTTGCTGTATTCTAGTTTTAATAGCATTTGAAACAAATAATGAAGATGTAATATTCCAGTCAGCTGTACACTTTCAATAATAGCCAGGGTAACTTCTTTTTCTGTATGTGGATAAGTAATTTGTATTCTGTCCTTAAAACGTTCAGGCAAGTAGAAAAGATGAGCAAGGAATGTATCATTGCACTGGTGACAGATAAACAAATACCATACATAAATTTATAATTGCATGTAAAAACTTTTACAAAGTCAAAGCTCAATAACACAAGCTTTATGGGTGAATATATGCAGTAATAATCTGTTTATTGCTATGTGTTACTGTGGCCCACACATACGCATTTAACATTTATATTACCTATTAAGTGGATCCAGTCAATTAAATGTAACACCAGGATGCATCCCCTACTTTGAAACACCTTATTTCCAAGCAGGTTGCACAGAACAAGATCAATATAAATTACACAACATGCATGTACAGGAACAGTTGCTTTACCATAAAGACGTATATAATGTAGTAGTGAACTTGTAAGCAATCTGCACCAAAGGATCTTAAATATTTACGACTCTGAAGTTTGAATTTTTGGCCCATGTTGATGACTTCTTTCTCTGAGGACTTAAGGATCTGTCAGGAACCCCACTGGATGATGRTACTGTACAGCCAGGCAGCAGGGTGGAGATGCAGGAGGGTGCTTTGAGCTCCTGACTGTACAAATAGACCTGTCAAGTCTACCAGCTCCATCCCCATCAGCAGTTGTGATTCCTGGAGGTTTGGTGATGACCAGCAGCAGGTCCACCTTCTCCTCCAGTGCCTTCAGCATCTCACCCATTCCAGTGGTCCACAGAGTCTGTCTGTCCACCTGCCTGTCTTCTCGTCTCTTATCACTGAATTATGTCTGTCTTCTATTCTCTTACATCTTACTATCATTTTTTCTCTTCTGTCACGGATCTCTCCCATTACTCCTGTTAAGAAAACTGGGTATTGTTCCTGTGGACATGGGATAGCCATAGGGAGCTGGCATGGTAGGAACACATTTTCTGGGCAGTGGGATAGTCTCTTGGCTGTGGAAGCTGTGGAATCCAGTGCCTTTTTCAGCTAAGTTACGCTCCTTTAAGAGTAAGACCCGCATGGCTCATGCAGCATGTTAGATGTCTTCACACCCTGATGGAGATGTTGGCCACTGTGGAGTCGCCTTGGTCCCTATGACTCTGAATGACGAGTTTTGGTTCTCCTGGTGGGAACCTTCCTTCTGCCTACATTAATTATGGTGTTAGAGTTTACATTGATTGCTTGTATTTGTTGGTGGTGGTTCATGCCTATTTGGATGTTAAATGATACTGCAAATAGGTAAACAAAGTACTTCTGGTGTGAGAAATCCACACTGAGGTAAACTGCTACATGGGAATTAATTTCTTTCAATAGTAAGGATTTCCCAATCCTGCCTGTAATTTAAGGCATTCTTTACATTAAGAAAATGAGACTTAAAATCTCCATTTTTTGGATGAAGTAGGAGCTTGCTCACATTGGTTTTGTATGGAGACTTCCCATATGTAAGTTTAATAGAAAAAAAAAAATTTGGCGAGCTATTTGCTTAAGACGGAAAAGTTGCCATTCCAGGCTCCTGAATAAATATGGATTAATGAGGAGGGGGCACATGCAGGAGAATAAAATTTTCTCATGAGTCCAAAATGTTTTGGCTTGAAGCCGTTCCGTAATCTCAGGTCAGTACATACAAAATAAGTTACAAAACCTGGAGTTCTCTCTGAGATGTTGGTCCTTATCGCTGAAGACTTATTGTTTTATTAAACAATTGTTTTATTAAGCAGTTAGATAATCAGAGCAGAAAATGAAGTACATTTTAAAGACTCAAGTCCATATTTTGTGTTACAAAGTAAAACAAGAGGAACACCCTACAAGTCAAGAAGAGATAGGAAGGATGCCCAAAAAGCCTTTGCTGCTCTTTGTGAGATAATAAATGCCAGGAAAGATGATTTCTCCTGCTCTCAGAAAGAGCTTTATAAAGCCACACTCAGTACTTTTAACACAGGTCAATGATAACCTAAGAAGTGCTTGCTTTATTTTMAAACCTGCTTTTAACTCGGCCGTATTTACGGTACGTTCAGCTCCCTATAAAGGTACTAGCTTCCAACTTAATTTTTTGTGTCAAAAATACCTTTAACTACGGAGGTCTGAATAGTGCTGCTGCAGAGGGCTGCATGCACAGGCAGGAGAGAACAAACTTCACAAATGTGCAGGAATAACATGGATTAAAATCAGAACCGTGCCTGGCTGAGGCTAGCTTGGGCAAGCTGTGCATCGGGTTCTCTGCCTTCAGGTTCATCGGTCTCCAGTGTTGTTTTAAGCTGCAGCTATTGCTAACGCTGTGGGTTAACTTGCCTTATTTTGCTGCATGCCCGAAATGGAGAGATTTCTTTTCAGACTGTTGCTGTTGCAGCATATTTGATACACCCTTCTGTTTTGCTTACCCTGAATGCGTGAGGCAGGGAATACTGAGAACTTCCAGAAAACATAGCGATTAAAAGAATAATTCAAAGTTTGTGTTATTTCAAGGCAGAATGCAATTCCTGAGCTAGCGCTGATTTAACTCAGAGGTAATTTAACATCTAACAAAAACACCCTGGAAACAGATTACACTGTGAAGTATAGATTAGCCTAAATGTATGTTGGAAAACGCTCGAGATGAAGGATAATAGGGCTGCGTCTATTTTTATTTTTTTTTTTAATGCTGCAGGCTCTACCGGTGTTGAGAGAGGTCCTTCCAGAAGGGTGTGGGGATAGGTCAGCTATTCAGAGTAATGAATCATCTTACAGCTTGCCATCGATCCCAAACGACGGCGGGGAAATAAAGCAGGCAAAACACGCTCCCYGGCTTGCCGGCGCGGGAGAACAAGGTAACAAGTGTTAAAAGGTCCGGCTGTGCACTCTAAGTTATTGTTCTTCTCCGTATATATGTATTTTCTATCCAAATCTGCAGGGGATTGTATTGTAGTCACTGACGAATTAATGTATATTTGTAATGAACTTTGGGGGATTTTCCTAAATATCTCAGTATCATTTGTCATTCTTGTTACTTCTTAAAATGAGTGATACCTATTGTGACTTATTTTTTTCCACAGGAGTAGAAAAGCAAGCCTTGTGGCAGTTATGTAAAACAGATCTATAGGTGTGCATGTATTTAAAAAATGTCTACCGTTTAGAAATCATGGGATATATTTGTTGCCTTTCATTATAGAGCCAGACAGCAGAACAAGTTTTCAAAAATAAAAGGGTTCATGTTGAGAAAGGTGTGCGGTGCCGTTTCAGAGCTTAGAAGGTGAATGCGTTTGTGAAAACCCAGTTAATTTCTTTAGATAAGGAAGCAATATATTAGTCCGGCAGAATAACCGGTGACGGCAACTTGCTCGGTCTGCTCTCAGAGCATCCCTTACATCAAAGTCCGGAAGAGACAGGCAATTAGGTTGCAATGCTCTTTACACAGCAAATGTAAACAAACTGCTTTAGGCCTCCTAAATTCACGCGACTTTTATCCGCGGAGGAGATGGAGACTTTGATTTAAACTAATTTTCCGCGGTCGGTATGATATACACTGCTGCTGTCGGGCTGCCGGACGAGATCGCAGAGTTACTGTGGGTTGTTTGTTTCCTAAATCCCRTTGGGTCTTAAATAATTTAAGACATTTGGTTAGCTTGTCCTTTTCTCTGGAAGCTACAGAGAGGCAGGGTAGCCTCGCATGCGAGGAAAGTTCACAGTAGGCGCCTCTTTTAAGAACGGTAATGGATAGTTTAGATCAATAAACAAGAGATAACAAAAGTGAGAAATTAAAGGGAGTAGGGCTTAAAAGCAAACAAACCAGTCTGATCACTGCGACTTTGAAATCTGTTTCATTATGGTGTGTTCACATCCAGAAGTCACAAGCTGGTGTGAAGATGAGAGCAAGGAAGAAAGCGCGGTCGAAAAGATTCCTATTACAGGTAAAAGTAATGGCTGCATTACTCGAATGTAACCTCAAATCCAATATTCAACTTTATTATATAATCAAAACATGGCATTTTAGTGGTTTGGGTCCACTAATAGTGAGTAAATTCAGCTACTACATACAGAGCGCAAAGATTAAACGTAAGATCATAAAGTCCACGCTTATGTTAACATAAACCAAGGTGGAAAATAACAGCACCTATTTAATTCCTTGTAATCATGTTATACATTTAAACCATGTGAATATCCTGTCATTTAGCCTTTCAGGTCCCGGTATCAGTGTTACAAAGGTCAGTCTCCATGGGGAAGATCCAGTAATTATATGGCAAACTACAGATGTTTCTGATTTGATTCTTTTCTTTTCTCGAGTAATTGAATGTGTATCATTAGAATAAGCACAGGGAAAAACCCTGCTAGCTGGGAAGCCGTGCCTTTGCCTCTGTTAC
Source organism: Oceanodroma leucorhoa (assembly GCA_030449065.1). Classification (NCBI taxonomy): domain Eukaryota; kingdom Metazoa; phylum Chordata; class Aves; order Procellariiformes; genus Oceanodroma; species Oceanodroma leucorhoa. The sequence goes on along the minus strand of JASVER010000045.1, from coordinate 7,462,088 downwards.
AGAAGCTGCCTGATAACAYAAAATTTTTAGCAATAAGGTTTTTATCAAGACGTGTTCAGATCCTCCCGCAGCAGATGTATGAGGCTTGCTTAGGATCCCGAGATGTCACTGCTTTTCGGTCCTGGGGTATCAATAACGCATTAGTATTCAGGGCAGGGCTCTTTGCAATGAGTCTCAATTTGCTTTTGCCTGATTTTGTAAAGTGGTGGTCTGCTTCCTTATAAATTTTGATGTTTGGCTAAATACTTATTTATGCAGGCGTGTACTCTGACAGAAAGGTGCAAGGGCATCAGCTTATGCAACGCGCGTTGTTGCTTTTCTGCTCTTTTACGGCTTCAAAATAACCTGTCTTTCGGAGAGCAATTCATTTCTCTATAGAGGTTTTCCTCTGCTGCTTTTTGAGCCTAATTTGCAGCTGAAATATAAAAATGTGCTTCTTGTATTCCTGAATTATACTGCAGCAATAATATTCCTATGTTAGCCCAATAAAACTTAGATTTTATTTTTTGTTCTAGAGAGTAGAATGCTTTCAATTTTCCTGCTTCTTAAAATGTCCTTCAGTCGCACATGGCAACGTATTTTAAAACATGAATTGCATTCATTTTCAGAGGAATTAAAAGCCACTTAAATCTTTTTCATGAGACTAAACACACTTCTCATTTGAAAATCAATCTAAAATTTTGCAAATCTTGGGATTGGTTCGATTTTGTTTGTAATTTTAAGAGGATTCAAATAATGTCAGGAATGGAGACTCCCTCCAACTAATGCTCCAACTGATACTATTTTTTTTTTTGAGGATACGGGCTCTTGAGTTTGGATCTCCGCAGCTGCCAATGCTTTTGGTTTGCTTCTCCCCACCCTGAATTTTATGACTTATCAGTACTGGTTTTAGCTATGACTTTACACGCAAATTTTTCAGGGAATTCTCTATTGCAGTTTTTCCTGCTGGGGACCCCGACAGTCTGTGCAGCTGGTTGCTGTGTGAGGTGTCAGTTAGTCAAAAGCCAAGCCACGATGGACATCCCCCTTCCCTACTTCTCCCGTAGCTTTCTTACTGAATGAGCATGCAAATACTAATACTTCCTATTTGTAAAAATGCTGAGAAACACTCCCTAACCTACACACTGAAACCAGTAACTTCAGTTTTAAATCCATTCTTTCTGAGTCTGCTTTATTTACTGTTTTGTTGCAGCGTGTTTCCAGTAGCCAGCGGTCACATTGTCTCTAGGAGTGAGGCTTCTCATATCTCACTTGAAAGCGAAGTTGCTCCTTTCAGATGCGATTCATCTTCAGCCCATGATCTTCTCTAGGCTTGTTCTCTTCTGGCTCCTCGCCCTTCCAGCCTGTCGCTTCTTTCCTTTTTGCTCATCATTTGCTGTAGGCTGTGGCCGTGGAGCTCTGAAATTGTTCTATGCCTAAAATAGAAGCAGCATCTCTGTGTGTTGTCTTTTGGGCTCAAATGACTTGTTTGAGGGTTTGACTTTGTGTTTTTAGATGAACTGATATTTAGTGTCCATTCTCTACATGATCATTTTGCTGTACAACTTTTTCTAAGATTTTAAGGGATACAAGCTTTGGGTTTTTTTCCATACTTGCTGCATTCTTTAAGGGCTTTAAGTGTTGGTTTGAAACACTGGAAGCCTTRGGGCTTTTGGGTTTTGATGGACTCTGTTGTGAGAGATGGGTGGAAGTGCTTCCAAGCAGTCTTCAGTGATGGCACTTTACGAAAGCTTCTGTAGTTTTGGTTTACTTTTCTCTTACGTCTGTTAGAGAAAAGAAGAACCAAAGTATGTATTTATTTTAATATTCTGTAAATATTCCGGAAGTATTTGTATTTTTTCTTTAATGCCTGTAGGAGAGGAAGGAGATAGCTGTGTGGCTTTGGGGAAAAGGGCTTTAGAGCCGTAGCTGGCATGGTGTTGGATGTCCCTTAGAGACAACCTATGTCAGTACCTGAAACTGCTTGTGCAAGGACTGACTTCACCCGGAGCTCTTCTAAACAGAAGCTTGGACTGCAACATCTGCTGAGCTCTTCCCATCCGTGGTAGGACACGTGAACTTTTCAAACCCATAGTCAACTGGGGGCGTGGGGGCAATGTAGCTCATAGCTTAAAGATGTTTTCTTTCCTAGAGCCTTATCCTAAGCTTGTGGAAGGCCATGTTATGATAACTGACTTTAAAAGGACTACATTTTGTGTATGGTCTCACCCAGAGAGGAGTTAGCTATTACTAGCAATCTCATTTTATATCAGGTTATACGAGAGTAGAGGAGGATATGTGGACTCGTTCTCATTTTCTTCATGGGTGCTTTGTTTTTTATCTCGGGAAGACATGTAAAAGAAATTGTTCAGCTTTTTTGCAGTTCCTGAGGTAGGCGAGTAATGCAAGATTAAAAAGAAAAGATAAAATTCATTATTTTTTGTTTTGCTGGATGACTGTTTAAGAGTCTCATTTATGGGTAGGAAACTGCTGATTTTATTGAAGGGGCAGGTTTGTTAAACCTTGAACAAAACCAGATTCTTTCCCTACCCTTCATTTATGTCTTTGATTTAAATAGATGCTAAAGCTATAAAGCATTTGAATAAAAATGGCGTTACTTCTCCACTCATCGGGCTTCACTTTCACAACATCTTGAATGTCACCTTCCAGCTACTCTCCAGGTATGAAATCTCTAATGTAGAAATAAGGAGGAAAAACCCTCATAAGAAGAAAAAAAAAATTAGCCCTTCTTTATATATCATACGGGAACATGAAAGAGCACAAATCCAATTCTGCTTTCGTTTTAATGAGCCCATAATCCTGCCAACACTTTTCCCACGCCCATGCGTCCTTCCCGGTGAGGTCCTCTTTTGAGCTTAGAGTTAAAAGGTTCCCAAGGTTCCACTTGGAGTGCACTAATAAAGGCATTAATAAGTCTACCCAACTTTTTGCTTCATTTGACATCAACCCATTTGCAACTGCTGTTACGAAAAAAGTTCATCTGGATGTGATTAATCGCTGCTGCTGTTGTGGTCTGACAGAATTACCTTGGGACAGCATAAGATTGTACGTTTTGCTTAAATTAGTTTGGATTACGTAATCCAGTGGGTGATATTTTACACTGCTCGACTTAAGTTCCTGAAAGACCTCAAAGTCTTTTTATAGTTATGAATTCCGGGTGAAAATTCTTCTTCTATCTTTAAACAGCGGCAGCAGCTTGTGGAAGTATTCTCACTGGATGGCTTGCTCCACTGGGATTTCCCGAGTCCATTGGTCATCCAGGTGTCTGCTCTTGAGAGGATAGCATTGTGCGTTGGTATATTATTATGATAAGGGTATTTTTCCTTTTTTTTTTCATGTAAAGGAAGGGAGGAGATATTTGTTGGTATTTGACCTACTTCTGGATACTGGTTACTGCAATGTTCTGCTCAGGTTTTAATTTGGAGATTTTTGCCTCCATTTGGTTTCCAAAGAGGACATCCTTCTATCAGAGTTGCAGGTAGCCTTTATCTTCTCCCTGTATGCAAGGGGTTTTGCTTTATCGCAGGGGAAATCAGTGCGTATAAGAGCCCGTATACAGCTGGCACTCTCACCTCTGGTCCCAAGACAGAGGCGTGCACAGTGGCCGTGTGCTGGCAGCGGCATGGCTGCTGACAGCCCACCTTTAACCCAGCATAGCTCTTTGTAGATTATCGGCAAGCATAGTAATTAGTGTTAATGTGGTGGAGGAGCTTGTTCAKATTTGAAGTTCCTCTGGGCAGGAACTATTGTTACTCTTCTGTTTTGGTACAGGACCTAGCAGTATGGCAGCCCAGACCTGCTTCTGAATGCAGATGCAATAACTATTGCCAAGGTAACTGTAAAACTACACAGCTTGCAGGCTCCGCTGATCCTGATAATAYTCCTTTCAAGGCATTATTGACTTTGAAGTCTAGTGACAGCTGAAATACCCAAGCTGCTAACTATTTTATTGTTGATTAAAAGTACACAGAAAAAGCCAAGTTCCTTTTGGTGTAGACWCTCGCATACGGGAGGAAGATGCAGATATGTGTCTGGGTTGAGTCTGCAAAAGCACTGGGGTCTTTTGCCCTCCAGCTACCTCCATTTGCATACAGGATTATTGATTGTTATTGGAAATAATGGATGATAGCTCTCTATAGCTTTTGAGTGGCATACAAAGTGCTCTTGTTCCTCTCCCAGTAGAGCAGCACCTACTGYATGACTTCTACGGCTTGCTTACGTGCTTTGTCACTTAGGTCAAAGATTTCAGTTTTGCTCACAAACTGTATGGGCTAYGCATGAACACAGTGGTATTTCTGTTTTCCCAGTCTGCATTTTAAAAACAGCAACCTTGTGAATTACCTTTCCCATTTCCAGACAGGCAGAATCAAGCACTTGAAGATTGTTCGCRGAAAGACAATTTGATGTCTGCAGAGGACTTTTCACTGCAGCTAGCTAGTCCCAGCATAGAAGGGCTTTAATGCCAGTTTTGATGTTTAAAAAGTGTGGGCTTCTTCCTCTGCGAGAAAGGTAATACAATTAGCAAGATAGAAATGTTGCAAGTATGAGGCCAAGAGCTTTCTTGTCTCTTCATTTGCAGAAAACTACATCACTTGACTTTTTTAGCTGCTGAGATGTTTGACTATAAATTGCTAGATGCTGCAACCTAGGCCATAGGGGGAACGCATGGAGAAAATATCATCTTTTCAGTTCTGTGCTGGTACAGTATGTTCTGGGTTAAAGATCACTTTAACTGTTAGGCAGAACAAAATAATAGTGGTTCATTATGCAACGACAGCTTTTTTTTTTTCCTGGAATTGTTGGCTAATGAAGAAAACTACACCCATTTTGTTCAGAACAAAATTGCAAAAGCTGACATGAAAGCTGCTTTGACCCGTGCCAACTGSACAATTAATTGAGTTGAAAAGTGTGGAGTTTTTTTAATTAACAGTGGTATCGCAGATCCTGTGCTAGTTCTGAGTGGAAGGAACAATGCATAGGGAAAAAGGCACGAGGAGAGCTGTGTCATCTGGGACACACCAGCCCACACTCTGCTGCAGTATGGCTCAAACGATTGGATTAAGAACTTTCCATTATTAACAACCCAGTTTGGGTTTAAAGGCTGAGTTTTATCAAGCTTGTTCACTTATCTCTGTGCAGCACGGGCTGGCTGTTCAGACTGAGTAAATGCTCTGAGTACCCTGTCCGGACAGCTTCACCCCTGTGTGCCTAYGTTGCTTCTGGGGTGTCTCTGGAACACGAGAGCTGGTGATGTGGTGAGGCCACTCCTTCCAAAAACCGCTTAGGAAAAGAACATCAAGCAGATAGCATCTGTCTCTTACCCAGTGTAGCAAGAATGTACCGAGTTCGGATGGGAAGCGAGAGGTGCTTTTTAGCAAGCCTGTGTATGGCCCAGGAGGTGGGATGAGACGGCCGTCAGTGCTCTCTGGCAGCACTGTCGCAGCCCTCCTCTTGCCTCTGCTTCTGCTTCCCAGTGCTGCTGCTCCCCGCTGAATGATTTCTATGGTGCTGGCAATTCTTTTATCCGAGGGTTTCAGTCTGCACACTGCTGATGTGCTCTAAACACATCTTTTYYCCCCCCCYTTTTTTTTTCTCTTCTCCACTTGGTGCATCTTGCCAGGGCTATCGTGTTCTGCTGTGTGCTCAGGGAAAAACGTGTACTTGTGTTTCAGCACAGCATGCCTCTCGCTGTCCCCAGCCTGTGACAGGGAGGGTGTGCTTGGCTGTTACAGCATGGCAAAGTAGATGGTTCTGGCAAAACAAACAACAGGAACACACACACATCCCAGAATAAAAGTGTCTTGTTTAGAGTTAAACGCAACTTAGTTCAAAAAGACAATTGGTTTTATGAAGAAAATACACTGATCTGCCTAAGGGTTTTATGGCACGATGCGGTTCTATCAGGAGTGAAGTGCCTAAGGGTTTTCTCTACTAGCAGCGTATTTCTTGTATGTTCTCTTCTCTGCCCTGTACGTTGCACCAATCACTTGTGCTTTCTCACGATGGTGAAGCAAGTATTGCCGTGCCCCCAGTTGGGCTGGTTTTGTTGTCCGCACTGTATGTCTGTAACCAAGACTCTTCCTTTCCGCCAACTCACAATGCGGACGTGTTGTTGAAGGCATGGGGATTAAGCAGATGAGTGGGGTAAGAGGAGGTAAGAGCCAGGTGATTGCTCAGCACACAAAGCAGCAGTCGCTGCACACTGACTGCTTACGCATTGTCACACGCTTCGTGGGTGCTGCAACCCAGATGAATCACCACGACAGGCTTTCCAGGGAGGTGAGCTTAGGAGTTCCTAGAAGGATCTCCCATTWCTGTGGGGTACRTAGGATGTAAGTCAGCACAGAGATRCTYGAGGGGCATGACTGGACTAATTGGCAAGGCAGTCTAGTGTAACTAAGGCAGAAGTGTGGACTGATAGCCCAGTATTGTGTTATAATTGCCAGGTAGGGCAAAGCTGGGCTCTGAAGGGTCTTAAAGGGGAAGAACACGTAGTTTGTGTTACTGTTTGATGTAGTGAAGGAAGGAGAGCCAGTGCAGGCACGGAAAGCACGGGGGAATGGTCTTTTGAGGCTGATACGTGTGCAAAAGCCATAAGGAGAGCTGCACAACAGTGGCCCAGCTCGAGTTTTGGTAGAGCTGGCAAAGACCTGGACTTTGAAATGCCAACTGGAAAGGTGTGGTGGGTATGCCTGTATCAAAGATGGGCTCCATGAAACTGCTCTGAGGGACAGGAAGAGCATTCAGCAGCGAGTTACTCGTGCACAGGTAGAAGCACTTCCCTGAGCCTGCAGATCCGTTCCTGCTGCAGGGGACCCCATCGACAGCAAGCTCGGTATCGGTCCCTGYGCAGGGCGGGGTTCCCAGGCTTAGCCTGCAACAAAGGGAAGGCTTTGAGAGGCACACATCAGATGCAGGTGCTTAACYGGGGGTGCTAACACTGTCTGAAGCTACCATCCACTCTGGAAGCGCAACCTGTGGTTGGGAAGGAAGAAAAGCATTCAGTSCATTAACAGACTGTAACGAGATGGATGTGTCCCTCTGCATGTGCAGGGCTGAAACGGGAAGGGTGGTTAGAGCTGATGATTTGCGTGGAAGCCATTTGCTTCACGTTCTCCTTCACACACTGAGCAAGCCATGTTCGGAGGGCACACGTAACTGGATTTTGAACGTTTGCAGAGTGTRTGGCCTGTGGTGTTCTGTTAGCCGGGCACAACTTGCTTTGTGCAAGGCTTTCTCAAGGCAGAAGGATGCCTTCCTGAAGCAAAGCCTGCTCYGTCCCCAGGCAAGAAGTGAGCATGTAATCTTGGCCACATTGTGTGTTGTAGTTGCATGAGGAACCCTGAAAAATACATCTATGTTAAGTGCTTTACCGCTGGAGTGAARAACAGTTTCTGGGAGTTCTGACTTGATTAGATTAAATTAGCTTTTTTTTTGTTTTCCCAAAGTAATGTACAAACAAGCATGAATATTTGTTCCTTTGTGGTCAGTGGTTTCTCAGTGCATGCCCACATCGCTCAGTCTGCAGCTCTGAGCTGCCGTCAGTCTTGCATCCAGGACGTCCTCCATGATCTCCGCAGGTCTCTGCTCCTCTACACGTGTACATCACGGGGTGGGGGGCGGTTCCCCCTTTTTTTCTTCTTTTCTTTTTTTTCCCCTCCATTCTTGATTTTTCTTTTTTCCTTCATGCATTCTCTGGGAAGCGGTGAGACTTTGTGCTGCAAAGCGGTGCGCTGCTGCCAGCGCAGCTCTTGTGCCTGAGCTCTGCCRTCTCCAGAGCTGGTCACACGACTTGCACCTCTTTGTTGGAAGTGCCAGGGACTGAGCAGGATTTCTGCCCCTGAAATCCAAGAGCAGAGTGGTGTGATCTGCTGGAGCAGACTGGTGCATAGCCAGTTAGAAACTAGGAGTGTCCAAGATGTACAGAAATACTAAATTGTCTTGGGTTGGAATGAAGTTGATAACAATTAGGGCTTGTTTATAATTTCAGTACTATATATATATGCAAAGTAGCCTTTTAAAGTGGGATTTGTACTTGAGCATCACGTTCTTTGGAAATGAGTACAAAGATGAGTACAATTCCAGTGAATGAATTCATTTACCTCTTTTTTTTTTTTAATCAATCTCTACAGAATGGAAATGAGATACACAGCGTAGGGAGAAAGGAAAGTGTGGATAAAAGGTTTTGAAATAGTTGGGTGTGTGGCTGTTTAAGCAATAAAAATCCCAAGATTTGTGTCTCCCAAACACAGCTCTATTTCAAGAGAATGGTTGAAAATACTGATGTATCAAATAATATTAAGAGAACTGTAACTATCAAAAATAATCTACACTTAAGGGGAAGGAGAATAAAAATAACGTTGCTTCCTGATTAACTAAAGTAAATGAGAACTCAGGGATTAAAAAAAAGAAGAGTAAAGACGATCTCAGAAATCCTTTAAGTTTTGCTTAAAGTTGCCATGATGTAATACAGCTCTTAAGAGAATCTCAGTGTTTGCTCTTTTTTCTAAAATGAGGTAAAACATGCAAAAATTTTGCTATTCACAAGAAATCATCATCAGATAACTTGATCACGAGAAAGCCTTGCTTTCTTGTGTTTTTAACTAATTTCCACCTAACCGTGAGCAAACAATCTTGAGGCAGATACCATAATTGCGTGGTGTGTGCTCCTCTCTAGACTTTGTCATCAAACCAAGAGTGTGGCTGTTATGTGTATCTGTTTGAAAGTAAGAGTGCGTTGCTGCTAGGGACTGCATGCTGTTGTAAGGTCCAGCCATTGTTATTTGAAAATTTATATTTCATGTTTTTACTTAACAGGTTGGGATAGCAGCGATAATCATTCCAAAGCAAAAGCAAGCCAAGAAATGCATTTGGAAACTAGTTCTTCATCAAATGAAAGAAGTCCTCCCTTGTCAAGGTAAAGTTGTTAAATCCTTTAACACTTGAAATGCTTCTGTAGAATGAGAAACACCGACAGAAAATGACTGAATCTGATTACTTTATTTTTTTCACTTGGTCTAGGGTTAAGGTTTGTATTTATGTTTATCTGATAAAACATCTTAAACTTTGGTACACCTTAGAAAATATTTGTGCCAAAGCCAAGTATTGTTTTGCAGCTGTTGTTTTCTCATTTTAAGACTCAATTGACATCTCAGTGAACCACAAATTAGCGTGTACAGCTGCTCTCAGTAGGGCTACTCAGGGGCCAGACAATAGGAGTTGTCAGGAGAGAGGCAGACATAAAACGTAAAGTCTTCAAGAAATAAAGTGGTGGGTTTCTTCTCCATGTATCTGAGATGTAAACTAGCTGTAACTGGATAACGCTTTTCGTGGGCTCGGGGTTTGGGTGTTTTTTATATTTGATACTGGGGTATTTATAACATGCCTTTCTTGCTTTCAAACTGAGTGTGTTTAATTAATGGCCTTACATGTACCTAAAGGGCGTGGTTTGTTATTTTTTAAAAAAAAAAAAAGAAAAAAGAAAAAAAGTTGGTTTGTGTGGTGTTTTTTGGGTTTTTTTTTTAAACTGCAGCAGTTCCCTTTGGGTCCCTGAGCAGTTCTGTTGGATGTGCCTTGTATTCTTCACTGGCATGTAACAGTAATCAAACAGCAGCAATCAAATTAGTGGTCAAGAAGCAGCAGAAAATAGGATATAACACAGCCATCTCATGAAATATTGGCCAGGCTTTAGATCCTTATCTGCTCTTATTAGAACAGCCCAGCAAGTGGGTGCTGCTGCTATGCAGCTCCTGGTCTGAAAACCGCCATCAATAGCACTCAGGAAGAGACTTTAAAGCGTTTTGATAAATTTTTAACTCCTCCTGTTTATACGGCATCGCTATCTTTCTGTAGCTTTTTTATGCCGTTAGTGATGAGGTCAGTTCCAATTTTGCAAGTGTTCTGCATTTTGTGTTAAAATCACAGTATTTCTGTAATTCTTCAAGTACAGTACATACAAGCTATGATACAATATTGATGAATAGCATTCATGCTTTTATTTAGGATTAATTCTTACAGTCTTAAGTTCAAACTCTTTTCTTTTTTCTTTTTATTTTTCTTTTTAAATTTTCTGAAACTTTTGTTTGTGAATGATGTTCCAGATCATGCTACCTAATGCTATGAAATGCAAGGGTGCTCCTATAGGTGAATTTTTAAATGTTAAATTTTAGTCATTCACTGAAGCCCAGGACAGCAGGAAGAAGGGATTGGCCCTGAAGAACTTGTTTACAGGATCCCTGCTAAGCATCTGAATAAAATACATATAATTTAAAATGAACTATTTTTTTATTTTAAAAAAAGAAGTCTCCAAGCTTTTTCCTCCTTGGACGTTGCACTGCTTGCTAATAATGCGTTTGGCGACTTCTGCATTTTTCAGATGCTGTTCATATGGCATACAATTTTTTCACTGTTTTTTTTTCAAATTCTTCTTTGTGATAGATTTTAAAATAATTCACTCTGCCCTATAATTTCATGCCTTTCAGTGCTGAGAAGCAAGTGCACTTCACGCGCTGATACGTGATGATGCTGCTTTAAAAAAAAACCTTTTACAGTGGCTTAAAGTTAGTTTTTCTAAATGAGTCAAAAATAATGCAGCCTTCTAAACACGAAGTTCATTAACAGCCCTTGCTTTTGGACACTTGGCATCCGCACCGCAAAGACGGAGAGCAGCAAAAGTAGTGAGAGGGAGAAAYGGCGAGGGCGGCCGGCTGCTTGTTTGCGGCCAGGACGCAGTGCAATTTCTTCGCCGCTCACATTTAAGCGCTCCACTTACTGCAGTCACTTCTCGGGCTTTATTGCTTTTACAAGTGGTCTCGAAACCCACTACTTGAGAATAAACATAACCATGTAGCACTGCTGTGGTACTTTTTATAAATTCTTCTTTGCTCCGTTTTGTCACTGAGCTGATGAGTGACCTCGCAAAAGACCCTGCTGGACCGAAATAAAAAAAATGGCTTCCTCTGATGTCCTCCAGACAATAATTATGATGTGCCAGTTAAGCCCAAACTACAGCTGAGGGATTTTACTTTAAAGCAGAGGCTCAGGCGCAAAAATGCATTTATAGCTCTTTGTCTGGCACCTCATTATGTGTGGGCCTGATTCATTAAGTAATTGGTTTGCAGTTGTTTACATGAGTATTAAGGCTTTCTATTCAGCAGCCTTTGAGAGATACATTGTGCAAATGTGGCACGCTATGAATGCCGAATGAGGGGCCGGGGACCGGTCCTATTGGCTAAACACTGCGCTCTGTTGAAAAGCGAGAGAAAGAGATTGGGTGCTGCTTTGCATAGCAATGACTTTCTTAATAAGCTTTACAGATTAATACACACAAGCTATAAAAGATGCAAAGAGATACTCTTAGCACATTTATACATGCTCATTTCACTATTATGGTACTGGAGACGGGAAGAATTGAGGGCTTTCATATTCGGTTTTTCAGTGCGTGTCTTCAGTGCATGAGACTTAATGGAATCCGATGTTTATTGTATTATAAATCACGGGGAAGTAGGCAGATCTGCAACAGTTTATTATTAAAGATTCTTTCAATGTAAATCTTTCTCTGCCATTGTATTTCCTACAGCAAAATCATTTTGTGGTTGAGTGGGGATGAAAGGCATAATGTACGAAGGAGTGAGTCTTAATAGGAAGCTGCTCTCCGAGTAAAGACCACTTGTTCCCTTTTGTTCAGAGGTGCATGCCAGAGCTTCCTCTTCTCCCGCAAATATTGTCCTGCTCTACGTTTAGCTATAAAACTACTTTTTCCTGGCTTTATTTACTTTACTGAGGGACTGTTTACATGCATGGAGATGCAACTTTCCTTTGAAGAGTTAGCATTTTGCAGTGGGAAGGAGCGTGTTAAATTATACAATTACTTGGGGGAAAAGGTATCAGAAGTCAGGACTGAATCTCTCTGCGAGAGCGGGCAGCAGGCGCTGTGTGTGGCATTCTGTCGTCCTGTAGCGATGGATGCAGCCAGTGGAGGTCACTAGCTTTCTGGGTAATTCCGAATTTTTGATGCAAGCAGTTTATTTTTCTTTGACTTGTTTGCGCTGTCTCGTTTCAAAATAATCTGGAGATTAAAGATGCATTATCGACTGAGAACCAAAGAACAATTTTGATTTGTCAGGACATAAACATGTTGTAAAGTATTTTAAACTTTGATTAATCTGTCTTCTGGAAGTAATCCGGTCTGGTCTCTGAAGGCTGTTTTTCAGTTGAAAGCCGCCTTTACCAAACACAGATTATGACATGCAAATAAAAGTTGGCAGATTATAATTCATCCTCTTAATTATTCTCGGGGGCGATGTTTAACACCGGGCCCGTTGCCGCTGCTCTCCGAGGCRGGCTGGCCGTCGGGGGGCACTCCGGCTCTGCGCATCCCCCCCATCCCCGCATCCCCCCCATCCCCACCTTCAAAACCAGCCGGGGCTCCGAGGAGAGGCTCCAAAGGTTTGGGGCTGGGAGGGTCGGGAGATGSGTTTACCAGGAAACCCAGGGAGAGCGGCATAGCAGGTTTCCAGACTCCTGAGAGAGACGCACCCAGAAACCAGCCCATATCTGATTGTTTTATACTTCTGCCGTACTTTCARATGTCGAATCACTTCTGTAAGAAGCTGACTGTAAATTCATGCACGTTTTTCTGATGTTACAGATATTTCTGTGAGCTTTGTTTCCTAAATGTTAACATCCAGCTGTTGCAGAAATAGTAATGTTGTAGGGGYGATGCTCTACAAATATTGGTGAGGAGTGGTTTGTGGGGAGAAGCAACAACATCTATGTAAATACACTGCCTTTGTAATACAGAGGAAATAGAGTTTATTTTTGTGATGATGCCCTAYGCTCTTCTGACACAGTTTCATCACAGTGCTGTGATGCTGTCCTTTTGTTACTGGTTTCTCTAGGCAAGAATATTTTTTTTTCTTCAGCCTGGTATATCTAAGCAGAAAAGTCTTAAATGTAGCTCGATATAGATCTTTGTATCCTAAAATAAAGGTCATCCYACTTGCAGTGTAATTACTTAAATTCAATATTATTACTCCAATTCTGACGTGATGAATGGATTTTTTTAGTTTATATTGACTTTCTAGGGCRGGGAATACTTCTGTGATGCCCAATTTCTAGCAAATGGTCAGCRGAAAATGATAGAGYCGTCAGGCTTCTGCAGGCACTGGCAGGAAAGTGTATGATCACRGGGGATACCCGGCTGAGGCTGCCACATGGGAGGCACTAAGCAGCCTGGCTCGCTTACTACCACACGGCTTTCAGATGTTTTCAAAACATGATTTTTAAAGATGGATCTGCGACTCTGCATCCTCATGTATCGCCGGGGAGAAGCTTCATCGCTTCTCTCRCTGAGGGTTAATAAGCACCATCCTGTGAAAAAGAAACGCTGGATGTGTTTTCTGTGGCGTGCCGCCTCAGCAGTGCGTGCGCGGGACGGAGGCGCRCAGGCTTCGAGCCTCTGACAAGATTAGCCTGAGCGTCAGTGTTCCCGCGGCTGCTGCACTCCATGTTTTGTTTGTTTTTCTGATAAAACTTGGCATTTGGGTGGTGGTTTTTTCTTTTGGCGCTTGGGTGGGTTTTGTTGGTTTGTTGGTTGTTTGGGGTTTTTTTTCCTTGATGTTTGGGTAGTTTTCTTTGTGTCTTTTTTTTTTTTTTTGCGGTTGGGTGTCTTTTTTCCTTGGTGTTTGGGTGCCTTTATTTCACTTGACACTAAGACATAGAGGTTCAACAAGTGCTTTAGCAAAAAGATACTCAGGCTAAAGCAAATGTTTTCTGCTGTTTTTCAGTGAGTCACTGTTATTAACTTGGCTCTTGTTGGTCTGGTATTTTCCTCTTTAATATTTATTTTCTTTATGGAGGGAAAAATATTTTCTTGGAGCTTTTTCATTTCTTACTGTTGCAGCATCTTCAATACAAAAAGCCTGTTTCATCAGAGTAGAGGAGAGATTAAAAGGCCCTTTGAAGTTAAACTGGTTTGGGTTTTTTCTTTGTTCGAGCCTGGGTTCAGTTTGGAATTATTTTAGGGAAGAAGCAAATGTGTAAATGCATATCGAAGGGTCATGACGGGTGATTAGTTGAAGCAGTGAAACTGGCCTTACTTCATTTATACTCCTAAAATTTCTCCGTGGAGGTCTGCGTGGTTATTGTGTGCTCAGTATACCAGATGATAACTTTCGTGATTGAATTTGCCGATTTCTGAATACAAATGTTTTGCAATATAGAGGTCTTCCTGCATCTTATCAGCCTTGACTAACACTTCAGACATAATTCAGGAATTTTATTCCCTGTTACAAAGCTATCTTGCAGCGTTTTCCAGGCTTGSTTTGGCAGAGCTGCGATTTCTGATCTGGTCTTTCTGATGTCCTAGCTCCATTTTCCCTACCCGCCCTGGGCATTTCTCTCTGTGCCGACAGCTTCCATGCCAAGCCTTTGCTGACTCCCCGTTCCCCRTCTCTCTTTGTGGACTGCTGTGCCACACTAACGCCTGGCTCCCGGGGTGCAGCCCTACAGCTCTGTGCTGTTCTGGGAGTGAATCCCAGTCTACGCATGGCAGATTAGCCCCAGGAGGATGAATCCCAGCAAATGGATGRGTTTTGGTAGAATACAAGCATCTGCCTTCCCTCCTCTGCTGTCAGCATTGACCTTTTTCTTCACGGGAAGCTGGGGCAGAAGAGGGAAGGTTTCCAGACCTTCCTACAGCTGTGGTGGTCCTTGTCCACCGCAACTTCTCCGTGAGACCACTGGCCTTCAGCCGGACCTGGAGCACCTCGCAGTGCTTGGAGCTGTGCAAGAGGACCAAGCCCCCCTGAGACCCAGGCAGTCCCCCCGAGACCTGGGCAGTCCTCCACTGGTGGTCCCGTGCTCCAGGTTGTGCGTGGTGGTCCTCGGCATGGCAGAGGCTCTGGTCCCAAATGACCAACCTTCTCGTGTTGAACCGTGGAGAGAAGTGGAGCAAAAAATTACTGCTAGGGACCTCCTAGCRTGGCTGAAAAAGGAAGCCCCGTACACCTCCCTTCTTGACAACGGGAGACGAAGCAGCAGGCAGCGGAAGCGGTAGCTGCCAGCTGCCTGATCTTGTTTCAGTGAATTACTTGAAGATAAAATGGTTCTTGTGCAGTCTGCCACAGAAGTCACCTCTCAATTTGTAGCTCAGCARCAAGTGGTTTCTTGCTCTACGCCCAGGGGAAAAACGACGCAGCCGGCAGAGTTGCAGCCTCTTGAGCGCATTTTTATGGGCTAAGCCTGGGACTTGTGGAGCACCTCCTGGAAGGTGCTGTGGGTCATGAAATCTCACCAAAGTGAGCAAGAGTTAAGGGCGTTCAGCATATTGCAGGACTCAACCCAGAGGCTCTGACTTAAAATACTTGCAGAAAATACTGTCGAGTAAATGTATTTGAACGAGAAGTTGAAGTGTAATGCAATGTAGGGTTTGACTCTGAATAAAACGGAAAGGCTTTTGGATGGCGTGCTAACAAAATGTCAGATAAACGTTTGAAGGCTAACATTTTACAGTTTTTTACTTAAATAATAAGTTAATAATTAGTTATGTCACTGTTAATACTCTATTAGTACTGTTACTTGTTACTAGTACTTAAGCCTCAGTTTGGTGTTTTGGTTGAACTTTGGCTATGTTTAATATTCTATTTCTGGGAATTTTAGTATATCTGCAAAGAGGGAGGCTGAGTGCTAATGGCATTCACAGCTTGTAGAAAAGGGATATGATTTAAATGGTATGAGCTTTTGCTTATTTTACAGAAACTTTTCCTTTTAAATAGGTAGCTGTAACRTAATGAAACTTCCCCGCTCTCAGTTTAGCTTTCCAGCTGCAATCCCAAATTCTTACAGAATATAGTAGTATAAGACAAGCAATGAATCATCTATGCTTTTTTTTGTATTTCCTCCACAATAGTAGTTAGAATATTTTTAACTCCCTGCTTTAAGCAATTATGTGTTAGCTGCCATGTCTTTAAATGAAATGCAGCAAATTGTATGAAATTTTTGACAGCTGATGGAGTCCTGTTTTGACTGTGGCAACAGCTTCAAATTGCAGCTTGACAGGTGCTTATATTTTACTAGTTTGCACAGTAATGTCACAAATATCTCCTATTTGATCTTCCTTATTAAAATCAGCTGAAGCTTTATTTTTAGAGCTTATTGCAGGATTGTTAATATAACAGTTAATTCTCCTACATCATTGCCCCTCTGTGATTATTTCACAGCACCCACACAATGCACATGCTACACACAAAAGATCAAAATGATTCCAGCTTGTTTGAGAGATTCAAAAGGGCCTGTGATGCTCTAGACACAAGAGCAGTCATTTAACAGAACRGAGTTGCAACTGCACATACATCAAGGTAGATCAAAGGCAGCTGGGAGATTGCACATTTACATAGGGACGTGGGTGATGTGATGGGAACCCAGTAGCTGGGCTGGAGGAGTATGCTGGCAGGAAGGGGAATAAGGAAGTTCAGTGAGCATCAGCAGGGGGTGCTTTTATTTTTGTTTGGGTTTTTTCTTTACTTTTTTTGCATTATCTGAAAGGCTGCAAAAGATAGACGGAGCTCTGATCCTTTGTACCCYTAATTCGCTGCTGGTGTAAATCGGYGCTGTTACCCAGGAATGACTCCAGTTCATGCTCCCTGAACATCTGGACCAATGTCTCTGCTGCGTGTTAATTTCTCCACCTTTTAAAAGACACAAAAGTGGAGAAACCCTTGATAAAAGTTATTT
>JASVER010000045.1:7383950-7445314 GCA_030449065.1 Oceanodroma leucorhoa | reverse complement strand
TTTTTTTTTTTTTTTAAACCATCTCACAGCTTTTTTAAAAAAAGTCAACTTACATTCTTTTAATTTTGTGATATTGTGCTGATGATTTGAAATCTTTCTCTTTTACAGGACTGAAACCAGGAGGGGAATGGTAACCGCTATAAAATCCAAAGGTAAGAAACAAATGTTATGCTACTTAAAATTAAAATTGATGTCTTTCTACATGTAACTTAGATTGTAGAAAACCTCCAAGAACAACATTATGGAACTGTACAAAATATGAGCATAAGGAGATGGGACAGCGTGGAATTTCCCTGTCTCAACGCAGGAGCCAGCCAATAGTTGATGATGACCAATTCTGGGCCAGGGAGGACGTGTTTCACAGTGCATATAGTGTGGAAGGAGTAGTGATCTTTGCTTCAGGGTTTAAATCRAACAGAAGAGAATAGCAGGTAGGAGAAAACCTAGAGAAGGAAAAAAAATGACACTTTCTTGATCTTCCCTTTGAAATACGGGTCGCAGAAGCGGGTGGGCAGCAGCACGTGTGTTTGCACAGTTACAGCAGGTAGGTGCACAAAGGTGCCTGCGCATCCRTGTGCGTGCATCTGGAACAATTGTTTTCCATGAGCAAGCAGGCTTTCTTTTACATTGGTGTTTGGGCCCTGCGYGTTTTCATTCTTCCCTGCCTTTCAGTGTTCTCTTTTAACCACTGTAAGGACCACTGGTGTCTGAAGTCACCTCTAATGGAGCCTCCCGTAAGTGAAGTCAGTGCTGGGAGCAGGGAGCTCTCTGCCTGGAGCTCAGCTTTAGGTGCTACGCAGTCCTGAATGGTACAGAACATGTTTTAGAGGTGTGGCATATGAGCTGACTTAAGGATGCTATAAACGATGGCTGCTTYGGTGCCATTTGAAAGGCTCTTTCGCATCCCCAGCCCGTTTCCTTCTTTGCTGGGGAGTTGCATTTTTTGGAGCCTTTCAGCGTGTTCAGCCTTTTCCACGTGTTCAGTGCGGGAGCGAGCACCGAGTGCAGCCAGCACCACTCTGACGTTCCCGGCTGAGCGCAGACCTGCAGTCCAGGGGGCCGGGGATATAGGATGAAAGGTGCAGCTGCTGCATTTGTAGATAAGATGTTTATATAGCTTGTGCCATCAAAAGCACTGAGCACATCAACAGTGCCTCAGTCAAACACGAGCTGAAATTTCTGTATGAGGTACGACAGCCTTCCTCCCTCCTGCCGCCTGAATCCCTGTTTCTGAGTCTTATGCCTCATTTGGGGCATTGCGGCTATCGCGCGGACTCTGGGCAAACAGCAGCCCTCTGAAGTGGTTAGGAACAGGCAGACAGCACAGCTCTGTTAAGTGACTGCGGGCTTGACTTACGCTTCCCCATGTGCTGTGCTTTTCACTTTTTTTTTTGCGGGTCAAATGAATTTACATATTGAGGAACCTCTCAGGCACTCTGAATTTAAATGTGATTCTGTTTATTTCAGTGAGATTGTTTGCTAATTCCCAGAGTTGTTTGTTAAAGCCGTGCAGTTTTTTGAAGTCAATCTTGCCTGTACTTGATACTATTCCAAAGTGGTGATTTTTCATTTGTGATGTCATTGCCATTTTTATGCCAACTCTGTGATGTCATGGTCCGATTGTGACTTCACCGCAGGGTCAAGTAGAGGGAGAAAGTGGAACATAATAGACAAAGCTGTAATTCAGGCAGCAGCTGGCCAAGTAAATTGCTTGGAGTGGAAATGTTCTCTCAAGCTACCTTGAGGAACAATGAAGTGGGACCTCTGAATGAGCCCGCTGTTTGGCCACAGCAGCTCTGTTATCGGAGACCACAGCGTGTTGACAGCACGCTGTATCGGAAACGCACACCTAGCTTCTGCAGTCTTCAAAACTCAGACCTTCTCCATAAGCCGTGGTGTCTGTCTGCCTCCGGAGAGCTGTAAAGTGATGATGTCTGTGACATAAATGACATAAACATGGAAAAGATTTTATAATATTTTTTTTTTCCTCCTCACCCTCAGCTTTCTGGGGCGAATCTGATGACAGCAGCTCTGAGATTGAGGCTGCTTTGCGCCCACAGACTCACAGCACAGAAGCAGACGAATTTGATGACTTCTATGATTAAGATTCCCCCGCTTGCTTTTGGGAAGAAATAAACAGTATCATCTTATACATATTGAGAGTGCCGCTGTCTAAAGTGCAGCTCATCACTTTATAGCCAAAGAAAATGTAAATACAAAATAAATATTACTCAGTACTATACACGGCCTCCTTGTATGTGTGCTTTCTCTTAACTGCGAAGTGTTCTCCTTATCTGATGGCAATCCTGCCCCSTGAGACTGAGCTTTTTTGTGATGTATTTGTTTTTAGGGAATAAATAAAGATACATCCCGAGATGTCCACTTGCTCCAAGATGCTTGCACAGTGCTCGTCTCTGAGCATTATCACCTCGGAGGGTGGGTGCTGTCTATAAAAAACCCTCCTCCTCAGGGAGGGAGCTGGGTCCCTCKGTATGGTGTCCTGTTTCTTTGTTACCGGGACTGGGAGCTGCTTGTCCGCAGTCCCCTGCTCGCAGTGAGAGTCTCCTGCCCGGCACCAACCAGCAGGAAAGGTGCAGGACACAGCTGTGTGATGGGTACCCCTCTGCAYGGCAGAGACGAAGAGGCTGTCGTGGGTGAGGAGTCAATCAGCAGCCACCTGGAACTGACAGCAGTATTTAATGGCCAAATCAGCCTCACCTCTGTTCTCCTGGAAGCTGGTCAGTGGTGCTGCTTCCTCCGACCAGCCTGGCCGCTGCTTTTGTTGCACTGCAAATGCAAAGACCATCCTCTTCTGATACTCCTATGTGTTCTAATATTTTGACTACAGAGCTAGATGTGGTTTTGAAAAAGGCAAGCAAGCATTCTGGGTATGCATACATATGCTTCTCAGGGTGGGCTGGCATGTTTGATCTTTATCTTCTGCAACAGATCAAGAAGAAGAAATGCATAAAATGTACATTTCTAATTCATCACAGTTTGGAATGGAGCAGCATTTACATGTGGCGAGCCCCAGTGATTTTCTGCTTTTACTTGCTTTGTAAAATCCATGCTGGCATTGCTGTATGGACATCACAGTAATTGGATGACTCTAGGAGCTTCATGCATTTTTAATTTTCTTCTTTTAGTTCCTTTTATCTAAAATTAAGTTCATTAAACATGAGATTTTCTTTTGGAAGGAGAAACCAGGGGACATATTAAAAAAAATAAAATCTGTTTGTAATTACAATAAGTTCAAAAGCAAAAAACAGCACCCCAATTAAACCCCGCTGCAAAGCAGTACTGCATCTTTGAATACAGGCACCAATCTTTGGGCCCAGTCCATCAAAAACCATTTTAAAATGGTAACAATATTCAATTTAATAAAAAGCATATAGTCTGAGACAAGCTTGAGAATATGAAATGGAAGCTTGCAGAAGGCTTGAAAATGAGAAGAAACCCTTGGTACAGGTGTCTGCTGGCTTCCTTAATCTTGTGGTTTTCAGTCTGATGTTGGCAGTGGTGCAGTTTGGAATGTTCCAGCAACTGGAAAATCCACTGCATGAAGGACAGCTGGGTGAGTCTATGACCAGATCCGATGTCATGTGAGACAGCTGGACTCGACTAAAGGACTAAAGCTGGACTTTACTGAAGGCTTTAATGTTCTCCCCCACTGTGTCGGGGTTTCCGTGCCCGTTCAACCACAGGCTATTTTGGATGAAGGCTCCTCTGATCCCTCCCCTCAGAGGCTGGCTAGCTGATACAGCCTGGGCCAGAAAAACAGCAAAGATCCCTCTGCCCTTCCCAATTCTTACTACGGTGGCTCCCCGTGTCCTGTGGGACCACTGTCCCACAGAGAAGCCCCTGTGCTGTGTGATGGGCAAGTTGGTCAAGGGATGGGAGGTGTGTGGAGAGGAGAAGGCAGCCCGTGGGGACCACAGGAGGTCTCCTGCTTCTCAGAGCAGCAATTCCCATGTGCCAGGCGGTGGCATGGGCTGTGCTGGGCTGCTGGAGAGGGTGGCACGGCTCCCAGCTCTTCACTGCTATGGCCAACCTTGGTCAACGCTTGGATATCAAAGCCTTGGGGAGTGGTGGGGAAATTGCACTGTCGTGCAAATCGTGACACTTGAAAACAAATTCTGCCATGTGAYGGCAGTATGACCAGAAGGGCTAGCACCCTGTCACGCTGCTGCTCTTGGTGGACCGCCAGGTAGGTTTAGGGGCTTCTCAGTAGTCTTCTTCTAGCAGCATGTTGGAGGCTTATTTTCCTTTGTGTACCGCAGGCTCGATGTTGCCCAGGAGACCTGTATCAGAACCAACGTCTCAAGCCACCACCCGAGGGCTGGTGCCTGGGTCATCAGTCCTTGCTGCTTTTTTCTGATCATCCCTAAGCCGCGGTAATTAATTCCCGATGTTCCTAGCCATCTGCTAAATGTAAGCTTGCCAGTATGTCACACCGCAGACAGACTATTGCTACGTGATTTTTCACTGAATGTCAGACCAAGGTTCATCTGGAAGAAGTTTTGCTAGCAGCCTGCGCTGCTAAGTAACATTGCATCAAATCCGCGGTGCCTTTGTGGTTTTAAGCTCTTCCTGAGYGACTCCGGGTTCTTGATGTCGGCCCACTTGATATCTCCTTGCATGATACAAGGCGCCCATCACCAGCCTTTGGTGCTCTCCGTTCCCTCAGTCCAGCTCAGCCACAGACATGCACCTCATGACAGATGACAGATGGCTTTGGGAGCTTCTGCTAAGGCAATATCTCTCTTCTGGTGTTCAAGCGATAGCCAAGTTCCTCCAGAGCTTTATTTATTATACTCTTATTGTGCCCAGACTCATTAGATGCAAAACATTCTGCCAGTCAACTTTATTCTGCTCCTTCACAGCTGTCATACTGGCAGCCCGAAGATGATGACAGATGATGGTGATGGACGCGGGGACTGTAATCAATACAGCCTTAACAGGCTTAAATCGGCATGCCACTCATCTATGGAAAATGCTGTAACGAAAAGTCTGCCCGTATTCCTGCTGCGTATCTGCAACACCTTGGTGCAACGTTCTTTTTTCGCATGTCAGATGTGCACCGTTGTGAGGCGAAACTTTGGCTCATGCCCCTGTATGTCTGCTCACAAAACCAAGTTAGTGGATAGGGGCTGACAAAAAAAATGCCAGATGAGTGCTGTTACCTGGTGAGCCGATAGTTTTAAGTTTTTGCCAATAGTTCAAGTTTTGCTTTAGGATATTTGTAAGGGTTTGGGTTTTGTTGTTCGATTTTTTTTTTTAGCAAAATGTAGATTGACTTTTCAAGGAAGTGTTTGTTGCAGTATTAATTTTTTCAGCGCTTGTTTACGCAAGTAATTATAAGATAAGATGATCATATTTCATTTGCATTTGCTAGTGCCACTGTCTTCTGTTTTCTCACGCATTATCAGAAAAACAACTGATTGCCCATCAATACAAACAAAATGTTAATACTAAGCTGTCTTACTCTATCCTGAATTCCAGGAGGAAAAGCACTACAATAAGAAACTTCAATCAGGGTACATTTTGTAAGGAACAGATAAAGGACAATCTTTAGCTGATACCACAGATGTGGTGCCAATACAAAGTTGCTGGGGAAATTTATTCAAGTCACACATTTTATTAAGAGGAGTGACAACAGAAAATGGCTTAACAACAGCTAAGTGAGGCTAAGAATAATGAGAAATACAATATTGGGTTAATTCGTTCTACAGCAAATTAGCAAGGTAGCAAGGTTCTTCTCCCCTCCCCAAATCAGTGGCATTGACTCAATAAGCACTGCTGAGATTTTGTTATTTTTGTTAATGATTCCCAGGCTGCTTTTTCATGTCCTCGCCCCTGTCACTGCCCTCCTAATGATGTTAGTGTGTAGTGACAGGACACAGCAGAGCACAAAATCTTCCTCGTGTTAATCCCATTTAATATCTGAAGGTTTAATTCCATTTCAACATCGTCAAACGGCTAACTTAATAGTATTTGCTTATGCAACAGGGAAAGCGACAGGACGGAGTTTCTTTACGCTGCCTCTTGCGACTGTCATGAATCGCASCAAGCGATTTTACACTCGCTGCTGCTGGCACCATCCCCTCAGCTCCTGCTGCCCCTCCGCCCTCCCGCCAGCACCCCACCACCCCTTTTAATCCACTGCCAACAGCCCTCTCTCTCCTTCCAACACGGAAAAGGCCTCTTCCAGAGCCTGACCCTTCCGTCTGATTTCCTTACTGTGGAGGCCAGCCTACTGCAACTAAACGCTGCCCACAGCATTAGCTTTGACATAGCAGCCGTGCCCTGAACCACTTTCGTCATCTGTTTTCTGCCTAAAGCATCCCACAGAAGTGGGAAACCACCCCACATTGGCAAACTCCTTTTTTTAACAACGTTTTCCGGTAATCGAAGACAAGTTTTCACACAGAGCCTTATCTGAGAGCAAGGCCGGCATGCAGTGCTGCCTCACACGTCTGGTCCCAGGCTTTTCCTTTCTGCCTGTCTGAAGGCTGCCACCTTTGAACCTAAGGCGCTCCCCTACACGCTGCGGCGAGGCGAGGCCGCAGCCCCCTCACGGCGGGGCAGGGGCGAGCCGCGACCGCGGCCCCGCCGCTCCCCCCTCCCGCCGCCGTGCCGCCCTCCCCGCTGCGCCTGCGCACTGTGGCGCGCCCGCCTCTAAGATGGCGGCCCCGCCGCGTACGCCTCACGTGACCGCCCCCCCGCCGCCGCCGCCGCGGGCGCGCTCCCCCATGGTGCCGCGCGCTGCCCTCTGCCCCCGGAAGCGCTGCTCGCCGCCTCGCCCGGCGCCGCTGCCGAGAGCCGCGGTCCGGCCGCCCCCGGCCCGCCATGGGAGTGCCGGCCTTCTTCCGCTGGCTCAGCCGCAAGTACCCCTCCATCATCGTCAACTGCGTGGAGGAGAAGGTGAGGGGGGCTGCCCCCCGGGCCGCCTGTCCCGGGACGGGCCCCCTGTCCCGGGACGGGCCTTCTGACGGCTGAAGGAGCGCGGCGGGTCGGGGGGGCCCGCGGGTCAGGGCGGTTTGGGAAGCGTCACCTGCCGGTACGCGGTGCTGCCTGCATCGTGCCGCCTCCGGCCCCCTCGCGGCTCTCCCGGGCGCTCCGGCTGCCTTTTCAAGGTTTTGGGGTTTTTTTGTTTGTTATTTTATTTTATTTTATGTTATTTTATTTTGGACCGAGTGATTTTAATCTCGGTGGAAGCGGCCGGTGTGGAGGAGAAGTCAACGCGCCTCCTTGGTTTTTTCTCGCGTGCGTGAGCGGTTCGGCAGCTTGGGAGGGATGGGGTTTTGGAGCAAGGAATCGGATTTCTCCAAYGATTTTCTGTTTTTCAGCCGGTTCATTGAAACGCAAGCCCTTGCCGGTGTGGTGGCCCTCTGCCTTTGTGTTGCTTCGGGCAAGAAGAGTAGGTTTTATGAAAGTGTTTGACAAAACTTGTGGTGAATAGGGAGTAGTGGGGATACTTTTTGCTGTTTCTTATTTTGTTTCTCTGTATGTTCTTTATAGTCTCTGCTTTTCAACAACTTTTTTGTAAACTACAAGCTGCAGCAAGCTTTAGGACTCGTTGAAAATAAAAGTGAAGCTCCCTGTCTTGAAAAGAGTAAGGAGATGCAAGTGTAAATGGTGAAAAATAACTTGTGGGTCTGGAAACTCATCTGTCACCATGAGACCATCCCTGTTTGCAAGCAGATCAGTTCCATGATCCTGCTCGGGATGTGGGCTCAGGAAAGCCAGTGCCAGTGCAAGAGTGAGGGCAGGAATGAGACGTTTGAGAAGGAGCTCTGCTGGTCTTAACAGCTTCAGGGTTTTATGTAAGATTAAAACGATATCTTGGTGTACGTATGATCATGTGCTTCCTTGGGCTCTCATAGCGTTTGAATACTTATCAGTTGTATCRTTTTCAGGTCTTATAATTATTTTTGTCAATCTGTTCTTTCATGTATTAGTCTTTCTGCAGCTTCATACTTTACTCTGCCTTTTTTTTGTGTGTGTGTGTCCACCAACACAGGATATCACACTTGCATCCAAGACTTAAAACAAGTCTGTAGTTGTACTGTTTAACCTTGAGCAGCTTCAGCTTTTTTTGTCTCATYGCTGGTATTTTCTAGTGTCGGAGAAATATCTCCTGCCCAGACAGGTAGCTGATTTTTCCAAAGACATCCTCTAAAATCTGGCTTTTGATAGCAACAGAAGATGCTTTTGGGTGAAGACTTAGTCCCAACCTAGCTGCTGGACTCCAGTCTTCACTGGAGTCTTCACTAGCCCACAACTCRTAGTAGATCAGGTTTGTTGATTGCTTTAAGCTGGCTGGTCACTGCCTTCAGCTGATGGCTTGTATTTATCCTCTCACTTGCATCAGCACTGAGGTCTGTATGGTTATCTGGGGAGCCCTTTCTAGGAAGTAATGCAGCTGAAATAATGTTTCTTTATGTGTTTTTGCTGGGCAGGTTCTCAGTGCACGTCACTGCAGCCACGTGAACGCTTGTGCCTTCCTAAGGGACATGGTGGGAGGTGGAAGGCRACAGGGAGGATGGGGGTGTCTCTCTTCAGCGACAGCACAGACTTGCCTTGGGTTCGAATAGCTGCGCTGCAGTAGCTTTACAGTGTGGCGAACACGGCAAGTTATTCCCTTCAGGGTTCACTTAGCCAAAGTTTTGCTGAGAAGATGAACTCTTGAGTTCATGCTTCCCAAATTGTTTTTCCTGTATGCTTTTCCAAATAATTTGTATCATCTTTTGTCAGGTTGTACTAGCCGTGTTCTGCTCTTCTTTGTAATACTGTTTTTGAAAGTTCATGTCCCTGCTGCTGAGCATGTGCTGTGGCTTTTGCTTTTTTCCTACCTCTTACCCTTCCYTGGGAGAGACGTGCCTCGTGTTTGGGAAACACTGGGCTGTGAAGGAAATAGAAATGTATGGGCAAGGTAGAGAAGATAAGGGAAAACAGAGTAAAATGATTGAACTATGTATTGACACTGGGTTTTTCTGACTGTATGTATTACCTGCCTGGCTTCAGCAAGATTTCGGTGTATGTGAATGGCACACGGATCAGTTTTAGTATTCAGTTCTTGTTACAGCCAGGGTGGTTTTGCATTTCAGATTCAAGCAGTGAAACAGAATCATAGATTTGGATTAATCGAATGTTGCATAGTTAAAACTGTGAGTTACTCTTTTGTTTTTATTACAGTTKTGGTTTAAGTTAACCTCTCTCAGCATGATGTGTGAAGTTTATTTTATCTGTAGCTGCAAGAAGTGAATTTTTTACTCCAGTGGATAGATAAGATTGAGGATTTGTCTGCCTGGGGGAACTATTATAGAAAAAGGCGGTTTGTGGGTTTACAAGTATAGCTTATTAGCCACTCATATGAATGCTTACTCTGGAATAAGATGTTGGCAGCTAGCAATGATTGTTCTGGTTGCTTCACCAAACTCTCTTGTTTTYTGTGTCTCTGATGTGATCTGTTCTGATCTGGGTAACCCTCAGTTTAGAGGGCTTTCAGGGACATTGTGTCATGATCGCATCTGCCAGGGAAAAGTGGGTGGCAAAGGTATTGGGGGGAATTGGAGAATGATGCGTCTCCACCAGCTACACCTGTTGAGCATAGGACTGTTGACATGACATTTACCTTCTCCCAGCTGGGGCTGTGGATCTTCAGAGAACTGACGACTGAAGGTGTGTGCCGATATCCTACCTGTTGTCTTCAACTCACGCCAGTTGGTTTGCTTTATCCCCTTTTCACCAAAGCGGGGAACTCGCAAAGATGAACAGTTTGGTTTTTTGCTTGTAGTCAGCATCACAACTGGCTGTACGGCCAAGCCTTTCATTCACCAAATCCCTCTTTCCTTCATCACATCAAAGATTGACTTGCRTGAATGAACATCCATTCCAGCAGTAAAGTTAGACTGTGGAGACAGCAGCTCCTTCCTTTATCTGTCACATTTATGACCATGCCGGCGAGATGGCCTCGGCGCTCAGTAACTGCAAAGAGCCYACGAGGTGAAGTTTTGTTGTGGTGTTTTAAAGCAGCGTTCTTCTGATCAAAAGGGTGCAAGTGGAGTTTTGACAATATAAAGTAGATTCTTTTACAGTTTTGTCTTTACTGTAAATGGGTGTTTTATGTTTTTGTCTTACAAGCTTGTCCAGCTGTTTCTGGATAATACTTTAAGACCTGTCTATTTAAAAGCAGTCACAAATTAAACAGCAAATATATCTACAATCTGTAACAATTAAGTACAGTTTTCTCTAAGAGCAGAAGACTTATCTTTTTCATGATGTTTGTAAACATTTAGATTAATCTTTATTCAAAACCGCTCTAGTGCTTAGGTAAAAATAAAGGCTTACRTAGTCTTGGTTTTACTGAGTTTGTGATTGTATGTCCTATTTTTTAATAATTGAGCTTGTAATAGCAAATGTTCTTTATTAAAAGAAAAGGAAAAATATGACATATAAAATAACTGCAGTATCAGATCCTGGTGTCCACATCCACGTTGCTTTGTTCCAACTGAAGAGCACGTTGCAATTACAGTAAGGACAGCACATGGATAAATCATATTCATTACAACTTTTTATATTYAAATCTGGTCATAAATTTGAGAGCGGACTAGGACAGTAGGGAGAAGCTGCAGTTTGTCTTACTGTAGATGAATTTAAACTTCTCTCACGATGTAATCAGCTCTATGTGTATTTTAGGATTGCTTATAAATCTCTCTAATCAGAAATTTTGTATCTCCCGGTAGCTTGTCTCTTTGAAATATTAAAAAGTTGATCCTTGTTCTCTTACCTTGCTAGATTATTTCGTTTTCTTAAATCTGATTAATCTTCTTCTCAAGCTGASCAGGAAGAATAAGAGGAAGATCTTGAAGATAATATAAAATCCAGGAGAGAATATTCTTAATCAAATTCATATGAATTAATAAAGCTGCAACTAAAGTATCATGTTTGAAGATCTATTTTCAATGGTTTCAAAAGAGGCTGTAGATTAAAAGTGAGCAGTTTAGTTATATCACAAGAGATATCACTCCCAGATACTTAAACCTTTTACAAGGCTGTTACATTAAAAATCTGATAGGTTTATGAGGTTGTAATGGTAAAGTTGCTGACATAGCAGTATGCAGATGAAAACTGAATGGCTTTCAAAGCCATCTGAAAGAGATCATACTTATTTTGCTTTACCTTCAAGACTGAAAATAAGATCTGTGACAGGGGCAGTTTTATTTTCCATATCACATAGTTGTAAGCCTTTGATATCTTCTGAGACACAGTTAGCTCTGGCAAGAGGTTTGGTGAAAGATCAAGTAGAACACAAGGCAAGCTTCTCGTCCCTTTATCTGATGTAAACCAGAATGGATGCTCTTCTTTTAAAATTGTAGGTCTTGGTTGCCCAGAGTAAATTTATTAGAACTGTAAGCTGCAGTACAGTTTTTGCACCTGACAATTAGTTTCTGCTAAAACCATGTGATTTTTGTGTGTGTGTTCTAGTAAGTTCAGTAAAGGAAGCAAACAGTGGTCAAGATTTCATCTATCAGGATTTGCCTAGTTTGGATGAATAGTATTAAGAAAGATGTGAATTAGCAGAAATTTCACCTGTTTTAAATAAGTGAAATAGAGGGACTTAGTGTTTGGTTATTTAAAAATGAGTTCACAAAATTGCCCTGAAAGAATTCCATACACATATAACTGTGAAAAATGTGAATACCGAATAAAGACTTACTTTGCTTTAGCGGTTTTGATTTTTGCCTTTTAAGACTGGGATAAGTTCAGCTAGTTCCGCTGCCACTCTAAGCAGGAAAACTGTATGAAAGCTGATGGTACAATCTCTAAGTTTTTMCTTTTAAATCTGATTGATTGGGCTCTGTATAAGAGATGTGGGAAACTCATTAAAAGAGTAGCAAGCAGGAAGTCTGCAAATATAAGTTCAGAGGAAGTGCTTGATGYGCGTTCATCAGCTACTGATAAGTTTCACGTGAATGAGAGGACCAGTAGTATCACATTTTTCCCTCCTGTCTCATGTAATCCGGTGATCATAGCTTTTATGTAATAACATGACATTCACTTTTTTCTTTGCTTTATGCCAAGTTATTCAAGAGTATTCTTCATTCCAATTTTGTGATACATTAAAACCGTTTCCAGTCATAATTTCTCTGAAAATACATTTGACTTTTTCTTGATCAGCTCATGTCTCTTCCATCACTGATGCTGTTGGTGTTTAGTTCAGTGGTTTATATGTAAAAAAACAAACAAAGACAGTATGGTGAGGCAAAAAAATTGAACATGGTTGCTAATCCACTTTGTAGAGGAGCAACTCTTTGAAACACTCACCAGTGTTTCAAAACAGCTTGCTTTGACAGCTTGAGACAAAGGGATGAGTTTGTTTTTTTTTTTTAATGTAGGTATTACAGTGCTGACTCCGATCTCTGCTCTGGGGCTGATTAGAAGACTGTTCTCTTCACCTAGATGGTTACTTGTCATTGACATGACAGCATACACAAAATAATGTGGGATTACTTATTACTTCCAGTTCAGCTGAGATWTGTTTTCTTTGTACTTCTGGGTTTACTTTATATAGCTTGTTGTAAATGTTCGCGAATGTCGAAGAAGTACATGAACATAGGTGGCTATAGGTGGTTATGGCTGATTATAATTTACCATCAAGTTTACCATCTGCACCGTGGTCTGGGTTTCATGTTCATCAGGCATCAGCCTGGCAGTAGAAAGAGCACTGATGTAGAGGAAGTGAAGCATTAGAGTCAAAAGTTACTTATTTGCAGAAGTGGAAGGTGAGGACTGGATTTTATTTTAGCATTTCAAATATACGCACAAACTCAGAGGCAGGAGTTGAAGAGTCCAGGGTTTTGAGCATCTCAGTGCATTTGATAGTCAGCAAGAAAAGTAATACATATACACCCAAACTGGAGATTTGGCTGGTGGGATCTGAAAGGATCTCCTTTCTTTGTGTAGAGGAATCTGGGAAAAGTCCTCTTTCTAGTTAAATCTCGTTGTCCTTTGCTCACCAGGATGTGCTGATATACTTTGGGAAGCTTGTCATGTCATCAGCTGGGCTCCAGTATTTCATCAGCCATAGGTGAATCCCTCTCCTGCCCTGCCTCCCCCAGTTGTGTGGGTGACTTAAATATTGGATTGCAGTGAGAAAAGGCAGAGGTGCAAGTTTGTTTGGATGTGTCAGTCTGGGGAACTGTGTTTAAAGTAGAAAGAYTTTAATGCTTCTTGGTTATCAGGTTAAAGTTACAGCATCATCTTATAARTTTTGAAGTCCCTTTGCTAAATTTTGAGGGAGTCAGTATGGTCCTGGCAGTAGAAGGAATTGCTTTCTTGAATAATACGAGGTATGGAAACTTCTTGTTCATAATACATACTGATCAACAGAAATGAAGCAGCTCTGCTGTAACTCATCATAATATCTCCTAGTTGTGCTAGTTTATAAACATCTTAAAAAAAAAAAAAAAAAAAAGCGCACTATTTTAATAGTGGAAGCATGCATCTTCAGGTAATTATGTGAGTAGCTCATTGCTATCTTTTTTTCTACTGCCCTTGAAAAAAATAAACTTTTATGAGTTTGTACATTAATACCTCTCTTGGTTATTTGTGATACTTCTCTAGTCAAGTACTGAAATACTTGTTTCGACTGCRTTCACAGGCTAAAGAGTGCAATGGCGTCAAGGCTCCAATTGATACAAGCAAACCTAACCCTAATGAGGTGGAGTTTGATAACCTGTATTTGGATATGAATGGTATAATTCACCCTTGTACACATCCAGAAGACAAGTAAGGCAATTTTTTTGTCTCTTTACAAATAGGATTTATTGATAGCATTTCAGATGTTAAATTGAATGCTCTATGTTTTAGACCAGCGCCCAAAAATGAAGATGAAATGATGGTTGCGATTTTTGAGTATATTGACAGGATCTTCAACATTGTAAGACCAAGGCGACTTCTTTATATGGCTATAGACGGAGTAGTAAGTATTGATATATTTAGTTCCCAGTAATGGCTGTTTGTAAAATTAGGGTAGATGCCATCCGCTTTCATAAGAGCCTTTGGGAAATAGTTTTCTAAAATGAAAAGCTACAGGTAAATTATGCTGTTAATTTAATTTTGGTGAGGGTAATTAAAAGTATTCATGGGTTTTGTTGCCCACGGGCTTATACGAGCTGGCTAATGTAGTCTGCCGCAGTCTGAACTTTGCTTCTGAAAAGCAGGAAACTTCCATAAGACAGTAACGCTYTGAAACTACTTATGTTCCTCTGTTCTGTGGCTTTAGTAATAATTTATGCTGCAGGCTGGGAAAGACCAGAAAACCTTTTAAGCAGATGCACTTAAAATGGGCAGTGACTGAATCGTGCTGTAGAATATTTCACAGGCTAGCCTTAAGGCGCATTTGAAGCTGAAAGCGTGTCTTTTTCCATACCTGATCCTCATCTCCCCTYGGTACATCAGTTGGTCTAATGAAAGATACCACCTTTTCTTAATAACTTTGCTTTACTGARTATTTTTCTATCCAGATTGCATAGTCTCACTGAGAGATGCCAGAATGGCCTAGCAGGCTGCTGGTAGGCCTCTTAAGCTTTGGCTATTTTGCTAGGCTTTTCGGTTTCTCAAAGGTAAAATGAGTATCATTAAGTAAAAAGATTTTTAACCTGAATTCAAGTGCAGGAATTCCTAATGTGTGTGTGTATATAGAAGTAATCCCAACTAAATCTTGATGTAGCCTTTTAAAAAACCCAACATACCTGCCATAAGTAATGGCTAACTATTGTCTGCTGTAGTCTTTTTATTTTCAAGAGAGTTATGAATACAGTTGTAGGAGTTTCTTGTTGGAGAAAAGGGTATGTGATAAATAATGGTTTCAGATACATGACACCATAAGTTTCACTTATTTTGCAAGGGAAACTTTGAATCCTTGAGCATTGTGCATTTCTGAGATGGGGGTACAGCTGTGCATGCTGCTGGCTTACCTCATGGAGAAGCTTAAGAGACYTATTCAGAAATGGGTCCAGCTCCCTGTTCTGCTACATGAGAGCTAGCGGTGATGCAAGGGAGGGATGACAGAAATCCCTGTTTCAGTTACAGTTTAGRCTGATGGCTTGTTAAATGGTTGTATAATCACAGACTGGCCAATTTCAAAAGACTTGTCCAGAAAGGAAAAAATTGTCCAGATGCAATAACTGAACCAAGCATTATGATACCTTTTTTAGGCTCCCCGTGCAAAGATGAATCAACAGCGGTCAAGAAGATTCAGAGCTTCAAAGGAGGGAATGGAAGCTGCTGAAGAGAAGCAAAAAATAAGACAAGAAATTCTGGCAAAAGGTAGAACTGTGGCCGTATCTGAGGTTTTTCAAGTGAGAGTCACCTTGTTTGTTTTGAGTGCTTCAGTAAGGATTAGAAAAGGGATGTCTTGCTCAGTGGATATTTGCCTGTGCATTACTAGGAGAAAGAGGGGATAGCAAGCCTACAGAAGGATGGATCTGTGTTTTCCGAAGTTAAGAACTAAGATAAAACAAAATGTCACTTTTTTCTTATTCTGTCTCCTGCCTGAAACAGATTTGTGTTGAGTGCTCTTAATTCCTTTAGAAAAAAACTGAACGGAAGAGCAAGGATAAATGTAGTAGTGGGAAACTAACCAAAACTCTTATGGAAGGAAGTACAAATTCGTAGGGTTTGATGAAAGGAGAGTTGAGGCTTAAAAGCAGGGATCAAATGAAAATAGTGCTGCACAGGAATAATGAACTGCCAGCAAGGGTAGTTGCTTGACAGTGGAAACTCTAAACTCAGTGAGGAAACAAAGTCAGTGCAACTTTCTAAGGGTGACAGTGACATGACTTGAGTGAAAGGAGTGTGTGTAGCTGAAACATGCTGTCTGGAGCAATTAATTCAGGTGACTGTGTAGGAGGAATGAATGCTGTAGCCCAAGTGAGAGGGCCATTGTGTAACCTAGGTAGAGATTAAAAAGGGAGGACAAAGACTTTTTTAACATTTCTTCCTGTAGCATTTCTAGACTATGAAGACCCTTTATGAAGCTCAGAGATGAGAGGAGTTGGTGTAACCCTGTTTGTGAGCCCAAGTGAATAGATAGTGGAAACATAGGGGAGAATATGTAAGAAAATAATCATTTCCTAATGTTTTATCTCATTTACCAAGCTTAGTTTCTTTGAGAATTCTTTCACAGTGTTTTGACAGAATAGGTAGTGAAATCACTTTTCTGAAGTAACAACAACGTTTGTAAATGTACTAATACCTTATTTTAAGATGGAGATAATATAATGGTAAGAGCTGTTTTAGTTTTGTTGTTTTCGGTTGATTTTTTTTTTTAAACAAACTAACTTTCAATAAGTGTTAACTGTTATCAGGGGAGTCATCTGGGCTTTTATTATGGAAAAATGGTTTTAGTATACCATATTGATTTACTTCTGTTAAATGTTTTTATTGCTCTAGGTGGCATTCTTCCTCCAGAAGAAGTGAAAGAGAGATTTGACAGCAACTGTATTACCCCGGTAGGTAATCTTGCACTTTAACCAGCAATTGCCAGTGTCTGAATGAAGGTTTAATTTATTTTCTTCTGTCACTTTTTAGGGAACTGAGTTTATGGACAATCTTGCTAAATGTCTCCGCTATTACATTGCTGACCGTTTGAACGGTGACCCAGGGTGGAAAAATTTGACAGTAAGTTTCACGGTTTCATACTTCAGGAAAATTAAGGTGATCTATTAGTCTGGGTTGGGATATGATCAGAGAGTATAGATTTAACAGATTTGTCTCATCTTCTGGCACTCTGCTGTTTATTAGTAATGGACCAACTTGCACATTCTGCTGGGACTTCAGAGGTACATTTCATCCTAATAACGCAATCTAACAGCACCATTTGTTTTAACTTCATTTAAGAGCAATGAAAAGATTTGATCGTAGAAGCCACAATTTGATATAACGGGAGACAGGGTTTTAGGAATACTTTTTCTTCTTTTGGGGAAAAGTGTCAAGATACATTGTCTATGTATTATTTTCACTATTTCTTTTTTAACTCGTTTGCTACCTCAAGTGGGCTGCATTTTCTCCGTTACTGTAATCATAGATGGCAATGGGTGGCAGGCAACGAAAATAATACATATCAGCTTTCTTGCCTTTCTGGACTTTGAAATTCTCTCCTCCTGTTCCTCAACCACTCCACCCCACTGAGTTTTGTTTCTGACAGCCCTGTGTTTGCTCTGTACAAGAGGGCAGAATAGTCAGTCTTCTCAGATGCAGCTGTCTGTTTTATTTTCCGTAAGTTGACTGTTAAAGTGGTCTAATTAGAGGGCAGTTGACTCTGCTTAATTCCCTCCATCAGACATGAGTTTTATAAACGCTAATGCTCATCTGGACATCAGTGTAAGGAAGTGTATAATGTGATAATGTATCAGTGTATCTACTAGTTTAGAAGATCTAAAGGGAAGTGGGCATATGTCTGCTTTATCTGTTGGTTCTCTAGTGCGTATTTTGATTGCCCTGATAATTTATCAGGAAACTTCAAATATGTTAGTTAAGGACGTGATAATTTCAGTGGTATTTGAGTCAATATGTTCGCTTCATCCTAGAATTAGTATAGAAAAATGAAGGTCTATTCATTGGTTCCAAACTCTTAAATAATTTCATTTTGCATCATAATATTTTAGTTGAAACTACAAATTAGGATTTCAAGTATTTGTAAGTAAGATTCAATATTCAGTATATGAACTACATAAGTTGTTGGGGGGGTTGGGGGTTTTTTGTTTTTTTGGTTTTTTTTTGTTGTGTTGTTTCGTGTTTTTTTTACTGTGGCAGCATAAATTGTTTACGTAATTTAAATGTTTTGCAGGTTATTTTGTCTGATGCTAGTGCTCCTGGTGAAGGTGAACATAAAATCATGGATTACATTAGAAGACAAAGAGGTAAAATTCAAATAAATGTGAACATTTTGTTTTAAATTAAGGTATGGTCAGTAATAATTTATTTTACGTGACTTTGACTAAATGTAATTTTCTTTTGTATAGCTCAACCAAACCATGACCCAAACACTCATCATTGTCTGTGTGGGGCTGATGGTGAGTTCTTTTTTGCTAGCAATATGTCCTATTAAGCTTTCTTGTGCTGTTTTGTGATTGAGTTGGGCTGTAGTGTTTAGGCTTTCATTTGTATTTGTGTAAATAATCCAGCGTATTTGTTAGTTTTTGAAAGCTCTGTGTAATACATGGGGAAAGATCTAGCACTGTCCATAGCTGAAGAGCTAACTTTCACTCGGTTGTACTATCCGGGCAGTTTGAGGGTAAGCACATCTGTGTGTTCACACTTGCTTAAAGTAGAATGTACTTTGCATTTAAACTATTTTTAAAAAAGCTTAATAATGTTTATCCTTCATTACATTTTATTCTTCTCTTTTGATTGGTAGCTGATCTGATTATGCTTGGGTTAGCTACACATGAACCAAACTTCACTATAATTAGGGAAGAGTTTAAACCAAATAAACCCAAGCCATGTGGTCTTTGTAACCAGATGGGTCATGAGGTTAAGGATTGCCAAGGTTTGCCCAGAGAAAAACAAGGCAAGGTAAGAATTTTGCTGTTTCTAGAAATTCTTTTATTTCTAAGCTAACTTGCGTTTTAATCAGATCCTCAAATTGTTCTTGCTGTTGGTTTTGGCAGAAATGTAATGCAAATTATATTACTGGAATTAYCTAGCTTTCCTCATATATTAATAAGTAAAAATTGTACTTCTGTAGCACAAAAATATTATGCCAAATCTAACATTCTCACTTGTGGTGTTGTGTTGTTGTTTGTTGTTGTTGTTGTTGTTTTTTTCCCCACTGGCGAGAGAAAAAGATCAGTAACTTAACAGACATGCAAAGTAGCAGAATGCATGCTTGGCATAAGAACGTGAGAAACTGTACTTGTATATCTCTTAACTTCTCCCAAAGTAAGCCTTTAAAATTGAGCTGGAGAAACGTTAAGGTGAGCTTGAATGTAATGCAATTCTTTGCTTTTATTTTAGCACGATCAGTTTGCAGACAGTCTTCCTATCGCCGAACAAGAATTTATCTTCATCCGGTTATGTGTTTTGCGAGAGGTATGTTGAAGCAGTTAGTATATCTGCTTTATATAAATAATATTTTTAAACATAAATATTTCTATAAATAAATATTTAAACTTAAATATTTTTAAAATATTTCTAATGTCCTTTTTCTTTTGTTTGTGTGTTGCAGTATTTGGAAAGAGAACTCACTATGGCCAGTTTGCCTTTCACTTTTGATTTTGAAAGAAGTGTTGATGACTGGGTCTTTATGTGTTTCTTTGTGGGAAATGACTTTCTTCCTCATTTGCCATCTTTGGAGATCAGGTAGATGAGAATATATGTTTTCTTTTCCTGCAAGTATACCTACTGTGGTTTTAAATAGTAAGAATCTCATGCTTTTGTTTGTTTGCTTTTAGGGAGGGAGCAATTGATCGCTTGGTTAACATATACAAAAATGTGGTGCACAAAACTGGGGTAAATTTTCTTGCTTTTTCTTTAAAAATATCTGTGTGTTTGCTTGTTTTTCAACTATATTATAACAATARGCTTGTTTTTCAACTATATTATTTTCTATTTTGCAGGGGTACCTCACAGAAAGTGGTTTTGTCAACCTACAGCGAGTCCAGATGATCATGTTAGCTGTTGGAGAAGTTGAAGATAGTATTTTCAAAAAGAGAAAAGATGAT
The DNA here is from genome assembly GCA_030449065.1 of Oceanodroma leucorhoa. NCBI lineage: Eukaryota > Metazoa > Chordata > Aves > Procellariiformes > Oceanodroma > Oceanodroma leucorhoa. Next base: position 7,425,581 of record JASVER010000045.1, on the reverse strand, counting down.
GATGTAATTTTTTTGTTACATTCTTGGCGTTTGGTTTTAATCACTTGCGTTACTGTTAGACTGTGACGCTCCTTTAGTAGAATAAGAAAAAAAACAAACTTTGTCTTTTTTTGTTAGAATCTCTAGTGAATTCTTCCGTTTTCGAAAAGGAATTGAGTRCTTCCAGTTGATTTTCTTTTCCTGGTCTGCAAGGCCTGTTTTTCTGATGGTTATCCCAAGTAACAGCAAAATTAAAACTGTATGTGAGTTCTGTTACTGTCTGCAGCTTTTTGAATAGCCGCTATGAAATCTGAAGAAGGAATTGTTTTGTAATTTGCTGCAACCTGTGGAAGTACAAGCCATGAGCAGCAGTGGCGTACTAAGTATGAATTCAAAGTGCATTTTTGCCTTGCAATACCTCCTGCCATTTGAAATGTGTCCAGAGACTGTTGTTCTTCTCGTCTCTCTCTGCAGTTTGTCTGTGCAGGTTTTTGCAGACATATTCCAGTTTATTCATTAAGTGCAGGGGATAAAACACCTTGTGAATGAAAGAAGAGAATTGTATTCACTATCCAGTCAAAAAATACTGTGCCAGTGCTGGCAAAACATTTTTTTCCCCCCATAGGTTTTCACGGTAGTGTAGAATTTCTATCCCATTTCTGTTGGATTTACAGACACAAGAATTAACCTCTGTCTTATTYAGAACATTATGTAAAACCTTACGGCCTTCTGGTCAGTAGAGGGTTATAATGAAATATTTTTCCAAGAAACCTGTATGCTTGGCTGACTTTATTTCTCTTTATTCTCTATTTAGGATAACTTTAAAAGACGGCAAAAAGAAAAAAGAAAAAGAATGAAGGTAAATTCATTCCTTTCACAATGCAAARACTAGCAGGAATTAAAATGTACACTATAGCTTTCAGCAGATGTGTTGGTTGAAGCTGCAGTTGTAATTGTGGCATTTTCTGGCCCATGTGTAAATGATTTTGAAGAGTTTTTTCATTGCTTTTTGTAGACCGGAGCTTTGAAAGAAGGAATTGCATATTAAAGGCTTCATAAAAGGGAAAGGACAGAGAGAGTTGAATGCACTGGGTGATAGCTGTATGTTGTGTCCTTCAAGTCTACACAAATCTGCACTTCCATGATTATTTAGTGATGTTTTAGTCASCGTATGGGAATTGCTTTTCCATGCATTGACACAAGTCGTCTCAGCACTTGTATTGCTGAGGGCAATGGAGTTTAGCATAAGAGTTTAGGTTTAAATACATATACCAGTTTGCATTAAATGGATTTGCTTGATTAGAGGCATGTTTCTAAAAAAGCAAGGAAGGCTTACCCCAAACCATAGTTATCACACATTCTACCTGGWAGCAAGTCAGTGTTGCCGAATATCTCTCAAATGTAATAGAGAGGCATTAGCTGTTGTGGGAACACGTTTGCCCTTTCTGACCCATGTAAGCTGARTTCTTTAAAATTGTGTTATTGGAAGGTTGTTGATTTTTCTTCTATTCACGAAATGTTCGGATATTTTAAAAATGGGCTCTTGTATGTTCATTTCAACATAGCCTTGTTCTTGGTTTGGAAGTGTAGCTTCCAGAACTTTCAAGGCATATGATATCCCCACTCTTAAGTACTATCTAGATCTTGTGTTTATTTTTTAAATTACATATTTTCTGACTGTCCCTATTAGAGTGAAGGAGGTTATTCACTGCTTACGAAGTGTATGTTCTTCCCAGTGAGTTACATGAAGTCTCACTTCCCCAAAAAACTGCCTTTCAGCCTGTGTAGAAAGAACGTGGGCACAAAATGTAGGGTTTGTTTGGGKTTTTTTTGAAGGAGCTTAATAAGTTACAGGAATATAAGGGTCTCACTTGTAAGTGTCATCTATCTGGTTGAGATTGTTAAACATAACTCATTTAAACTGAACTGAGTGAATAAGTAAATTATGCTTGGTTTATATAACGTGTTAATCTGAAAATTGTGAGAGGGCATCATCACACTGCTGTGGAGATTACACAGCTTTTTCAGTATACTTGTATATATTTATCTTTTAGAGGGATCAGCCTTCTTTTATTCCTGGTGGACAGTTTTCCCCTCAAGCTCTGGGAAATCGATCTAGTCCTCAAGCAATCAGTAACCCTAGACAAGCCGCCTTTGAGATGAGAATGCATGACAGACAGAATTCTGTAAGTAGATGTTCAAAGGTATTTACACATAGAAGGGGCAATAATCACATCCTGCCTTACTCTGGACATCTTGTTCTCTATCCTGTCAAGCTTTCTTGAAAAGCAGACCAAAAAATACTTATTTTTCAAGGAAGTGGCTTTTAATAACCAATTTTTGTGAGACTACTTGAATAAAATTGTGTTCTTTATTTTAATGTTTGGTATGGTACTGCTTGTTAAATAGTTCTAGGAGGGCAAGTGTGAGGTGAATGCATCCGAGTCAAATACAGTGGCTCTTCTCAAACTTGTTTGGCATTTGTGGACTCGAACCTCCCGTGAGTACAGGTTTAGGAACTTCCTCAGTAGGTTTGAGAGAAACATGAACTGAATCCCTGAGATAGAGATTTTTTAATATTCTTTTTAGAATTTGTGACATCTCTCCACTTTGTAGACCAGTTTGGTTATTAATTTTCTGTGGGGACTTCCTGTCTTGCAGTACTGTTGAGAACTGCTAAAATAACCTGAGAATTGTTGAGGCATAGCTTGATTATGCTGAAACTGTACTTCTAGATCCAGGTTTCTGTGCTTGAGAGAGTGTATGTGAAATACACATGGAGCGTGTGCATTTTGTTTACTTGTTTTTCTGATTTCTCTATGTATAAAGAGTTAGTTCTAAGCAGTCAGTTGAAAGGCCACTATATATAAAAAAATCATGCAAGCTGCCACTAAAGAGTATGTCTGCAAAATATGACACCGTCCCCCCACACACTGCTTTTCCCCCAAGTCTTACATCTCTATTATATTTCAATCAGTTCTCCCCCCCCAAAAAACCATACACAGGTAGAAATATATATGCACACACACACTGACTGAAATATCTGTATTTTGGAAACTTGTGATTTGCATATCTGTGTGTTCGTCAAACTGCTTTCCAAAGCATTGCCTTTCACTGGGAAGAGGAGAAAGTTACATTAAATTTTTAGAAAGGTGTTAGAAAGTGATGGAAAACTGGAAATAAGTTGAGTGGTCTCTTAGAAGTCTTGATTGTTAATTTCAAATAACAATTATGACACATACTTTCTTCCTGGGCATAAATCTTCACCCAAACAGTGAATAAATTTTTAACTAAAGGTTCTTTTCATCATAAAATAGCTTTCTGTCTTTAAGTCTGAATAAATACAATATGTTGTGGTTTTGTTGGGKTTTTTTTTAAGTATAATATCTACTATTCTTCCCTTTTAATCTTGAAACTTTGCACATGAGTTAAGCAAATCAGTTCTTTTATGGAATGGGAGAAGTTTCTTTTAGATTCTGTAATATTAAAATAGTTAAATTTGAAAGGAGTTTAAAAGATCATTTGTGAAGAAACTTTATTTCTGCCAGTTCTGAATTACAAGCAGCATTTTTACGGTAGTCTGCATGTGCATTTTTCACTGTTGCTGTAAGATGAAGTTGTAACATAAGCTGTAGGACTAGAGACAACAGTTGTATTCCAAAATTGCATGTTTTATCAATTTATACTGCCTTGTTTATTGCATCTTTTTATTTCTGAAATACAATTAACTTTTTGCCTGTATRTATCAATGCTTGCCTTTTAATGCAAAAATGTGTTTTTCTTTTCTTTTGCTACTTGACCTAGTAGTTTAAGGATTGTGTAGCTTTTGGCTTGAGTTTTTGGGGAACTGAAAATAATGCATGTGATTTTCTTTGTCACAAAGCTGTTAATTTTAACTTGAATTTAAAATGCCTAATAAATCCTTCCCCCCCCCAATTTATCTGTAATAATTCTGACCCTAGACAACTTCATCATCTCCAAATACCAGCCTCACTTCTGATGGCAGCCCATCCCTGGCAGGAGGAATTAAGCGAAAAGCTGAAGATAGTGACAGTGAACCTGAGCCAGAGGATAATATCAGGTGAAGCCATTTTTTGTAGCACTTTGTTAGCAAATTGCTGAAATAGATGCAGTCTAATTAATGCCATTTAGCTTAGAGCAGCAGTGTCTTCAGATGCTTTTCTGTGATCTTTTTATCCACCGGTAATTAATGTGGAGGGTTAGAATATTCAGTAAATTCCAGTGAGATGTGTAAGCTATAGCTGTTAAATCTAAGTATCTAGATTAGTATGCGTGCAGGTTTTCATCCTCCAAGCCACTACTCCCTTTGAGACCAAGCACTAGATTGGCTAGACATTCACTGTTCAGCTTTGATTATGTGAGCTGAATGCCGCTGTTCTGCAGTTGAATTTTTGAGCTGTTTAACCCATAACATTCGGTCACATTCACGTGTGCAGCATTATTTATCTTGACTACCGCAATATGTTTTCCTCCGTCTTTGATTTGTAGCAGGCCCTGTTTTGTCTATGGTGAGTTCTTTAAATGTCTTAGGATGGCTGATCCCTAGATGATTAAGGGATAGGAATTTTATGAGAATTAACTGACAGTGAATTACCAGTGAGTCTGCATTTATCAAAGGTTTAAATCAAGCTATCACCCTTTAAGTTGAGGGTGAAGGCCCTTATAATTTTTTATTAAAGGCTCTGCCCTGATAAATGCAACCAGTAGGTTTTTGTTTTCTGTAGAGTCAGGGGACGTAGGTGAACATGGGAAAACAATATGGGTTACTTCACTGTGAAGTACTGGTCACTAGTGTCCAGCACTGTTGTTATGACATATTTGTGACATCTAGCCCACCAGATCTTCCAATATCAGATATTCTAGCTCTCGTTCTTTCCTGTTTGTGCAGATCTGAATGGATTGATTTTTTTTTTGGTGTTTTTTTTTTTTTAATCAAGCAAGCAGAATTTTTATCTCAAATCAGGATAAATTTTAATGTTGCTTTCTATTTTGAGTTTTAGCGGAGGTTCTAAAAGAAGTGTTAACAGTTTTATAGCAATTAGTGTGAATGAACCGTGGTGATTTACGAGTAGCAATAGTTTTACAGGGTTGGTGTTGTCAAGCAAAAGGATATGCTGCATTCATCTGCAGTTATTTAAGCTCTTTTGTAGCTCAGAATATTTATTCAGATCCTTTTCTGAGTGGAAAATAATTTTATGCTTCTCATTGTAAGTAAAAACAACTGCATAAATGTACTAGATGAAACAAAGTTGTTTGCAAAAATATATTTTGTATTTAGAATGACTTTAAAACTAGAATAAATAGTTCTAGTCAGCTAGCAAATTGGTTTTTGTTATCTTACAGAAAAGGTTTTTGAAATTGATGCAAGTGTCTAGCTGCCAGGGAGCTCCTAGGGTCAGATGCTCATAGACTGCAGATGTTCTTGACTCTGTCCTTCAAGGCTTCAGCGCATGTAGCTCTGTCCTTGCTCACCTGGCTTTCTTAAACTCTTGAAAACATCTCTTGGTTTCTCCACCTCCTCATCAGTTTGAATCATCTTTGAACTAGCTCAGGTCAGATTTTAGAAAGTATCCCTGTACTGGGCAACCAACTTGAAACAGAAGCAAGAGAAGATCCTTTTTGCGAAACCAAAAGGATATGTATCATGTAAAAAAGCATAAATCGATCTTTGCTGTGTCTTAAAGGCTTCATACGCTGTATTTATTGCTCTATGAGATTCTGACAAGTGTAAGTTTGAGTTGACCTCACAGGTTACTTGTGTGCTTCAGATTCTGTATGTAATTTAAAGTGGTCACAGGCTTTGTAGAAAGGGGTCTTGCATGATGATTTTCAGATGTGACAATCGATGCAAAGTTTTCAATTGTTCAGAATAAAATTCAATTAAAAAGATGATTTTATGATTTATCTGATTTTAATGATTTATCTGATTTAACCAGTTTCTAAATCAGATTTGTAATTTGCTTTACTCTAGTTTGCTTGAATACCAAAATTCATGTGAACTTAGAGATGTGTGTGTAAAATGCATGCACTATGGTGGATAATAGATTTAAATTAAAACAAACAAACAAAAACTCCCAAACCAAAACAAAAACTCCCAAACCAAAACAAAAACCCAACAAACCAAAAAAACCCAACAAACCAAAAAAACCCAGAAAACAACCCAGTTAGTTTTGTGAGGGAGACCAGTTCTGAAGCATGATAGCATAACCAAATGTTAAGTAGCGTTTAATCTTTCTATTACTTAAATTACCTTTTTAGATGGCAGTCTCTGAATTGTGATCTTGGGGGAAATTCCAGTTCGTCGTGTCTATTAGGACTAACAACTTGAAGTTTTATGTGCATATTAATAGCTCCTTACTTGTGGCACAACTGTTCTCTCAAAATTGACATGCCACCTGTGGAATGACGGGGAACATGGCAGATGTAGCGAGCGGGTAAAATGTCCAAGGAAGAAAAGCTCTGGAGTCTGTAGGCAGTGATTCCTCTTGCTGGCCATGCCCACCACAGCTGTATTCCCCTGCCTGCTCAGTTTTTAGGGGAGCCTATGGTCTGTGTTTACTGTTAATCTTCACAGAATATTCTTGCTTGAAATGTGGTACAATATAGCACGCTATCTGCTTTTTTCCTAACATTATACATTAGAACTGAGGGATTCAGATGCTTGTCTGTCAAAGATGAGCAAGTGGTTGTTTTCCCCTGCCCCATCCGTAGACAGACATAAGGGGGAGCTGTGTGAAGTAAGGATAAATGGTGTCTGAGATTGCTCTTTTGACTCCAAAAATCCATCTCTGTCATGAAAGATTGAAAATCCTTGTGTAAAAGGGAACTCATCTGATGTGAGTCAGAAAGCATGGGATTCCTGAGCTGCAGATAATTCTGCTGGTAATCATAGCTTGTCTGAACAGCAATAAAATATAGAAATCATGCTTATTGTTTATTTGCTTACTTTTTATTTTAAGTAGCAGAGAAGCTATATTAATTTTCTGCTTGAAGGGGTATTAAGAATAGAGGAATGAACTTGATGTGAGAAGATATTCCAGTAAGATAAAGATTTTTGGCCTAGGGTAGATTAAACAAAATAAGGAAGGGGGAGAGTTTGTTATCTTTCTAATGGTTGGAAGAGTTGAAGAACAAAGTTYAAATGGCAGTTTTGGTAGTAGATTCCTGATAAGAAAGATGAAATTGCTGACTAGGAACAATACCGTTATGAAGAATCCTGACAGCAGCAAGCACATGTTTGAAAATCTACTCTGCTCCTAACAAGTATTTTGAAGCCATGTTTATCAGGATGGTAGCTTCAGAATTTCATCTGGATTCTCTATTATGCCAACCATCAGATTTTATTCTCTTGCTGTTGAGTATCACTTTTTATGCTTTCATTTAAATTGTATAAAAATGGGAATTGAAGTAGCAAGTGACTTAGGCTTATTTTTAATTCAGATATGTAAATGTGCATATATTAACATGTGTTGGCATCTATTTGTGTTTGTTATGCAGGTTATGGGAAACTGGTTGGAAACAGCGCTACTATAAAAACAAATTTGATGTTGATGCATCTGATGAGAAATTCCGTCGTAAAGTTGTACAGTCCTATGTGGAAGGGCTTTGCTGGGTTCTCAGATATTATTATCAGGTACTTAAAAATGTCTTCTCTGAAATTTCAGTTTTATTTTGTGTCTGCACCCTGTTTCTTTTCAGGGAATAATAATTATCCATTGCTTATTTTTGAAAAGCAGTGCTTTTTTTGGAGATATAAAATAAGTGGGTGCCCATTCTATTTGACACTCAAGATTCGAATGCAGTTTTTGTTTCTCATGTACAGTAATGGTGCTTGTTAGTTTATTAAGGACTGATGCATATTTTTCCTTTGCAATACATAGTCATGTGTAGTGGAATTGCAGATGACTAAATGAGTGAACAAAGGACAGAGTCTGTGAAATGCTAGTAAGAATTTGAAAGGAACAGAGTTGTCAGTCTTCTCCATAGATTGTAATGATGTTCTATGAAGTGTATTGTGATTGAAGTAAWCTGTATCTGGTTTAAATCTTTTGATAATTGAGATGTCAGATTGGCAAGAGATTAGTTAGACATATTGGGGTTTGTTGCACCGATGGTTAATAACTGGCTTCGTGTACTGAAGACAAAGTAAGTTGTTTTGTGTGTGACCTGGGAACAGAATGTGCTCAAGCCGATGAAGTTTATCTGTCTCAGCAGGGCTTTGTAGCTTGAACGCAGTGCCGTGTTGATAAAACGGCACATTTTTCATAGGTGGCTCACACCTGTCCAACTTAAAGCACAGGCAGGGCAAATACCTCACATGCCTGCAAAAAAACTATGCAGTCTTAATGTTAGCTTATTTTAACGTGTACTCCTGKTTTTTTTCATTTAAAAAGGGGAGCGTGTTCCCCTTCCACTGTATTAGTTCAGTTTGGGCTCTGACTCAGATGTTATGGTGGATGAAAATCATAGAGTTTAAGGTTTGCAAGTCTATTGCAGTTGATCTGTGGGAGAGCGGAGCTCTCCAAATCCTTGAGTAGCTCCTGTTCCTGTTAGCCATGGCAAGATATATTCTTAGAACTCTATATGTGCCCATAGGTTTCCAAAGTATGTAAATGAGTCTTCAGATTAGCTGTAGATGTCCAGTTGCTGGAAAACTGTCAGTGTCACCTTCAGTGATGCAGTAGTACAAAACCACTGCAAAAGGCAGTCTGGATTTTAAGGGAAACTGAAGGGCTTAGAGGAAGGACGTATATGGCAAAACTGAGATAATATTTATGAGGTGACAAAAATATTTATATTTATACTCATTTGAAGATTGTAAAATTAAGTTTGTTTTATTCAAAGAAGTGTGCATAGGGTGTGCGTTTATTGCTTTATGGTCAGTGGCCATGGCCTTGTGCAGACATCGTCGTATGCTTTTATAACTGTTCAAACCGGGGTTGCATTTGCATGTGCATTGTTGAGAGATTTGTGGCTTTAAATGTATAGGAGCTGGAAGATGGGCATATACCAAACTTAAAACAAYACGGGCAAGTCCCTACACAACACTTGCTAGTTTAGCTTGTAAAACCAATTTAGTTATTGAGATGTATGTAGGTGACTCCTTGTCCTTCTGAGTTTGTAGACGTTCTGGCTGAAGTGACTGATGCATATAGAAGTGATAGATGATTACAGTTGCCAAGAAAATAAATCGGTGAGCTTCACAACAACTTCAGGCAGGACCATAGTGCTCTCAAGAAAATTGAGGAGGAGTGCCAATAAGACCTCAAGGAAAAATGACTGTACAGAAAATATTTTCTGGTTTAGAAATGTTCCAGTGGAAAACTTGATGAAAGTACACAGTCGTTTAGGGCTTTGTTTTTGCCATTTTCCTTCATATTCAGATTACTCTAAAAGAAGGCAAGTCTCTCTCCAGACTTTATAAAAATTACTCTGCAGACTTAAAATAGTGCAGCAATGAAATACTTGCACGTACTGCTGTTTGTAYTTTCATAACAGAACTATGTATAGGCAAGATACTGTAACCTGCTATATGTGGGCAGTCTGTTGCATCCATGTGGAGCAGCAGTCAAATCACTTTCTGCCCATATGGAAGTTAGATGAGGGAGCTGTTGGACCGGGGGAATTTCAAAATAGGTTTACTTAAGGGTTTTTGGTTTTGTTTTKGTTTTGTTTTTTTTTACCATAATRATAACTGCTTCCAATAACCACTGCTCATTGTCCATAAAACTTCTGACAGAATACATTATGTGCTTTTCTATTCTTGTAAAAAACTAATAAAGCGTGTTCCACTAGTGGGAACATCTGTTTGGAGAGAAAAAAAAAAATAAAAGCAAGAAACCAATCCACCTGGCTCTTGAAACATACTGAAACCATCTGAAGAATTGCATCTAATAATTATAGTCTCTGTAATTTTATACCAAAAATATCGCTAGAGGAGCCTCATTGACATTTACTTATTCAGAATTGCAAGTCAAAATACTAGGCTTTTGTTTCAAGTGGCACTGCTAAGAAAAATAGCTGAGGAGGTGAGAACTTGACTTGGACCTTCTAGAGCCACGTTTCCTTTGCAAASTGTGTTGTGTTCTAATGTGTTTGAGTTTACTTTATTTTCTCCTTTTTGAGGATTATTTTGCCTCTTTCAAGTGAATGCACTTTATAYTTCCCAATATTCAAGACAGAAGAATAAGTGGGGGAAAAGCAGAACGTTACTCAAAGTGTGTATTAGTGCTTGTACTGAATAGAAAAGTGACAGTTAAAACCGCAATACTTTTCAGCCTGCAACAAATATTGTTCACATTTTCACACCTTGTAGAGTGTATCGTATCAGGGTTCTCTGGTCCCAAGTTAATGGTGGGATTTTGCATTGAAAAACAGTAGCGCAAACTGCGTGCTGCCAGAAAAATACTACTTCTGTTCCTRTTGAGACCTCTGTAATGGCTTTCTGCCGTTTATACAATTACGGAGAACTTGGAAATTTCTCCGCTGTGTCATCTGTGTGTATTTCCCTGTTSAAGATGTTGTAGCAACTCTACACAAGTTGAAAATGTGTCCAGTTGTTCCAGGCTCCTCGACTTAGCCCCAGGGACTGCTTAACTGTATGGATAGACTGTGATTTCCTACTCTTTGCAAGAAATTTTTGTGCTTGGTTTTATTGGACTTTGTGCACATGCTCATGTGTTGGTTTTTTTTTTTTTTTTTCCTCGAGGGGGAGGAGAAAGGCATGAGGTACATTACAGTGTCCTGAAGCTAAGGTTAAGATTCTGCTGTAAGGTCTTTTGTGTCGTTCTGGTGCTAGGTCCTGTCTCTTTGGCTGTCTCCCTTAGTGACTCAAACCTAGCCCATAGCAAGAGTACTTTGGCATAGAAGTCTATCCGCTGTTCTGTGCTGCCGAGGAAATGCCCGAGGTCTCCATTCACTGCCCAGTGAACTCACTCGCTCTAGTCTGGCTATGAAAAGTTAAGTCCCAACCTGAAGTCCAGAGTACCTTTAGAGGCAAGAGCTCTTTCTTTTCTAATCATGGGGACTCCTCTTTCTCCCGGTTGATGCTGGGCTAAATTTTGTCATCTTTAGTGACTGGGCTACGTGATTTTTATTTTTTTTCTTTTACTTTTGTGATTTGTCTGATTTTTATTTCTCTTGTTTCTCTATCCTAGGGCTGTGCATCCTGGAACTGGTATTACCCTTTTCACTATGCTCCATTTGCTTCTGACTTTGAGGGTATTGCAGACATGCCTTCAGATTTTGAGAAAGGCTCAAAACCGGTAGGGCATATTTATTTATTTATTTATGATTTAACAGTTCATTAGAAGTGTCGTACATCTGCTTGTTTAATTTCAACAGTTTAAGCCTCTTGAACAACTTATGGGAGTATTTCCAGCTGCAAGTGGAAACTTCCTGCCACCAACGTGGAGGAAGCTCATGACAGATCCGGTAAGAGTCCTTGTTTCATTCCTCTCTGTAAGGTTATGTTGTCTTGCAGTTGTGTGAGCATGACTTACTGCTTCTTACTTCAGGGAGAAAAATAATGGAGACCAGGAGGGAACATTTTTGGTAGCTTGCAGAGATTCTTCAAAGATCCTTAAAAGTGATTCTTTGAGTTCAGATGTTTAATGAGAAAAATTGTTTCCTAACTCTTTCACATTTTAGTAAGATTGTTTACTTTCTTATAGAAACCTTGCAAAACTTAACTGGGGAGCAGATCCCTTAACCCAGTTATCTGGAATTATTCTATCCTGCTTTAATTTCTTGTTTTGATACTCTAAGTAATGGAAGTGTCCTACCACACTTTGTGTTTAAATGGCACTTAATAAAAGATGTTTCTATTAGTCAAAGTTCTTTGCATCCTCCTTAGCTTTGTGTTTGCTCGCCCCCTGCACAGTACAGCATTCTGAATCAATTTCATAATTGGCTTTAATGATTTTTTCTTTTTATTTTCTCAAATACAGGAATCAAGCATAATTGACTTCTACCCTGAAGATTTTGCTATTGATTTAAATGGGAAGAAATACGCTTGGCAAGGTGAAATTTCAACTTTCTTTTTTTGAGCTATAGTGTACTGATGGTAGTCTTAAGAATCTGTGTAAAAATAGGAAGAAAATGGAAAATTATCTTAGTGAGATAATGACGCACGAAGTCACAGAGGTAACTTGTGTTACTTGGTGTGGGGGAGAAGTATTTTGCAGCAGGTATATTTTTGAAAAGAAATTTGGATGAAGAACAAATTATGGTTCAGTAACTGATTTAGGATTGGCAATAATTAGTAGTCATTTCAGCAGTCATTCTAGATTTGTTAATTTGTCCTGAACTAGATTAATCATTTTTCTATTTTTATCAGCCTTACTGTGTAATTGTCTTTTGTCTCCTTTGCATTTAATTAATGGATCTTGTTCTGTTCAATCAGTGGCTCGTTAGTACCTTGTGAAAAATGCTTTGGGGGATATAGAAATATTTGGATGCATACAAAGAATGAAAAAACAGATACAGTATTTAATGCAGCTGCTTCTTTCTTTAGAGAATATTAATTTTAAACGTCTGCCAAATTTTGTATCTGGTATTCAGCCAATAATGTAACATCTCAATTATAGGTATAAATAATTATTTGGGCACAAAATGAAACACATGAAATTCCATCTGAGCATAAGAAAGCACATTTTTACTGTGAGGGTGGTCATACACTAGAACACATTGCCCGGAGAGGTTGTGGAGTCTTCATCCTTGAAGACATTCCAAACCCAGCTGGACACGGTTCTGAGCAACCTGTTTGGGGCAACCTGAGCAGTCCGTGACCATGCTGGAGCAGAGGGGGTGGACTAGATGATCTCCAGAGGTTCCTGCTGACATCAGTGATTCTGTGATTCTTCCCCCAAGACAGCTCACCTATGTTTTGAAATAGCCACAGTAAGACACACGAGTATCTTACTTGGGACAGTGTTCCAAAATCAAAGAGAATATTCCTAGGTATTATGAGATGCATTGCATAGCAGGTCTTCCCTCTGTCACCCTTTCTTACCTGTGTTATAATTCTGGCAACTTTCCATAGTCCTTTTGTCCAGTTATCAAATCCACAGTCTAAAGCAGTAATGTTTTAAGTAGTTCCCACATGCTTTCAGCAGCCTGTAGTGTTACTTTTGATTCATTTAATGCTTGATTGCATTATAAACTCTTTGTTCTGGATTAACATCTGGAATTCTCCTGCTTAAAAGGTAGTTGTGAAACCAGAAATATTTTCCAAGCTGGAAGTACAGACTATCTCTGTTAAAAAGCATGTAGTGTATCTTGTCCTCTTAATGAAATGTTTGAAGGTCTTCATTTTAGAGATGTGATTATGCTTCTGAAAGCTCAGCATTGATCCCTTTTGCAGTCTCCTGAGTTATGAACGCTTCCCATTTTGTTGTCATTCCACCAGTGTGTTGTGAAGGTGAAAATAAATTGTTTGTTTTCCAGGGTAGGCTTATCACTGTTTCCCCTCACAAGTAGTTATGTTCCAGTTGAAATCTGAACACGACTGAGGTCTGGTGCTGTCTTCAATAAAGCAGTAGTCAGTCTGTGTGGAGATGATCCTCGTACTTCATAAGCAGGGACGGTGCAGATTTCTTGTTTGGTGTGGTTGGCAACAGCAGGCTGTACAGCTCTGTTCCTCATTATTTTACAGGAGGCTAAATAATATTCTGATTCAGTTAAACTTCTGACATATTTAAGACTTTATTCGTGACTTGTTCCAAACTGGTTTTGTTAGGAGAGGGTACGAGCTTCTGGTGTAATTATGCTTCAGGTAAAGTTTTAGGTTGTCCCCTTTCCTTCAGCTCCAGGACAATAGTATTTGTTTTAGTAAAGCCACGTAAAGATCTAACTTCTGAAGCAGACCAAGTTTTAGATCAGGTATCTAAGTCTGTGGAAGTCCAAGGTTTCTGTGAATGTTGTACCTTAGAGTGATGACAGACGTGCCCATCAGTAGACCTGATACAGGCACAAATATGAAACTGTGAATATCAGTTTAGTAGAAAGCCTTTGCTGTCATCTTGGTCAGGAAAAGCTCTAGTGTTCATGAGCAGGGAAATAAAATAAAAACTAAAATAATTACTCCAGATTCCAACCGATAATAAGGGTGACAGAAGTAAGTCTTTGAAGAATTTTCATAGTAAGTTTCTTAGTGCTTTTTCAGATTTTATAATAGAAGAAAACATATACTGGAGCATACCAGAAAGGCTATTCTCCAGCTTCATCCAATATGATTAAGAGTGGGCTCTGTGATGTGCTGCTTAGTGAGGGATTTTGATCCTGAGAGGAGCCTCCATGTTATCTTGGAGTAAAATTAATAGCTGGTATGAATAGTCCCTGATGGATAATATCTGTATCACCTCGTCGCTGAACTTGGAGTGATTTCTTCCATTGTTGTCTCTTAATAAATTAATTTGAATAAAGTAGCATTGAGTTCTGTCAGGGGAGTATCTGTAGCAAATGAGACAAATAATGACTGTCTCACTGAGCTCATCTTGTTCCTAAATGAGGCAGGTGTGGGTAGAGGTTGCTGCTTCCCAGTGCCTTCCCAGGACTGGGGAGGAGGATGGAGGGGAGCTTGGAGACAAGCTCTTTTCAACCTGCACTACCACTGAACTATTTTTCTCTGAACAGCCTGCAAGGTCACAACCTCTGAAAACGTAGGGTTTTCTTTTCTGTGACTGGTGCAACAGTTGTTTCTTGGGTAAGGAATCTATTGGAGCTTTCCATGCTAGTGTCTCTTTTTTTTTGTCTTTCTCCCCCAACAAGTGTGAAAAAATGATGCTTTGGTTTTACTAGGTGTTGCATTATTGCCATTTGTTGATGAGCGACGCCTTAGAGCTGCCCTGGAAGAAGTCTACCCTGACCTCACTCCTGAGGAAAGTAAGAATTGTGATATTTTGTTACAGCTTGTTATTACTACTGTGTTTCACCCTAAATGAGCAAGGTATAATAGATGTTTGCTTGCATTGAATTATGGCAGGCTGTAGCCTCTTCTCCACGGATGGTGCTGATAATTAGAATGATCCTCGATGGATTTGACTTTGCAGCTTTCACTTACTTTTATTTTACTGAAGTAGACCTGCATAAGACTTAACYTGGAAGTTAGATGGCAGCTTAGTCGTATGAAAAGCTTCTACCAGTATACACTGTCAAAGTGTTTGTTAGATGAATATGTTGCAATCAAAAGAATAAACTCTGTTTCCAAGGTTAGAGTTGACAGTAAATCTTAATAGGTGTATTGGCTGTTCTCTGACCAGTAGGCTGGCTGTGTCCAGTTATGATATGTGAAGCTTCGTGTTCAGCTTATATAGGCAAACGTATGTGTTACTTTCTCCATTGTACAAAAATAATAGCTGGTCCTTGTAGGTAAATTGTCTGGGAGTTGTGTGGGGTTTTGGGGTTTTTGGTTTGTGTGGTTTTTTTTCCCCCAGCCTGTCTGTATCTTCAACATTACTCTGTTCTAAATTCAACATTCCTCCCATTGGACACAAGATTCCTGTTGTTTTACTGTCTGCCAACTACCCTTGTGACCAGAGACATCCTGTTCTGGGCAGAGACACTGTCTCAAGGAATGTTCAAAGCTTTCTCCTAAATCACAGTGAAGCTTTCCTTTTGTGGAGATGTCAACAGGACCGTGTGCTGGTCTCCTTCCCTCTTTGCTCTGAACTCTTATCCCATTCTCTTCATCTTTTCTAGGCAGAAGAAATAGCCTTGGTGGTGATGTTCTCTTTGTTGGAAAACACCATCCACTTTGTGACTTTATTGTAGAACAGTACAAGACCAAAAGTACAGAGGTAGGTTGTACTTGTTCTTAAGGGATTGTGTAAATGGTGAGGGTGGAGGTCTAATGAAGTGCTTCAGCTGAAAAATTATTTTTTCCACAGCCAGTGGATATACCCCCAGAGCTGTGCCATGGAATCCAGGGAAAGCTTACACTGAATGAAAATGCTGTTCTTCCAGATCAGTGAGTATAGCCTTTGGTGTGGGTTGTTTGATGCTAAAGGACATTTCTTTCACTTATGTCTGCATTTAAATAAAAATCTTTGTGCCCACAATGAGAAACCTAAAACTCCTGACAAGGCAATGCATTTAATTCTGAGGCTAAACGTGCTTTCCACTAGGTTTCGTAGGAGGCGTGTATTATCATCAGTATATGTAAAAAAACAAGCAAGTAAAACTTTCATTCTGCGATCCTATGTTTTTTTTATTTCAGAACGAGGCTTTTAAAGCAGCATCAGAAATCTTTAAAGTGCTCTAACGTGTATATTTAGTTGCTGGTGAATCCTTTTTGTTTGTCATTTCATCTATGGAAGACTGATTTTTATGTATTTAGCAATGTTTGAACTTTTTAATAGGTAAACAGGGACTATATCATAAAAGTAGTAATGAACTGTGTGGCCTTATTCAGTAAGGTCATGTTGTTTTGGCCTCTGTGCTTTTGTATGAATGTTAAATTAATGCAGTCTGATGTAACTTCCAATAGTGCGTGCTGTTTAAAAAAACCCCAACAACTCTGCTTTTTATATGCTAATCTTAATTGCATTAAAGAAAAAATCCAGATAGAGATATGTTTTGCCATTTTCCATTTAGGCCATAGCACTAAATTCAGGGCTGTTACAAGCTACACATACAAAAAATGCTAATATTTTTTGTTTTCTAGATAATGCATTTAGTTAAATTATCAGTGTAATCTTCACATTGTAGGATATGCATTCATTTATCTAACTTTGCTTAGAGGCATAAGCAGGTGTTCAGTAACTCATTTGCATTAAATGCACAAACACTCCTATTTTGTTGGACAGATAATGTATCCTAGGTCACACTCACTAATATACATTTCTCTATTCTTGTCATGGCTTGCAAAGAATATAAGCAAGTCAGAGCTGCTCTTGGAGGGAATAGCAGTGCAGGAAAAAGAAAACTCTTCTGGCATTGTCTTCCCTAGATAGGGTGTGAGAAATGTGTATTTTTTTACCTAGAGAAGCAGTTTGCTAGGAATTCTGTGAAGATGAGCAGGCATTTATATCGCCACTTCAAAATAAGTCTTTGCTAGAAAGATTTGGATCAAATTCAGCCAGCATGTGTACAGTTTGTGACCTCTGTGTGTAACACGGGTCTGTGACAGTTGTGCGCAGTAGGGTGAACAAAGGATTCTGATCTCTGATTGATAAGAGTAATTTTCTTGAGCATGTTGTTTGTCTGCTTGGCTTGAAGGGGTAAAGTTTTCTGGAGGAAGGGAGGAAAGGGTTAAGATGCAACTGCCTGTCAGTCTATTAAATCTCTATTAGAAAGGAGACTTTTTAAGTGCTGTGGAAAACAGCTGCTAGAATTTGTAATTTTTTTTTTTTTTTTTTTTTTTTTACTTCAAAGCTATTTTCTTCCTAGTGAAGCAGGTTTGTGTCTTCATGGTGTCTGCATGTGTGTCTGTCTCTCTGGTCTTCTCCTGCCCTCTTAGAACCTGTTGGCTTGTTATAATCAAAATCTAGCAGTACTACCTGGAAGTTTCCAAGGTGCAGAATAGCTCTAAGATTTATGAATGGGCCACTGGGTAGTGGGAAGTGTGTGAACCCACTGTTAGACACTAGATAATCCACACAGATCAGCTGCAAAAGTAATGACATTAAGAAATAAGGATTCAGTAATTCCATTGATAATAAAAGTATTTTATTTAGGGGAAAGGCAAGTTAGTTTTTAAATCCCTTTTATGTGTCACAGACTTAGTTGCCAGAGGAACAGGAGTGGTAGCAACAGAGAAAGTGGAGCAAATGGTGAAAAATATGTTACATGACATTTTGACAGAGGTTTTTCTCTTTACCAGGACAGTGGAGTCTCCTGTTCCAATGCTGCGTGATCTTGCACAAAATTCTGCAGTCAGGTAAGTAAACTCTGGGTTTTAATGAATGGCGTACAAAATACAGCAATCAAAACTCAGTTTATTCTGGTGTTTTGTGTTGTTGAATTTGCAACAGAATCCATATCTTAATAMAATTGAAGCTTTTACTTCAAACATTTCTGGTTTGCTATGAGAATTTAATCCAAGATATTATGTTGTAACACAGTGGGCTTGGGTTAGGGTGGTTAAGCAGAGTGCGTAGTGGTGTGCCCTGCAGAAATGTCCGAAATGGTCGTTTCTCAGCGCATCAAACGCAGTGTGTTTCATCCCTTCAGAAACACCTAATCTTTCCTGCTGTTACTTTTCTGCTTCCTCTCTGGTGGGACTTCTGGGTCTTTGGCAAGCAAAGAGCAACACCTACAGAACTTGATAGTCTGTATCAAGCCTTTTAAATTAAAGAAAACCAAACATTCATGAGAGCAAGCCTCCGAGACAGAATTGGGTATTGATTCAAAGCCCTCTAGCTCTTGAGTTTTGCCTCTTGGATTTTTATCCGTTTTTATTCCTAGTAATTCCCAGAGGATGCCTGAGAATATAAGCTTCATGTCTTTAAGAAGTAAAGGAGGAATACTGACTTTGCCTGACTGTGATGTTTGGGAGAATAATAAGAAACTTCATAATGAATAAAAAACAATGCAGAGTTTCCAAGAGTAAATCTTGTGGTCACAGAAGATTTTAATTGCTCTTGCACTTGACAGCAAATTTCTGTAGATCCTAGTGTGTTGTACGTCATTCTCACTTAATTTGGCACAGTGTAATAGGTATGTAATGCTTGAGCCTATAACCTTTCACTTCTTGAGCCACATAAGATACTTGAGACACTGAAAATCACTTGTGATCTGTCTGCATAATTTTTTCCTCCAAGGAGGCATAACTTGGTTCAACTAGAAGAACTATCTACAGGCAGTAAGAAATGCTAAGTTGTGGCTTGTCAGGGTATTGTAGAAAGGATGGTCTGAAATGGGGATTTAGTTACTTTGAGTGATGAGTTAAAGGTAGTTTTTGGCTTTCCATCTGCCAGTGTCAGGAGGTTTGGATTGTTTTACGCTTCTGTCCATTTCTCTATTGCAAGGATTTTTCTTCCTGTCTTTTGAGATAGTATGAGCAGTCATGATTCTGCTCTTCAGTTCTTGTGACTTTGGCTGAATTTTCCAAGGGACCATTATTCTCTTTCCTTTGAGTCTCATTCATTCTCTGCTGAAAACCAGATGTATTTCAGCTGGAAGAGTGAGATTATTCTGCTTAGTTGTTTGCTTTTATCTTTCTTGGCATCCCAAGCATTCTTCTATATCAAATGGTAGGTAGTGAGAGAACAGGAAGCAGGTTGGTGCCATGTACTTCAAACATGTCCCTGGTGGGACCTACCTGAGACCTGGATACTTRCACCAGGAGATTGGAATTGCTAGGAGCGTGGATGAATTTTCCGAGAGCAAACTCAAACTGCTATATAATGCATTGTACCAGCAGAAATTAAGCTTTCAGCCACTTTTTGCTCTATTACTGGTTAGTTTGTCTAATACTAGACAGCTCAAAATGCAGATGTTACTGAAAATAGGTGTATATCCCTCCACGGGAACTGCATGCAACTGCAAAGCCGCCTTTCAGGATAAAAACTCCCTGGCCCAGGAAATCCCACTTCGAAGTTTCGTACGCTTTTAACTACATAACAAGCTGATATCCTTCCTGTCTATACTGTGGCAGCCTTTGAACTTCATGAAGTACAATCAGTGCTTTGACTAGAGGATTTGTACTCAAGGGTCTGCAGAAGATACTTTCATTACCATACGTAGGACTAACTGTTTTCTAGACATTAAACTTTCTTTTGGACTGGCTATTGATACAGAGGAGGAAAAAGGTCACCCTGTGGAAAATCATTGAGACATCCAAGTCCAATATAGTCAGTATATCCATGTGCAAGAAATGCACTTTGCAGTTTAAGTCGTGGGTTCTTGAATCTTATCTTTTCTGTTGTGTGCATCACTGTTAATAAAGCAGCAATTACTTTTTAACCTTGCTTATCTTAATTATCATGTAAGCCTAATCCTCAAATACTTTCTCCTAGTATCTCTTTCAAAGATCCACAATTTGATGAAGACTTTGTTTTCAAGGCTATAGTGTTACCTGGTGCAAAGTAAGTATCAGTTGTCAGTTTTCAAATAATTCCATTTTCTTTCATTAATCTGAGTATTTGCTCTGATAAGTATTTATGGAACTATTTTTAATATTAAGGAAACCTGCTCCAGTTCTGAAGCCAGGAGACTGGGAAAAAACCAACAATGATGGCAGGCCTTGGAGACCGCAGCTTGGTTTTAATCGAGACAGAAAACCAGTCCATTTGGACCAGTCAGCATTTAGAACTTTAGGGTAAGACTGGCAGCATTGTTATTGACTGCCTTGCTGAGATGACTATACTCCTTTATTGCTTTTTTAATTTAAAAAAAAAAAGGGGGTGGGGTGGTGGAACATCAGAGATTAGGTGCTGGTGTTCCATGTTGGAAACTTTGGTGTGTGATACTTAAATTCAGTATTGATGAAAACTGTATATTACAATGATTTTGTAATCTTCTTGGGTTTGGGTTTGGTTTTTTTCTACTAAATATTTCTAACTAACTTCCCGTTTGTTTTTTTCCACTTGTTTGGTGGACACTCACTTGAAGTACAGGAGGTACAATGAGAATATTGCACACAAGTGATAATTAAGATTATTATGAAGACAGTAATGTCTTTTATGCTTTTAAAAATGGGTTTTAAAAACCCTTGTTTGAAGCACATGTGTTGTACCATACAATCTGTTTGATTGTCATTTTTCAAGGCATTGCCACAATCAGTTTTTATTAGTTCTCCAAAAGTCCAAGTAACTTTCTCAGGTGCTGCAGTGTAGTACAAGAATGCTTCTGAGCACAGGATGAGAGAATGAGTTGGGGTTATGTATGAGAGATAAAATGAAATGTTTTTCCTTACTGGGGAGTGCAAGGAGCCGTATGTTTATCAGAGCCAGGAAAGAGAAAGTTTTAAAGGAGGTTGTAATACTAGCAAATAAAATTAAACTCTGAGCAACTGAACATGAGTGTCTCTTTAGGAAGAGAATATACCTGCTTCATCTTACGGCTCTAGAGGAGCTGGAAGAAGAAAAAGCAACACCCTTCCCTCCATTTGTGTGTTGGAAAGCATAATTGTTCCAGTGCTACACCTGTGAACCATCTTCTGTTCTTCCACATCATAGTTTAAAAAAAAAAAATATAGCTGCGTTATTGATTACATATGATGTCTCAAATTGCTGTCCAGGGTGGCAGACACCACAAACATCAAAGTCTTAATGCGAATATAGTTCTGCACATGAAAAACAGTAAAGGCCTGGCAAGCATTGACACACAAGATTTGCAGATCCCACATCTCTATCAACTCCCACTTACTAGGAAATGTGACGGCAGTTCAGTTTTACTGAACTCTTACGCAGTTTGCAGGAAATACATGTTTTTCTGCTTATTGTGGCTTGCTATAGAAACTTCCGAATTTTTGCTGGGACCAGCTCACAAAGCATGTGCTTTGTTTGTGGCATRCCTGGGACCCTGATCTGTAGGCGAGTCACTGCATCGTGCTTGTGCATATCTCCACTGGCGCACAGGAGAGAGCTGGGGTATTTGATGGACTGGGTAGCAGCTGTGCTGTAAGATGGCATTCATAAAAACATCCTATTCTTTTTCTTTTCCATTTCTTATACATAATAGCCATATGATGCCAAGGGAAAGAGGGATGCCAGGAATGTATGCCAATGCAGTACCTCTTGGAACTTATGGGAGCCCATACACCAGGCCGCTTCTGAGTGGGCAGCAGCAGATTCCTAAATTGTTGTCAAGTAAGTGGGTTCTGCTTTCTACATTTCAGTTTGAAAAATATTACGGTTTCGTTTTGGTCTGTTGCAATATTATAAATAAAAAGTGGATTCAGGCATCCATCTTCGTTAACCTTGTGTTGCTCTTCTCTGTTGCTCTTCCTTTATGGAATTGCTGTAGTCAAATGTACTAAAATGTAATTATGTGCCTGTAAGTGGGATCCCATTTTGAATCCTGTGCCCAGTATTCAAATGCAATAGGAAAAATAGCACTCTGTCTACTAAGGGTTCCTAGTGTCTGTTATCCGGAACATACTCAGTATGTGGCTGAATCTCAACATCAACCAGCATCAGCAGACTTAGTAGAAGCTTGGTGCTTTGTATCTGAAGAGAACAAGAGGATGATGCTGGCCACAGAAAATAATTAATGCACAAGGCATGGTGGCAGATCAGGAGAGGTTGTAGGGCTGATAGAATTGCTTGTGCAAAGGGCTTCCAAAAAGGACGCTAGTTAAGAGTCCTGTCTCTTCGCCTTTTGATCAGGAGCTGCATTTCTGTAATGGTGGGATTGAGACTGAGGAGAAAACTTGGCTAAGCTACCTAAAAAGGTGCTTTAAAGTAAGAAGTTCTCACTGTTCAGCTGAATTCTTGCAATATTGAATAATGCAAGTGTTTGAAGTTTAAACAGCTGACACAGGTAAAGTTTGAACTCCAACATTTTGTCACATGTAGAAGACCAGATTACTGCATAGTGAAGCTGTCAGCCTTTTTATACTTGACTTGCATTTTTGCTGCATATGAAACAGCAAACAAATAGTATCGATGGCCACTCTGAATTAAACTTATTGTCCAGTCCCAAAGTAAATGAAGTGTAGTTGAGTAGTGGGTGCAGAAGCTTTCTTGTGCAAGGACTCAGATTGGTTTAAGTGGAGAGATGGATTGAATATGAGAGCCCGGAGCTATTAACTTTAATCAAAGGAAGACAAGTGTTTCTTTTAAACAAATGAGAAATATGATCTAAAAAGAAGAGTATGGGGAATGGGAAGGCAGAACTACCAGACAGGCATCACACTTTTGTATTAATCTCCAAAAAGAGAAAGTCTGCATGGCTTTGGGGAAAGTATTCGTGAGCCCATCAGTCCCTATACTGCTGTTCAAGTCTTCTGAAGCTCAAGTTGTGATGCTTTGTGGGAAATACTTATTTCAAAGTGGTTTTCTCTGCCTTACATACATGGAGCTGATCTTGCCAATGAGGTACTTAGAAAGCTCTCGTCCTCATGGCATCTGAGCACCTTGTGTTGTATAGGAAGCACTGCAAATATGCCCCAATGCCATCATTCTTTCAAATTGAGGAGGCTTGAATCCACTGATTGATATGAAATCTCAGTCCATCTGTTGGCCTCCAAAAAACTGTCTGGTGGCTGTCTTCCTCATGTCCCTTCCTCCCCTTATGTCCTGCCCCTTCGTCACGCTCAAATTGCCTCAGGCATCCCCAGTTGCTGTTCTGCAGGTGTGCCTGGCAAATCTGAAAGCAAGACGCTTTTTTTTTCCCCCCTCCTCTTTCTCATTGTGCCACTTCCCTTAATGCTGCTTTTTCCATTAGGCAGAGGTTGATCTCATGCTCTCCTGTTCGTGCAGCGAAGAGAGGTGCCAGGTCAACCTGCTGGTCCCTGCAGCCGCCGTTGCGGCACGCTGCTTCGCACGCCGCCGGCAGTTGTCATACAAAGGCTTTTTCACACAGCAGGGGTTGTGCACCCTGGCTTTGCTCTTTGGGGCTCTTCATCCCAGAGTCAAGAAGCTGGTTCCTGGCACTCTCTGTTTTCATGGGAGACCGCAGTACAACATGCTGCAAATGTATTCTTTGTCAGTTAATTTTGTTGTGTTTCTTCTCCTCTTCTACTAATGATACCAAGCTGTCCTAGGAGATTAGTCTTAAACTCTAATTAACTTCTGATTTAAACGGACTGCAATGTTAGGTCTTTAAAACTAACTACAACAGCAGTTGACTTAATCGATACCAAGTGGCCGCTTGGTATCAATTAAGTGAATCTTAACTCCTCTTTTACCAGGTAGAGACCCTGGTAAAAGGGTTAAACCCTTGCTTAAATTGTTGTTAGAAGAATACCTCCAAGTGTCATAGCCCAAAATTTCTGCTGAAGTCAGTCTTTGACATTCACACTGAAGGATGCTTTTGCAAATGGGACCACACCTGGACACCGTAACACATCCTGGATTATGGATTGTGTGGGTTGAGTGTGAAGCAAACCTGTCAAGATGGGAGAGTGTCAGCAGCTCTCTGAACCTCACTGCAGTAGGTGGTGGTAATCTTATTGAACAGGAACAGTCTGCATGGAGAGCGTGTTTGCTCCAATGGAAATTTGTGGTCAGAATTGAGCACGTGGGCCAATTTCACCCAGACTGCGTTGTGTCTAGGAGTACCAAAAGGTGTGCACAGCTATTTTCTTGCCTTTTGCAGTCACCCGCTTCAGTTCAAGCACAAATGTCTCTGTCAAAGCACAGATATCTTCAACTAGGAAATCAAATCAGAAGGAATGGGAAGGCATATGCTGAGTTTTCTTAATGGGGCAGGTTATCTCTTGTGTCAAAAGTCACGTTCATCAGCTGTATAATTGTGAGAGAACAGCTGTATGTTGTGGCATAATTGGATTGGGAAGAGTCTGGAACCCACATGTTCCTGAAAAACTAGATCTGATGTAGTTAAAATCCCCACATTTTGTGGGATTGATGCAAAGCAACTTTTCATTTTATGTTTTTATATGTATGATGAAGTAAAATTAGACTCTAGAAGGGCAATGCGGTCAACCAAAGTGCCATCTCTTCCTCAAGAGCCTGCTGTGGGTGTTCCTTACTGTTGTTCTCTGATTTGACTTTGATGTGCCAATTTTCAGTTGATGAATAATTGTCTGTGCTGATAACTTGAGGAGTCAAGTGCAGTATGGCAGTACTCTATGAATGGCATATTTGGTTTCTGCAGCACAGGGTATCTGATTTATGACTTTCATTTCAGTCAGTAAACTTGTCAATTAGCTGCATTTGAAAAGTGATTTTGATTAGTGCAATCAGTAAACACAAAATCTCATCTTTGATTGCCACACTGATTAGATAAATTGTTACTTGAGGAGCTGCTAGAGAAGGCAGTTTATTTGGCCTTATAGCTCTAGGAAATGCCTAAGTTTTGAAGACTAAAGAAAATATTAATTGTCATTTCTTCTCCGATTTTGTACCTTTTTGAAGTGCAATTCACTGCTCTAAGCTTTTCCCTCAAAGATTGTTCTCTGTCAGAGTCATGCAGATGAATAGTAATAAGGTGGCTTTAAATGTTTTTATGATGATTTCATTAAACTCTTTCTTAAACTGTTCCCTAGCGCTGCAAAAAGATGTGGTTACAGCCAGAGAGCTGGGTCCTTTCTTTTTCAGATGGGAAGAAAGTGATTAAACAGGACATATGTTTTTAACTAGCCCTTAAGCAGGGGTCTGTATGAATGGGAAACACTGTACCAGGGCGAGACCAGCATCATCTCACTGGGTTTCTCACTAGAGCACCATTTGACCCTGGCAGTGGAACAGAAAATGTGTTAATAAACTTCAATTAAAATGTGAAGTTCTGACCAGGGAGGGTCAGGGGAGGGAGAGACTGTATTAGTCTGTATAATTGTCTGGGTACTTGGGGGTCTTGCCYAGTTCAGCCTGCACAGAGGAGAAGGGTGGGGGAAACGTCACCATTACTCTTCCTGGAATATAGGGTGTTTTTGTGGAAGTTTGTGTCTCCCAGCAAGCAAAAGGAGAACTGAGCCTGGCCTGGGAGACCTGCAGGTCTGGTTGTGATGACAGAGCCAAAACCTAGCCCGCATCCTGGCATCAGCTGGTAACAGTCTATATGTCTGTGTGGGTGTATGTATATATGTATAGAGAGAGGTGTATATATTGGTTGGGGGGTGTGTGTGTATACATGTGATGTTTAATAAACAAATAAACTGCAGCCCGTATGCCTCTGCAGCTCGGGCTGGGCGGGCTGGATTAGCTCTGCCCGGAGGAGGCCCAGGCGGGAACAGCGGAGCTGCTGGGGATCAGAATTTATTTCCCCTGACCAAACGGTGTTATCTTCAACGGGGGCTGCCAACACCCTCCCCTGCGTGCTCCAGTGCTGCCGTGAAAGGTTTCTGTCCGGGTCAGGCCATCACAGCCTGCAGGCAATCCCACCAGAGTTAGGAGAGAGGCAGAGATTTTCCTCTGTCGTGTTTTTTTTCCTTTCCCCTTTTCTTTCAAATTATTGCAAAGCTTTAGTGTACTTGAATATTGGCAGTTTAACAGGGTGTTACTGTCCCATCGCAGTACGTCCATTAGACAACTTCTGGAACCGGCTGTTGAAATTAGGTCACACTTAAACACCATTGAAAATAATCAAAGGTGTCACTGAAACTGAAGCTTTTGATTGATGCACAATTTGAGTGTTGTGGACTGACCGGGGAGCTATTGATTAGCTGTTTCTTTTATCCTGTGTACTGACCAGTTTATTTAGAAGAACAACAACCGTTTAATTGCATGTCCTGTTAAAGCAATGTTGTTACTGCTACATCTTTGTAAAGAGTTAGTTTGGGTAGAAGAAACAATTGAGAAGTGGGTGGTCTTTTTCACTGCAGTTTCTTATAACTGCAGTGCTAGGTCTCTGGCCAAGTTTTTACCCAAAAAGGTTTAATTCAGTCCGATTACATTATCTAAGAGATCATTAATAGATTTTTATTATTATATTATGATTGTCTAGGTTAACTTTTAAATATATTTTTACTATCTTTAACTATATCCTAAATACAACTATATATGTATGTATTTAAATGTGAATAAAGTGGAACTGTTCGCTTTATTACGCGCTGTGGTCGTTACTTCAGTTTGCTTTATAGAAAAACAGCCTAATCAGAAGGAAACTTGCACATATTTTGAGTATTAAATATTTGTTGCTCACAAACATGGTGTGTTGTGATGATGACACAGCGGTGTACATGTGTGTATATATCTATATTTTTGCATATAGTGTAGTGATGAATGTACTTGTAAGAAATGTAAACATTAAATGTTAAATGAAGTCCTCAGTTGTTACAGTAACATTGCATTTTTAAAAATTCAAGAGAAGATACCTGTGAAGTGTCCAAGCGCTAACCAATGCTAGTTCTAGCAATTAAAATTCATTCTTCTTATAACTTGAAGCTTATTGAACATATTAAAAAAAAAAAAAGTTGCCTTTAATTAATTAATACTAAGCATGCCACTGATGGACATAAGGGCTCTATCAAAATCAGCAATAGTAACCAACGACTTGGTGAAATGTATTTGGTAGTATATCCAGTTTGAGCTTTTCTTTTTGACTTCTTAAAATGAGTTCTCGGGCATGTGTAAGAATAAGTGGAGCACAGTTCTTTAAGTATACTCCCTCTTTTTTATTTTAACGTTTTGTTTTACCCTCTAGATCTTAGACCCCAGGAGTCTTGGCGAGGTCCTACGCCCTTGTTTCAACAGACACCGCAAAGGTAAGGCAGGAGGGATTGAGGTTTTGTAAAATGCGGCCAGGAGGATATGCTTGGTTCTGCCAGGCTTCACAACTTTTTTTCCTCTTTGTTTCCTCTTTTGTTTTTTAAGCAACAAACTTTGTTGTTTGAATTTGTTGAAATCATGCTATACAACAGAGTTTTTTTAAGTTAATTAATGTCCATGATTTATTTATATTTTGTGAATGCACTATGTGGTGTTCATCCTTTAAAAGGCTTGAGTACTTTGTATCAAAAAAAAAAAAAGAAGGCAAAACCACTTTCCATTAAAACTCAGACTTCAAAATTAACTTTACTGTTGGTGCTTTGGTACCGTTCTTGGTTCTTTGGCCTTTATCTTATTGAAGCTTTTGAGATACTATGAAATTGAACACAGAGAGCTTAAAACTGCATTAGATTTTGGACAGGCTAAACAAATTTCTTTTTAGGAAGGCTGTGGAGCTTAATGAGGCATAACTAATGGTGTTCCACTTTTATCATTTCTGTGCCGCAACCGCAGCATTAGTACAGACTAGCCATTGATTCTTGCTACAAACCTCTTGAAGTCCTAATCAGCTTCTTTGGTACAAGTTTTTCAGGCCTGACAAGCCTATTGTAGGGCAGTGTCACTGTAGGTCAGTAGTTATTAGTTGCCACTGAAAACAGTTTCTTTAACTACTTAAGACTGAACTGAATTAAATGCAGAAGGGACTCAGGGAAGGATTATGGAATCTGCAGTCCAATAAGTGCCATCGAATAGAAGGAATGTGACATGGTTTGATAATAAGGGATGTTTTACATGCGTTCCTTCATTGATAGGTTGTATGTCCTTAACTCAGATGGACTTTATAAACTCCAGCGTACCTGTGAAAGCTATGAATAATTATATTTATTTATATTTATGGAGGAACAAGACTGTGTGTGAAATCTTTGAAGTTTCTGCTGTGAGGCACAATGTTGGGGGGTTTTTTTCCATGGTTTCATTTGCAAATGTTAACCATTGAAAATACCAGCTTTGGGAGAATTTATTGAGCTCTCCGCAATGACGCTTTCCATGGCAACCATTTTGATCCCTATTGAAATAAGTCCGGCTCCGTTGTCCTGTGCCACATCAATGTGGAATATTGCATTATAAATGAATCTTGCATTACAAACTTTAATATTACTTTGTCTATGGGAGTTGCTATTTCCACACCTTAATTAAATCCAATTTATATAGTACCATTTTGTGAAATATTGCTACGGGTCTGTAACTTGTCGTTACTTTTACAATGCTACACTTTTATCATTTTACCAGGCTGTTTATTTTTGCAAAGTGGAAAAGTTTCTCAATTCACATATAAATAACTTCTTTCAGCCAGAAATTCTGTTTGTTTCTCACTTGAAATACACATTTTTATTACAATTGTAATAATCAACTGTCTCATCAGAATCCTATCATAAGGTTACTGTGCTTGGTTTGTGCTAATATTTTTAGAAGTGACCGCACACTGCCCAAGTACTTCAGAGCATCTTTGCAGATATTCAGTGTTCGTGATTCGATCTCCTAACCTGTCCAGCAGGCTTCTAGTGTTACGGTATTGACTTTGCTATTCAGTTCCAAAACTTGAGGAAACTGGTGTCCCCTGAGGTGACTTAAATTGAAGATATATCATCTTCACCTAGAAAATAAGCTTTAGAGAAGCTTAGAGAATGTTGTTCTAGCTTTTGAGTGACAACAATATATTTACAATGCTTTCCCTCCCAGATGGTGCTTTGTTGTACCTCTGATGGTTTATGAAAATCACTAACTTGCCAGTTTCAGTGCTGAGGATAAGTAATTTTGCCATGTTCTTGGAAGGTGTTTGATTTGGGAAACAAATCAAACAGATGCTTAGGGCTGGTGTTGAGTTAGTTGCCATATAGAGGTAAGCACGGAGACATAAGCAAAAGTTGTCACAGAAACATAAAGATAGATAGGCTTGGTGCAGGAAAAAATGGCTGAACCTGTTGAACTGAAACACCCCCGAGAGGTTTTCAGTTTCCCAGTTAATTCCCTGGGAGCTGCCCGTTCCCCGTACCGCTACCCCCAAGGCTGTCCCCGCTTGCTGCTGCGGCTTCAGGTGCTCCAGGAGCAACAAGGTGCCGCCGGGGAGAGCAGTGAGGAATTTCTGTTCTCCGTCACCTCTGCTCCCGGGAAGAAAGTAATTGAGGGAGAGGCCAGCCCCTGCTCCAGCCTTTTCAGATGAAGTGGGTTGGCAGTAGGCTACAATATCCTTGATTTGCGACACCAAGCAAGGAGCCCTGTCCCTGCCAGGAAAGACTTGAGCCTTTGTGCTATTTCAGGGATAGATAATTGCAGTGGGGGCCAAACTAGCTCTTGCTTCGCAGGCCTGGGTGGAAAAAACCCAATTATGTAAAGCTACTTCTTCATAATCCAGATGATCTTGTCCCCTGCATAAGATTTCTTACTTTTAAATTTAGTGATGCAATTTAGTATGCAGCTTGTAAAATAAAACTGGTGAGTTGCCATTGAACAGGGCACCTTTCAGCATGTCCTGTTCAGGCCCCGGTTTGACTGGACTGCGTTACTGGAGGTTGCAGAAGGTTATTTCATGCTCTTGCCTTCAGTGCTGGTGATCTGATATGTTTCAGAGGTTATATTTATATATTTGCTACCTGGTTTCCTGGCTGATGGAAATTTGTAATCTGGTTAAGCAAATCCTTTCACTTAACCTGCTCATAGAAGAGATTTCCAAAGAGGCTGAGGTTGGAACACAGAAATGTTTTATTGTGTAAAGTTTCCTGAAGCTGTATGTATATGCTTTAGTTTAATCGTAAGTTGACATAACTCTGGATAGTGCATTTGACAAACTCTGCCAGTGTGAACTCCTGTGATATTCCAAGTGGCACAATTCTTTTTTTGTTACCCGTGAGGCACAGCTTTGCTGCGTACAAATCTCCACCCTCAGGTAATCTGAGTCACCAGTTAATACATCCACTAGACGAACATGAAGTCAAGTGCTGTGAGGACTATAATTTCGTGATTTCTGTTTACCAGATGAAAATCTAAATTTTGTTTAAGAATAGTACATAGTTCTGTGAATTAAGAGCAGCAGAAAGGTGTAAGCTGCTTTCCTGGCTTTAAGATCAGAAAATGCATTGCAGCTTTTTTTTTCTTTTCCTACTAGATTTATCCTCTAGAATATGTAGTGGTTCTAACTGAAAATCACCATTTCACTCATTTCCGATGGCCTCAAAGCAAAAATGCCCCAACATAATAGTGATATTAGTGTTAATGTGTTTCATTTGTTAAACACCCCAACTTTTCTCTAAGCAGCACTTTATTAAAATAAAAAGTTTAAACTCTATGCCAAATACATATTAATGTCGAATGAAATTTGTGTCAAACTTTCCTGTTCAGGCATGTAGCAAGTGTTGGCCTGTGGTCATCAGTCGCTGAGGGTATTTATCACAAGAACACTAGCAAAGCTGTAGAGACAGTGACTGTTGATGAAAGTCCTACAGCTGGGGCTATATAGGTAATTCCCTGTAGTTTTCCTTAAGGCTGAGCAGTGTATTCTTCCTGGAGTGTCTGCTGTTTTCCAGGAATAATAGAGGGGGGGAGAGTTAGTACTCAAAACACTTAATCAAAAGGAATATTGTACTTAATACTGATTTTGAGTGTTTAGTCCCTGAAAGTGTAATGTGCTATTAACTTCAAATACAGTATAAATGATTTGGATAACATTGTGTATTTCCAGATATACCCCTGAAGCTTAAAAATAAAACCACACTGTCAGTATTACCAGTTAGCTTTTGTGCATGTTCATTTTTAGTACATGTATTGCACATTGTATTTACCAATTGCATATTTACCAGGTAAGACTCATACTTTTATAAACAGGAATCAAGTTATTTCATTTCTAGAGATGGTAGGAGTTTCTTCTGCCCTTCTAAAGTTCAGGCAGGTCTGCACCTGACCAGGTGGAGCAGCTGTCTTGCAGGCTTTAGTGTGAAACCAAAAGCAATTTGCATCCAAAACCAGAAAGCCTTCATGTCCAAAATGCCTGTTTTCATTCATTTTAATTTTATGTTTACCTGTCTTGATTCCAACTTTGCCCCTGTCCCAGCTGGTGAAATGAATGTTTAAAAGTCCTTCCTCTCCCAGCATCGCCTCCTCAGTTGCTCAAAGCTCAGTTTGCCCCACAYTGTACAGCTGGCTGTGAACCCTCCCTTGGTCCTGAAAGTCATACCTCCTCCTCCCTCAGCTGTATGTGTATTTGAAAGAATATATCAGCCTGTGGGTAGGGTTACTCCTCCAAGGCTGAAGTCACGCCAATTTAATCCAGCAATCCTAGGCAGAGGCTCTTTGGAGACGTACAAAGTAACTTTCAGTTCAGCGGTGCAGGAGGTAAGTGTGAAACGCAGTGCCCGTGCTCTCTGCTGTTCCCGTCTCTCAGCAGGCTGGCCGCACACCGTTCAACTGACTCTCTCTTAAACAGGGGTCAGAAAAGATTAACTGTCTCAACTATCCAATGTTTTTCCCTTACAGCACTATATTGTACTGCAAAACATAACTGCTATGGATTCTGTGAGGAATTGTACCCTTACCCGTGCTCAGCTTTAAAGACTATATCATGGCTCTA
This sequence comes from Oceanodroma leucorhoa, assembly GCA_030449065.1. Lineage (NCBI taxonomy): Eukaryota > Metazoa > Chordata > Aves > Procellariiformes > Oceanodroma > Oceanodroma leucorhoa. The sequence goes on along the minus strand of JASVER010000045.1, from coordinate 7,393,685 downwards.
TCATTTTTCTAAATATTTTTTATCAAACAATGATTTGATGTATTATACCTGTTGCTTTATAATTGTAATGTTAGAATAGGTACTTGAAGGCAATTAAAACATTTCTTGCTGTTAGTAATCTGGGATGGCAAACTAGGTTATAATGGATGTTGAATTTGCGTTCCCATATAAACTGTACACCAAATGTCAGTCAGTCCATGCCAATTAGTGCTTATGTTGCTAGGTCACCGTGGTCAATTGAAAACGGCATCAATAGAACTTGAAAAGGTTTCTTCCCGATCAGACCTTCTGACATATTGAGCAGAATAATGGATGGGAAAAAGCAGCCAAGGCCCCTACCCTAGATTCAGAATACTCGCAGTAAGAATTCATTTGCAACCTGCAATTAACTAGAAAGAATGGACTCCCAGAAAGAGTCTGGACATTTAGAAAAGAAAGCCTCATTCTCCTGTATCGCACATGTTTACTCTTTGGATGGTCTGTTGCGTTTAGCTAACTTGGGTGATATCTGGGTTTTAATCTATGTTCGAGATCAGTGTGGATGAATTGGCAAATTTGCCCCTAAAATAAAAGATGGACAGAATCCTTCCAAGGAATGTGAAAAATCTCTGATTTGTAAAACTGATTTTGCTGCTTGTGGTAGTACCTGGTTCTGTAGCTTTCAAGCTGCGGTGAAGGAAGCAGTGAGCAAATGTGGCCTTTCGGTAGGAGAATCTTGGAAGATATTTCCCCCCTCCCCGATTTATCTCTGACGGCTTGGCCACCTGCAGTACCACTGCAGGCATAGCTGGACGTGACAGTGTTTAACTCTGAGACAAATCGAACCATTTATTATATGAGACTACAGAAATTTGGATTTTGTGGTGTGAAACTCTCTGTAGGAGCTAAGTTCATGCTGCAGTGTGTTTCTTCTTCACACAGAACTGCTGGGGCTGCTCCTCTCCTTGCCTGGAACCGCATGCTGCAATCCCAAAATCAGTACCAGCCAAGTCAGTACCAGGGGCTGGGCGGACCAATGAGTTACCCACAGAGACCTGAAGACCGGATGGACAGGGGAAGACAGGTATGAAAACGTTGCCCCATTTTGCACGTTTTGTTCTCCTCCTGAGCAAGGCTTCCTTCGTGTGTGGCTGTGGAGAGTGAATGCAGCATAGTTGGGCATTCCTGAGCTGGTTTTAGCCCAGTAGCTGTGTCACCAGTGGAAGCACTGACAGGTAAGCTTCCCAGCCTTCTCCAGCCCCTCCGTGTGTACCCCTGGCAAAAGGCCCATGCCATGACTATGCCGCCACTGCTTTTYATTAAAAGTAGATCAGACATGCTACCAAGTCACACACTTCTTGCAGCCTGAGAAAACATCATCTGAAGGCAAGTATTTCAACCAGAGTAGTCTTCTGTAAGGAAATCTATCAGCTACGCATTTTGGGGATAGAAGGGTTTCTCTCCAGTATGCTTAAAAGGCGGATTCTTAGGATTTCATTAGTTTTTCCCTTCTAATGTTTATTGGCTTTTTTTTAGCTGAAAAACTACTTAAATGGAAATGCTAGATTCTACTAGCCAGAGAAATAAACATGTCTGTGAAAATAGCTTTGCGTGGTTAAATGAAAACAAGTGAACATGATAGGAGAACCTCATCCAGAATTATAGGTGACTTTGTCATCAGTTCATGAAAATGCCACAGAACGAAAATGCTTCTTGAAAGCAGCAGGTGATTTTGCTTATGTGATTTTTGTGTGTGTGTGTGTTCCCAGTAAAAACATAATCTGCATATATTCTTGTACTAGAAATTTGAATATTTACAATGCTATATACTAGTTTAAAATAAATTCCAGATATCTGTGTTAAACTTGAAGTTCTGTTGCTGTTTTGGTAAGTCAGAACTATTACTCAGCTGTGGGAAGGTTACTAACCAGTGATGGAGAAAGAGGAGGAAGAGCGCACAGCTGCTTGGTAACAGCACTATTTCCCAATCCTTGACATGGAGACTAAGGCACAAACTGTTTGARATTTGCCTTCTGTGGGGACCTGGGTCAGCTACCTCTCATAAACATGCTCAAGACAAGTCACTTTTTAGTGTACGCTCTTAGTTTTTCTTTTCTTCTTCCCAGTCTGCCCATCTCCCGTGTATGCACACATTCATCTTAAACGGTACAGCACACACAGAGTCAAATTTGGTGTTTGCTTTCTGGGACTGTTTCTCCATGCTATTGGCAGCATATAGTCGTTTTCACATAGTTATAAATTCTGTCCTGCAGTGTGTGTATTGGATAATATCCCAGTCTCTTTTGCTTATACAGCAGGGACTGCAAGTACAATCTATTTAAATTGTAATGTCATACAGCATATGTGAAAGTCGTCTTAGAGCATTTTTACCACTTCTCTGATTCTTTGTCTGCTTTACATTTTTCTTTTCTGTTCTGGGTGGGAGACTCAGGTAGCGCTATCTATCACAACCACTTTTGCACCATGACAGTGTTATGGTGCGAGGGTTTTGAGGCAGCTAATACAATAAAAAGATATTCTGTCAAACCATGTTTGTGAAAGAAGAGCCTTTGGCCTTTGCTGGGGAAGCTTTTTGCAGAGTGCCGTGTGCTTCTCTGTCTGATTCAGCTTGTCAGGACCGAAGCCCAGCAGAAACAGCCTGTGAGCTGCTAATACCGTTCTCAGCATTGTCTGCCGACTGCAGGATTACATGGTGCTGCTGAAAAGATCTATAGCCAGCAAGCAGCCTGCCCCAGCGCTCCCAACTCTTAAACTCTTGTTCGACTGAACCCTTGTTAGCAGCAGTGAGACTCCCTTCTCCCCCCCCCTCGCAACTCCTACCCTGAAGCATTTTTAGTGCAGAGGCGGCTTTTAAGACTGGAGTAAGAATTGTCTTTAGCTCCTTCAGTCGTCATATTGGTGTTGCAGCAAGAAACAGAGGAAAAAGAGAGGCAAGTATGTCACCGTGCACTCTTGCGCCAAGTACAGCGGGGAGGCATTGCCAGTACAAATCCTTCCAGGACTGGTTTTGGCTATAAGCAAAATTAGACAGCATGGGTTATGGGGAAATTAGGTTATGGACAGCATTAGGCTTAATGGGGAAACAGTGGGGCTTGAATCCTGGCTGTGCTGCCCAACTAGCCCCCAGTGGTTTTTTAGGTATATTTCAAATTTGGATGAGGTGTATTGATGGGATCAGTTTTCAAAAATCTTTCATTTTGTGCTACACAGATTTACCCAAACTGCTGGAAACAAAGGAATAAATGCRTAACAGGGGCTGCTGTAAGGTAGAAAAATCAGTGGAGGATTTTGATGCTGGTGAAGTCTGGGCTGTATTTAATTAGGGCTGGAAAATAGATACTTGAAAAAAGTCTGTCTGCCACACCATACTCTGCTCTACCCTTTATCCTGGGTAGCGTAGGTGGATCTATTTGCAAAAGGAAATCGGTGCTTAARCTAGTTCATTCTTGACCTTAAATCTTCATGCCTAACAGCTACAGCTGGAATCACAAAGGTGAACAGGAATTGTCTTCCAGAAATTGTTGCACTCTGGGCTCAGGGAGGGCATCCCCTGCTAGCTCACATTTGGAAAGCTGTCTCSTAACTGTGGGGTCTCAGAGCATCCTGGACACCTACAGCCTGGCAGTGACAGAAGACCTCTGCCCTCACAGCTCTCCAGCTGTTTGCCACCTGACTGCTTAAATAGGAGGCATATTGGTTCCCTAATACTGCAGTCTTGCCCAGAACGTAATTCACCTGTCACTAGCAGSGGACATGTCTGCTGGATCATGAAACAAAGTTAAAAGTGGGTGCTGACAACGGTTTTATTTGTATTCACAGATGTGATGGTTATTAAAGGGAAATCTTTCAGTTCCAGTAAATTTGCTTCCTTAAAAAATTTCCGTTGCAGTTGTGTTGCTGTGTTGCTTTCCAACTGGTTTTTATCTCCTTTTAAATTTTTGTTRCCTTTTTTCTTTTTTCTTTTTTTTTTTTGTTTTGTTATTTTTAAATGAACTTTCAGATGTCATTATTTCCTCAGGGCTGACAGCACTGGTGTAAAATTAGAAGCTACCTTAAAGGGTTTAGGGTGCAAAACCAATAATTGAATCTGACATTGCTGCCTGTAAATTTCAAAGCTTTAAAGCCTTGAAAAGGGATTCAAGTGGAAGTGGTGACACATAGCAGCATAAATAATTATCTTTGGTCCCTTTCACCTCTGAATTCTTTTTTTACAGCATACAGAACATGGTCTGAAGAGGTTAATAAACGCGCTGCTACAGAGTGCTTACAAAATTAATGCAACTGCCATGGATATGGGTTGCTCTGTGGTAGTGGGTACTTGTTGGTGTCTTCCAGGTGTTCCAGAAAACTAAAGAATAAACTTGATTGTGTTGTGCAGGTGTTTGGYATTTTTATTTTAGTCTGTAATAATGCACAACTGAATGTCCAAATAAATGTCTTGTGCGGCTCTTACAAGACCTSTAAATTGTACTTCTGTACAGGGATTGCTGCTATTTATGTAACTGGAAGGATTTTTCAACAGATATATTCAACTTGTTTCCTTTTTTTAATTGATTACAGTAAAACCCGAAAACAAACATAAAACCTTCCTGATAGTGGAAGCAGCGTATTCTGCACRTCTCTTTCAGAGCCCTTTAAAAACGAGGTGTAACAAATCGGTTTCTGTTCAGAAAGTCGTTTTTGATTGCCTGACACAAGCAGGCTGAAGCAAACCTCCCCTGTCACAGGTTTGCTTGTAAAGATGGATTTCTCTTTAAAAGAAATGAAAGGAAGCCCCTCTTCCCCTCCCCACCAAAAAAAACTCCAAGTAAGAAACAAACAAAGCAAGTCCTACAGCTGTCATTAGTGCATCACATTTAATTAACTTTCTGGTCTCTGCAGTACATCAGGTTTTGAAATAATTTTAAAGGTTTCGAGGGGACTTTTTATGAAATTTTCTGACAGATTTTTCACTGGCTAGTTGAGGTACAGAATGCCTCATCTAAATTTAAATACAAAAATGTATCTAATTTGCAGTGATTTCCAAGGTGGGATTTAGGCATCTTTCACCTATTATTTAGAATGAATGAGTGCTGAAAAATGCTGCTTCTGTAACAAATAATTTTTTTTTCCTTAAAACACTTATCTGTAAAAACGTCTGCCTTGCTTTAGCGTAAGGTTGCTTACAGCTAGAACAGAAAGCTGGTAGTTGAGGGAAATTATTTTTATCCGCTACAAAAATAAACCCGACTACTCCTGCTAACAGCATACAGGCAATCCCAAATTGATACTTTACTTTAGTCCACAAAAATGACATCTACATCATTGCTCTGTGTAAAGCATAAGTGTACATACTGCAAAGCCCAATTTCTGTAGGAATTAAAAATTTGCATTTCCAGTCTGCCCTTCAGGGGTGTGTGTGTATGTGGCTTTAACGTCTTGTACCTTTTTGCTTCCAGCATTGCTGAAAGCAAAGAACATGCAGAGGTGTTACAGCTTGGAAGTAACTTGTCCTCAGTGCTGTCTTTTGGCGAATCTTTTAGCCGTCTTCCACGGTAGAGCTGGAAGCTGAGGCCGGTGCTGTGCAGAACCRCTCTCCGTTGGTGGAAGTTAAAGCTTGTGGTTTCGGGAGGGCATTTGTAAACGCCGTCAAGAGATGTTCCGCTCTGCCTGTGGTACCTTTCTGTGCAAAGGATGTATTGTTTCATTTTTGTATGGTGCCTGAAGCTCGGCTAACTTGTTTACTGTGACGTTAATCCAAAAAATAAATGCTTGCTTTTGTCTGTTTGTAGGCATATGGCCCCGGGAGGCCCTACCCGCTACCACCTCCCTCAGGAAGATACAGCTGGAATTAGCTCGACTCTTCTTTTTTTTTTTTTTTTTTTTTAAGTATAGAAAATGTCCAGGTTTTTTGTTTTGTTCTTTTATTAATTGGGGGAAAAATGGAATCCTTAAGAAACATCCCTATAGTTTTTAAACTATGATACTTGTTTTAAATGTGCATATTTCTTACCAAACTGATTATTTTTTTTGTGGGGGGTATGTCGCTTGGAAATAGCGTATTGCAAAATACAAGTAAACTAGACTTGCTAATTTGCCTGTGAGACATTCGATGAGGTAGGAGTGCTGTTTTGTCTTTATTACGTATACAAGCTGTGCTTAGCTGTGCCTGTCAATCTGAACTCCAAACATCCTTTACTTCACACATAAGAGCCTGAAAACAGACACGGAGTTTTAAAGAATGCATAGAAATTGGATTTTATTAACTCTCGGGGGAGACACAGCAGGCAGCCTGCGGAGCACGGTGTTTAAAGACACGTCTGTCGGTATTCCTTGTCGGATGCTTCCTTCAATTTCTCACAAAGAGAGGAGATTTTTTGGACTTCGAAGTAAAACATTTCAACTTTTACAACTTGTGCCTGTTTTTGACTTTGTTATTGTAACATAAACAAGCACGGAAGGTGTATTTGTCTGTTTTGATATATAATTTAAAATAGCTGCGAAGTACAGAGTTTCCATTCATTTTTAGCACTCTTTCCTAGGGCTTTTCTGTGTGAGTGTATCAAATCAGTAAATATTTTTATTTGCTTTATAAAGTGGCTTTTGAAATTCTGAGCAGTATCGAGTGGTTTATTTCCAACCCCTTCCAGAATGTGTTTGTCTTTTATCTATACCTGTGTGCACACATTTATATTAATTTCTTGGAAAATAATTGCACACGGCCTCTACAATAGTGTTTAAAATCTTTGTTTAATCAAAAAAATGACAAGATCATCCAGTTAAATGGGCAGCATTAATGCTAATATAACATCTTTCCGTTGTGCCGCACTTGGACTTTCCCACTAAACACATGTATCGTATACATCAGTAAACTTTGAAGCTTTGCTGTCGCCTTTACGCAAGGTTGCGAGGCACGGCGCTCCCGTGAGTAGTTTTTCAGCCCCTTTCTTCGAGGGCCCAGATGTTAATCACCAGCAACGAGGAAAAAGACCAGACCAATGTAACCTTGGGGGGAAGAAATCAAGAAACTGGGTTCATTATTTTCAAGTGATTGAGGGTGGAGCAGAATCCTTCATTGTAATGCAAAGAGTTGCCATCCTGCCCAGCGCTGGGAAACGCCGTCAACCCTCACCAATGGCCTTCTCCCTCTGCCGGGAAAATATTTGGGTCTCAAAAAAGTAATTTTGCTTTTCGAGCAGAACAAAACCAGCAGCGAGTGTGAATTTTCATGCAAATGCGGTGGTTGCGTGCGAGGCTGGAGGAAGGAGCGGGGTGGCTCATCCTTGCGCTGCCAAAGGTGGCCCCTGCTCCTGAGGATGAACCCGGGGTATGAGTGGGCTTTTGTCCCTTGCTCCCCATCTTTGGGGGTGGGGGGTACGAAAATGGGGCTGGATAAACATTCGGGGGGGGCTGCTTTGGGAAGGGCTTGTCCCTGCAGGTTCCCCCTTGCCCAGCTCTGCACCCCCTTGGCTGTTGGCCACAAGTCTCAAAGCTGGCCAGCATTCCCGAGCGGAGCCTGCCCTCGGCCCTGGGAGATGCGGTGCCCACCCGGACGCTCAGAGCGGTGCTTGGAGCAACACACTTGGCCAGGGGCTTCGGTTCCTCTGTGCCATCACGCAGGGGTGGGATGCAGGGCCTGACCGTGGAGCATCACCCCTCCGCTGCCTGCTTGCTTTGGCTGCCTGCGCGTCCCCCTGCCCCCGCGTGTGGCCCTGCTGCCTCCCAGCACTCTCCAGGACCCGGAGCCACTGGGATATTTGGGGATGGCCCTTGGGGACAGGATCCCCGTGGCAATCCTGAAACTGCTCTACCTCTCTCTATATATGTATGTTTTCCAAGCTGGAGGTGAGCCTGAAGCCTCCCACCTTGCATTACCAGGGTTGGAGCGGGGGGGCTCACTCACCCCATGGGGGCTCAGACCCATCCCCTTCACAGGGGCCATCGCCATCCTTCAAGCCGTCTCCCATGGGAGCCAGTGGGGAGAAACGCTCCGTGCGAGCCCGGAGAGCCGCGGGGTTTCCCACATCGCCCCGCAGCTGCCGGGAGGGGAAGGGGGGGGATGCCGGGGGATCGCCCCGCCGACGGCTCCCGGGTGGGGAATGGTGGGGGTCCCCCTCTTCCCCTCCGGGCCCCTGGGATGTCCCTTGGGAAGGGGTCCGGGAGCCGGTCCCTGGGCTCGCAGTGGCCGAAAACTGTTTTTTCCACCCCAGAATCGCTGCTTGACGGGGCAGCCGGGAGCGGCGCGGAGCCGCGGCGGTCCCCGAGGCTGGGGAGCCCCCGGAGGGGCTGGGATTCAGCGGACCCTCCCCGAGGACGATAGAGCCGGGGGGCGCGGAACGAAATCCCGTTGGMGATTGAGAAGGAGGCAGAAAAACGGGGGTTTTGGGGTCGTCCAGGGGCGGTCAAAGCGGTACGTACACCGAGAAGGAAGCAGCCAACTCTTGAAAACAACGTTTCCTTTTATTGTAAAATAAAAAAAGAAAAAAAAAAGAAAGAAAAATTGCCGGAAACTTCCGAGAAGCGTTTCCCGGTGTGCTGGATTTCCTCGGGGAAGAGGCGAGGGGACAAACCCCGCGGCCCCGATCCGTCCCACCGCTCTCCCTCGTTCCTCCTCCAGCCCGGCGGCCCCGGCGGCTGCGGGGCCCGATTCCCCCTCTCCCGGCGGGGAAGCGGTGCCCGGCCCCGGGCGGGGTCCCGGGAGTTGCTGGGGGGTCTCCGCGATCGCTGCAGCTCCTCGGAAGCTTCGCCAAGTGCCCGGGTTTGCGGCGCGTCCACGCGCATACGTTCATTTACTAAGCAATAATTAATAATAACGATAAAAACATTTTTCCCCCTTAAATCTGACCACCGGCGTTCGASAGCTCTTCTGCCAAAATACCCTCCGCCGCTGCCAGCCTCGGGTTTGGTTTTTTTTCTTGCTCCAGCCGCTCCCCGTCCTCCAAAAGGCAGCGGCCGCTCGCCCGGCTCGCCGCCTCCTCGACCTTGAGTTACAATTCAATTTACCTCCAGTCAAATAATAATGAAATTGCACTTCAGGGGCACCCTTATAAAATTAATTCTGCTGAGATAAGTTGCACTTCAGAAGATTTATTGTTCGCGTTCAATGGGTCTGTAAGGTATACGCGCCCCGGCGCGGGCTCCCGGCTGCGTTCGGGCTCGGCTGCCGGTGCCCGGCCGCAGGAGAGCGGAGCGGGGCCGGGCCGGGAGCGGAGCCCCGCGCTCCCCGGCTCCCCCCCGCCGGCCGGGCGCCCCGTCGGGGCGGCTCTCCCGGGCGGGCCCCCCGCGGCCACGCATCGGCACGGAGGCGGACGGGACGGGGAGCCACGAACACGCGCGCACACGCACAGACACACGCCCGCAGCCCTGCGCCCACGCGTGGGCGCCCGCTTCGCTGCGGCTCTGCTTTCGGGTCCAAGTTCCCAAAACCCCGGAAAGTCTCAAAAAACCGAAGCGAGGTCGAGGGCCGGGGGAGCGTGGACGAGGCGGGGGCGCACGGGCGACCGTCGGGGCTCCCCGCAGGCGCCTCGGCGTGCCGGGGCCGGGGGGTCCGGTCCCCGAGGGCGGGGGCGGGGCGGGGGGCACAGGGATTACCACGTCCTGCCGTAGAGCAGGTTGGGGCTGACCATGCCGCCGTTGTAGTCGACGCCGGCCGAGTCCATGGGGGCCAGGGGGGGCACCTGGCCGTGCAGCGCCGGCGGGCTGGGCGAGAGCTCCTCCAGGTCGGCCGCCTGCCCCAGCGAGCCGGGGTGCGGGTGG
>JASVER010000045.1:7353238-7383310 GCA_030449065.1 Oceanodroma leucorhoa | reverse complement strand
CTTACTGCTGGAGTAGCGGGGGTCGCCGCCGGCCCCGTACCAGCCGCCGCCCGCCGCCGCGCCGCTCCGCATCCCCTCGGGGTAGGCGGGCAGCTCGCCCATGTTGCCCAGCCCGCCGTTGCAGTAGCCCCCGACGGCGCCGTGCGGGAACTGGGAGACGCCGTGGGGCATGTGGTAGGCGGCCGCCCCGGTGGGGCCCGCCACGACGTGCTGCGGCACGGCGGCGGCGGCGGGCACCGGCGGCTGGCGGTAGGGCCCGAGGGGCGCGCCCAGCCCGCCCGCCCCGTCCATGCCGCCGAACTTCTTGTAGCTCTCCTCCATCGGGCTGAGGATGTCGGTGACCGAGAAGGGCGTCGTGTGCTTGGGGCTCAGCGACATGGCGCGGCGGGACCGGACGGGACGGGCCGGGCGCTGCCGCCGGCACCGGCGAGCCGTGCGCGGGCGAGGCGCGGCGCGGCGGCCACCAGCCCCGGGCGCCGGTACCTCGCCGTTTCTTTTAGCCCGGCGCCGGGTTTACGCCAGACGCGGGGGGGCGGAGCGAGCGCGCCCGGCGGGGGAGAGCGGCGGGGGAGAGCGGCGGCGGGCGGCCCCGTCCCCTCCCCGCCTCCCGCCGCCCTCCCGGCCCCCTCCTCCTCCCGGCCATTGTCCTGCGCCCGCCGGACGGCTCTTAAGCCCGGCCGCCCCGGGGCAGCGCCGGAGCGGCTCCGAGCGGCCCCGGCCCGGGATGAGCCCCGCGGCCCTCGCCCGTAAGTACCTGCSCGCTCCCCCCGCGGTGCGGACCGCACCTCTGTGTGGGTGGGGGTGTGTGTGKGGGGGGTGCCCCCCAAAATAACCCGACCCCGGGGCAGCGGGACGGCTGCGGCGTGGACCCGAGCCCGACGGCGCGGACCCGACGGCAGGAGCCGGCGAAGCCCCTCTCCGGGCCCGGTTCCCCGGGGGCGCGCGGCCCCGAGGCGGGGCAAGGCAGCGGGYTGTCGCCGGCCCCTCGGGGCGGCGGGACGGAGCTCCGGGGGCGCCGCTCACCGGAGCCGCTCCCGCCGGGATGCGGGCCCGGGCGGGGACCTGCGCAGCGCCGGGTGCCCTTTYAGGGATGATGCTTCGTTTGCGGTTTGGTTTGGGTTTTGTTGGGTTTTTTTCGTTGTTCGTTTTTTCGTTGGTTTTGCGACAACGAAATGGTTCCTCGGGGCTGCCCGTGCCCCCGGCTGCGGGCCGGGGTGGACGCGGGACGTGCTCCCCTCGCCCGGACTGCGGCTGCGGAGAGACCTGCGGCCGGACCCGGCGCCCGACGGGGGACAGCGGCCGGGGCTGCTGCTGCCCGTCCCCTGCCGCTCCCGGCGGGCAGGGGGGAGCTGAGCGGGCGCTCGGGCGGCCCTTTGCAGGCTGAGAGGACGAAGCGCGGCCCGACCCCTCGGCCCCATCCCGCGGCCAAACTTTACTGCTGCCCCCCGGGCCGTGCCTGCCCGCCGCGGGGGGGCGTGGGGAGCTGCAGGCGGTCTCGGCTCTTTCTGCCCCGGGCCGACGCGACGGGGCGGTCGGGTGGTGCGGACCTGCGGGCGGCGACCGGAGCTCCGCGCATCTCTGCGCGGATCCAGGCGCTCCGCCTATACAGCGCTGTATGTGCGCGCAGCCGGGCGGGCGGCGAGCTCCGCAGCAGCGAGCTTGATCGCGCAAAAACGCGGCAGGAGCCCGCGGGTTTGCCTCGCTGGTAAATGCGCCCTCTCAAACGGCCCCACGCTACTCCCGACCTGCTCGCACCCGCGGGGTGCTCTGGGGTCCCTGCCCGCGCCCAGCCGGGCCGGGGTGCCGCGGGGTGCCAGCCCGCCCACGCAGGCTGGTGCACCCATCCGCGCACGGCCCTTGCAAGTGGGGACCAGCAGAGGTGCGCTTTCCGTACGAGTAGATAAAACTTGGTGCGTGCGATAAGCAGCACCTGCGCTGCACCCCCCCGGGGCGTGCGTCCGTCTGCTCCCCATGTTTGCCCCTGGGCTGGCCTGGGAGGCACTGGCCGCCCTCCCCATGCCCTGCTCCGGGAGGGGCTGAGCCCCATTTTGAGGAGTCAGGGATGTCCTGCACTTTGGGACCGAGCCCTTCCCTTCCCCAAACCSGGTCCTTTCCCTGACCCCTTTGATTCTAACTGCTGGGCAAAGCATCTCCAGCACTGGGATGATTGTCAAAGAAAAATAAAAGATAAAAAATCGAGAGGACAGTTCTGCTTCTTAAAGTTTGTGCTTCCCTCCTTAAAATCTGAAGACCCCCAGTGCAGGGCAGTAGTTAAACGCATTCAGACTCTGCATGCGCTACAGCTCTTGCTGTTCATCTCTCCAAAACTCCCACTCCCCACCAATTTTACCTGGCAATTTTTCCACAGTTCAGGCAGAATTCCTGGCACCTACATTATTTTTTCCTGTGCCTGTTTTCCCCTAACCGCTTCAAAAAAACGTTTTAAAAACCCTTTTGTCGCTGCCCGCCATTGGGAGCAGCGCGGAGGGCCTGCTGCCATCCCTCTCGCAGCGCTGGAGGTGACCCACCAGTGAGACCCGCCTGCCTGTCAGAACGTCCCCGGGGGGGACACAGCTCTGCCYGCTCTCACTGAGGGACGGGGCCCCGCAGCAGAGCCCCCGCTGCTCGTGCCTACCAGCTCAGGCATTTCCAGACGCCCGAGGTACAGCTGTGCTGCGCTCTGCGCTGCTGGGCATCCTCTGGGCTCAGCTTTTACTTCACCAGAGTCTTCCTCAAAAGGCTGACAGTTGTATTTTGTTTCTTTTTTTTTTTTTCCCGAGGAGAGTTTTCTGACCCTTTTGGAGCACATCCCCTCCTTTCTGGGAGTCGCACTCCAGAAAGGAGCTGCAAAAACTCTGTCCTCCCTGGACAGAGAGGTGCCCATTTGTTGTCAGGGCAGGCGGCATCGCCCCGGCGGATGGGGGTCAGGCCTGAGCCCCCCTGGCTGGGCAGCAGGAGGGAAGGGRACCCTGGTCAGCCCTGCAGGGAAACAGCCCTGGGGTTAACCTGCAACTTGGCAAACCAAGGACCCTGCAGCAGCCYGTGCAGGTGAGACCCCCGGGAGGTGGATGGATGCAGATTGGTCAGGACAGGCGGTGAGAGGTGTTCCCGCTCCTCTCCGGGGAGGGGACAGGCTGCTCCTGCTGYCCCGGGGAWGATTCCCTGCAAGCCACTGGAGTAGTGAGGAGGTTTGGGATCTCACTGAGGCCTCAGTGCTGCGTTGGTAACAAACCAGACAGAAATAAGGTGAAGGGATGAGCAGGACTGGCCCCGTGGAYGACAGCCGGGCAGGTGTGACTCGCGTCTTTGGGATCTGGCACAAAGTGGTCCGTAAGGACTCGAGCGACGGGCACGGTTCCAGCACCTGTGGCCTCCGCTTACGCACCGAGACGTTGAACTGGGGACCTTGTGCACAAGGAGTGAAAGACAACGGGTCTGCCCGGCAGGAGAGCCGCCCAGGGAGGGTGAGCTGGTAGGAAAATGACCCTGAGCACGACAGCCACGGCCAAACTCCTGTTAGAGGAGCTGGGATGAGGAGCGATGCGGGGTGTCGCACCAGCGACAGGGCTGGGACGGGCTCTCGAGGTCCGCGGCAGGTCCCTAGGGGTGCAGCAGGGACCGACTCGGTCTCCTGCCTGCTGGCTCCTCCAGAGACCCGGGAGACACCCCTCACCCCGATTCCCTGGGGGCAGAGGCCGCTCCTCCCTGCATCCCCCTACAAAGCCAGAGGGGAAGCACAGCCTGGGGGGAGCTGAAAGAAATGCAACCAACAAAGTTCTTCACGTTTATTTTGCACTGAAAACACCCCAGAATTTTTCCCACACCGGTAGCATGATTTTTTTTTTATAAAAAGCGTAACATTGTGATGAAGGCTTTCATCATTTCTTAAACTGGGCATTGGAACTTTCCTGAAATGGAGCCTTTTGACAGAGTCAGTATCAAATATTTGGTCCTCGTTGAAGTATTAAGGTGATTTTTCCCTTTGCTGTTTTGCTTTAGCAGAAACCCAATGCGCTCCTTTGTTCCAGTTCAACTTCAGTGACTGGATTTTCTGACAGGGAGATGTTTCATTTCATTAGAATGTGCTGGACTGGTGGTAAGGAAAATCCTATTGATATGGCAAACGTTCCACAAAAAAAAAATCCCTTAAAATCATCCTCATTTACAGAATGTATATTTTTCTAACTTAATCAGTCATTACCTGGAAGTGCTATGCAAAAATGGACCGTGYCCTCCCACAGCCTGGGAAGATCAAGCTGCAGATTTCAAGCAAAGTAGTTTCAAAAGCAGATTTTCAAAAAAGACATAACAACTGCAATAAGGCTGACGGTGATAGGAAAGAACCTATCGAGAAGTCAAACTATTAGGTTTTAATTTTTTTGAATTATTTTCCTAGCTTCTTGATTACACACCTTCCACAGAAGATCACCGTTATTTAAAGCTGTAGGAATGCAGATGTTATTTCAGAGATCAGTTTGTCTTTCTGATAATAGTGACATATTTTGGCCATACAGTGCTCATTTCCACACCTAAGTTGTTCTTGCTATTTGAGACCGTGCCTATTACAGTAAAGATATTGACCTTGGCAAGACAGAATTGACATATAGATAGAGGCTGGGGATTTTTTTTGTCGTTTTTCAATAATCCAGTATAAATGCTAATTTATTTCTGTGGCAGCTTGCCTAAAAGCAATAGTTTCTTCTAAATAATCAGTGATAGTCGCTCATTGCCCAGTTACRGTGTTGTGATCACAGTTGATGGCAGTTTGCCTTGATTCAGCTCTTACCAATAATTTGCAGAGATTAAAAGGGTCTTGGAAATGGAGGCTTAAAGAATTGCTTTCTAAAGATGTTGTTAGATTGAAAAAGGAACCTGGGGTTTCCAGTGCACTCTAAAATCATTTCCACATAAACCCCAGATTTAGTAGTTTTAAGTGTCACTAAATGGTCTGTTCACAGGGAAAGAAAGATATTTATGCAGCGTAATGAGATCGCTGCTCCTGCTGCAGATGTTGGTCTCGCTGCCTGTACCTGGGTGGGTGTGCGTCTCCCTTTCCGGGAGAAATCAAGCACTTAAAAAGTAATTGTGGGCAGGAATTAGTGGCCGGGGCATTTGCTCAGGGGGAGCGGTGCTTGCTGGCAGGAACGCCTGGCCGCCACAGGAGACTTTGCCGCAGATTTGGGGGTTTTGCTTATACTGAAGTCAGTGGCAGACTTACGGGGGGCTGTGTGTTATTCTCACTGCACCTGACATCGATCCACCCTTAGGGTTCCCTTCATGCTGCCTCTCTTTACACGATGACAGTTACCATCAGTTACCATTTACAGTATTTTTCCTTGTGACTGTAGGTTTTCCTTATGTTACTTTTTGGGCAAAAAAAACACTAAACATACTGGACTTCTCAAATCCTTCCCTGAAAGTCCTGCCTGCTAGATGGATTTTTTTCCTTGGGGCTTTTTTTCTGAGGAGCCTTTCTCACCCTTTTCCCAGCACTTGCAGCGGGCAGGGTGTCTGCAGTGCCTAACAGATGCTGCCTGTTGGGCTGAAATCACCTCCCGAGCCCTCGGGTACCCATCCCATCCCCTGCTGCTCCCGGGAGGCACGGCCTTGCAGAGCGAGGGTGTGTTTATCTGCCTGTCTGTGCCTGTCCCGCCCTCGCTGACGGCTCGGGGCAGTGCCTGTCCCATCACCTGGGTGGGTGCTGGGTGCTGGCTGTGCCCTCGAGAGAGCCCGTGAGGGTTCACCCCTCGTCTGCCCTTGGTGCCCAGGCACACGGATGCCGCATTTGGCTGCATCAAACCCACGGTGCACAACCACAGCTGGGTGTCGCGTGGCTCCGATTGCCTTTTGGAAGTAAACTCTTCCTGTAACCATTTACCATGCTGTTAATTTGTAGGGTGGCTGAAAATACTAGTGGTCCTTTCAGATTTTCTTCCAAACCACTGGAAAGGATTCTGAGCAGCACAAGACCCCTCTAGAAACACSCTGTGGGTTGGCAGTAGGTGCAGCTATTGCCTGAGATCAGTTGCTGATCCTGTTAACGAGGATTACATTGATTTCATCCAGCGCTGATTCTGTATTCAGTGAATCCCTTGGGCCTGGGTTAGATGATATCAGCAGTTACCTCCGCTAAGCATGTTTTCCTCTCATTGAAATAACGACAAGATTGTTCACCCCGATGCATTTTGCGCATTAACGGGCACCAACTGTGCTGCCAGCTCCTGATTCTTGCGTTTCGTGCCCTGCCGGGGAGTGCCATTGAGCTGGCGGCCCGCAAGGATGAGTGAAGGCAGGCGGCTGCTTGCGGCTCGCACAGATGTGGGCTGTTATTAGGAGCCTTGATTGACTCCTGCGTGGAGACACACAAGTTTATTAAGGGCCATGGGCAGGCAAGGTGCTCCCCCCGAGCTGCCGTGGGCTCTGCYCCTCTTCTGCTTTGCCGGCTGCAGGGCTTGGGTGGCAGCTTCTGCGGCCGTGGGAGTACAAGCCAGTTTTCCTCCTGCCTGTGGAAGGGGATGTTTCCAGCTACAGAGATCCCAGGTAAATGCCTTGTGTCCTCAGATCTGGCTGGGAAAAGTTTCTGGCAAGAGAAACGCGGTGGTGTGAACAGAGCTGTCTCCTGTGGGGCTCTCAGGTGCTGGGAACATTGGTCCTCCCAGTTAAGTGAAATACCCAAGAGCTGCTTTTAACGTTTTCCTARTTATTGATGCAGTAAAAAATATTCCAGTGCTATGTGACAGTGGCATCTCAWCCAGCTTTTCCTCAAATAACAGAATGTAAATATTTATTTGGCATCCCAGCCTTTTCTGCAAGGTTCACTGAACCCTGCACCGCTTCTGGCTAGCAGCGGGCTTGTGCTGCTGTTGGCTCCTTTGTGCTGTGCCGCAGCCTCCTGGCCAACTTCCCCTTCTTTCTTTGTTGATATAGTGTTCTTTTATTCCATATTGTTTTCCCTTCCTTTTTAATTAGTAGGGTTGAATAACGAGGCTGGCTTTCCTCGTCACTGCACTGCACTGAGTGGGACTCAATGATTTCTCTGTGAGGGAACGCCCATAAAATCTGGGCTCCTGAGTTACTCAGGTTATTTTCTGTCGCCATTTAAAATTTTGTCCTGGTGCATGTTGCTCATAACTGCTTCTGGCTTTGGAAGAGGAGCCCTTTCACACGGGACATGCCTGTTTGTTTGTCCACATGTTGTGCCTGGGCTGTGCTTAGCRCTGGCAGAGGGATTATCAAACGTGTTCGTGCCCCTTGGCAGCTTGATCAGATGTGTGCACAGGATGCCGGGGCTCTGTTGTACTTCTGTGGCATTGGGGTGAATTTTAATGATGCCYCTCCTGTCCTGCTCCGTCATCCAGGAGAGATCTTTCTGCTGATGTGGAGGCTACCCAAATCCATGTGGCTCCTTCCCTCTGTTAAAGAAGGTTCAGTGTTTCCCCCAAGCCCCCTTACTTAAGTATTTTACTAATTTAACACTAATTTTTTGTCTCCCCATATCCCTTCTCTCCTGTGCCCAGGTCAGAGAGCTGAGCTGAGCTCTTTGTCAGGTCTGACATCATTGCTGGTTTGCGAAACTCTGAGCCCCAGTTTGTACTGGTGTTTGCTGTAGCTGCTGGGTCCTCATCTGCTGGAGGGTTTCATGGCTGTGTGTTGCTCTCCCTTCAGGAGGCCAAACTCTTCTGAAGTGCAGGAGGGCCCTCAGACRCTGGTCTCTATGCATGTTCAGGAGTCCATGTTGCAAACAGTTTGTTTACCAAACTGTACAAAATGTTCTATGTTAACAGGGAGGATTAAGGAGTCAAAGGCTGCCCATATCCAGCCTGGATAGTAGATTGAGAAGTTAGACAGTCTTCAGACACAGAGTTGGCTCTATGCAAAACCCCACATAGGCATTTAGCAACACGTGGGTTTTCTTTGGAAAGGGGAAAAAAAAAAAAGATGAAAAAACCTCCATCCTTGTTTGATGAAATCTCCTGATTTATTTTATTGGCATCCTTATGTCAGCACGTGGTCAAGGTGGTTGGGTTAGATTTGGATACAGTATGAGGAAATCGCAAAGTAGAGAGACTTCCTGAAGGATCCTCTCCATTACCTTTGAAGCCAGAATAATATTCCTTGTACAATTAGAAGTAACCATAGTTACTCAGAGGCCGAGCAGAGCAAGGTGGCAACCAGAGCGGGGAGAAAACACCTCTTTTGGAGGAAGGGTTTCTGTGCAAGCCCTGTGGAGCAGGAGCGTGTCTGACGGGCAGCGTGGGTGCAAGACCYGGCACAGGCTGGGGCATGGGGGAATGGTTTGTTCCCCAGTGGCGTGGAGAGTGAGGGAAGCTGGTCCATGGGGCTTCGTTCATCAGCGGTGCAGGCGTTAAATGGCACTCAGCTGCGAAGCTGGGCTTTAAGGATGTTTATTCCCCTGCCGATTGCCTGTGAAGGGAGGGCTCACCTCGTCTGGTTTGATGAAGTGAAGGGGAGCTGAGGAGCAGCTCCTGCTCGTCCCACCTAGGAGAGGAGGACATGGCCATTTCCACGGGGCAGCGCGGGTGCGTGAGGTGAGGCTGCCTCCCCGGTGGCAACGGGGATTTGGCTGTTTTGGGAGATGAGGATTGTAATAGGGTCATCACTGACTGCCAAAAACAGCGGGTAAAAGGGTAGAAATATTGTCCTGTCTCTTCCCTCCCTCAGTGCGTGTTTACCGTGGAGGCGGAATGTGGTGGGGTTTGTACGTGGTAGAGCAGTACCCCYCATGGCAGCTTTGGGGCTTGCTCCCCTCTCCCCTGGTGTGGAAGGAACCAGAGACCAGACATGGCAGAGCTTTCTTGCTGGGACAGACCTGCGGGAGCGGTGATGTGGCAGCCAGCTCTGCTGCTGGATCACCTCAGGTCAGGACCTTGCAAAGGGCACCTGAGCCTGCATGTGGTGTGCTGGCACCCYGGTCAGCTTTTCCAACTCAGCTGCCTGTGGCTTCTGTGTGCAGGTCCCTGGGGTCGCTGGCATTGGGCAATCACCRGCGGTGATGCTCCCTGCGATGGGAGGACTGGAATATGCAGAATAAGGAACAAATATACTCAAGAGATCAGAAGGGGATAATGGAGCCACCAGAAAGACAGCTTTCTAAAGAAGAAATCATGTCTGAGCTTTTTCTTTTAATTAAATTACACTGAGGGAAGCCAATGCATGGAACATGACTTACAGTATTGGCTATTGGGAATCAAGAGGCAACAAAATTAATTAACTGAACTGGGCTTGGGTCCGAATGCTGTCACACGGACAGAGCAGAACTGGGCTGGCGTGGGAGGGGGTGGCTGGTGGTGGGGTGCAAGGTGGTCTTTGGCTGGGAGAGGGTGTCTCTGTGCCCTGGTCGCCTCATTTCTCTGCCCTTTTGTGCAGAGGGAGGTTTCCCTTTAGGCTACCCCATGCCTGCTCGGGGGTGTCCAGGCTGTCCGACAGTTTGTTTGATGCGAGTGGGGTTTTTCAGACCTCATGAAGGACCATAAACCCTAGTGAAAAATCAATGGGAGTCATGCTCCTAACTGGGAGGTAGTTTCTGCAAGGACATCGGGCACTTCAGGCTGCCATCTCGTGCTGCCGGACCACTCCAACGCACCCAGAGCATCCGTGCACTCTGCAGTCGGGTACCGATTTGTCTTTGTCTTCTTGGGTGCCTGTCAGCATCTCCCGGTCCTGAAATAACTTTATAAATCCCACTGGGGTGAAGCCAGCTCTGGTTTGAGCACTGGGCAGCCACGTTACCATCTCGCCATTCTCCGCTGTGCTGCCCTGCCTGGCTCAGCCAGGGTTAGTAGCTCGATTACAACTCTGTGCTGTTCCTGTGAAGGGTCAGCCTCTTGCGCAGGGATGGCAAAGGCCACACAGATGTTCTTTAAATCTGATTTATATATCCAGCAAGTCTGTAGTTTAGCATCTTGTGGCGCTCAATGCATATGAAAGTTTGTGGGACAGCCTGGTACGGAGGTGATCCGAATCGAGGAGAGCAGAGCGGTGCAGTGAACAGCCAGAGCCAGAAATAACAGGCCARGTCAAGACTGAGTCAGGAGGAGCTGGTTAAACTCCTTTTGTGAATGATGTGAACCTGGAGGAGACTAGTTCTGCTCTCAAATGAGCAAGTGGTGGTAAAAGGCGCTCTGGAAAGGGATCTCCCAGATTGCCTCTGTAGAAATCCCCATCGCTGTAGGCACCTTTGCCTAGATCCAAAGTTGTTGCACAGGGAAATTACCTTTGCGGTTTGGAAGGCTGCAGGGAGGTGAGTGCCCTGCTGATGCCTTCCCAGCTTCTGGAATAGGCTGCTGCATCCCAAGGAGCAGCATTCACAGGCTGATCTCCATGGTGTGTGGTACCCTAATGACCAACGAACATAACTGAGCCATTATTTCAGTGCTCTCACCTGCAGGAGGCAGCACTTTAGGGAAGTAAACCTGGAAACATCACATTTTTGAAGTRCTGAAATATGCCATTGACGGGCCAGGCACGTTAAAACAGCGGCGGCAAAGGAAAGAAGTTTGATGCTTGAACAAAGCATCCAAGCAGATGTTTAAGAGGTGCTGGCCTCTTCCAGATTGTGTAATAAAAGATTTCATTAGGTTAAAAAAAAGAGGAAACTTAAGTTAAGGACCTTCTCTTTTCTGCTATGTGTTTTCTCATCCTCAAGGCTATCCTCTTTTTCATACCCTGGGTTACTGCTCCAGTTCATTGTTTTCTTCCCTTGCTGCCGCACATGCTGTGCAGGCTCTGACCCGTGAGTGTCACAGGTTTCTCGGTGGTGCTTGTCACCATGGAGTTGCAGTCTGCAAAGTGATAGTGGCATTAAAAAAAAAAAAAAAAATAGAAGAGACTTAAAAAGCAGCATTGCCTTCCATAACCAGCAAAGGAGAGCAGATGGCAACGATGGCACCGCTGCCGAGATGCTCTGGAGACGGGTGCCTGGCAGAGGGGCTTCATTTATCTGTTTACTCTTTACACCTGAAGATCTCCTGCAGGTGGATGGGGAAGAGGGGGGAGCTGAGGGAGTCGTGGGTGCCCCAGCAACATGCATGAGAGGAGCCACGGACACCTGTAAGTTCCCCTCTCTTATTTTTTTCAGTAGGAGCCTGCTCTGCTCCAGAGCCCCTGTGCCATTSAGGGTGGGAACCGTGCCTGAGCCCCAGGGTCATTTATTTTTAGGGTGAGAACCATGCCTGGGCTGCTCCATCATGACTTGTGGGCTTATGAGGGCTGGTCCAGMGCCCACAGGAGGGTGCAAGGTGTCCCATGCAGAGCTGTCCTGTGCTGGGCTCCAAGTATGGGTGAGTATGCTCCCTGGTGCCTGCAGGCGCTGGGGCAAGGGTAGGGCTGAGTGTTTTCTCAGGGGGGTTCTTGGGTTTTTGCTCTTGCCAAGAGCCAATCTTGGTGATTTTTTAAACTTTTTTTAATTCACATTGCATCTCTAGTGTAAGGCACTGGGTTTGACCCAGGTCCAAAACCCCCCATCTGCGTTGGTCCATGGGGAAGTTGGTAACTGCGTGCTGATGTGCTCCTTTTCTGTCTGTGGGATGGGATAGCTACCCGTGTGAGGTTTTTGAAGGCTTCAGGTCTACGTGCAGAAAATGGCTGCGTCTTCATATCTACCCCATGCGAGGTGGAACTGTGTTGCGAGAGGTGCTGGGAAGCTGCCTGATGTCCACTGTCACCATTGTGCTCACTAAAAATACAGAAACAAAATGTCCTGCTAGCCGGGGCGGGGGGGAAAGGCGGGACTGACCTTACCTCTCTGGAAAGCAGCGGGGTTTTGGGCTGCGCAAACCAGCCCGAGCCCGGGGACCCGGCAGGGCAGAGCCTGCGCTGGTGTAGGGGGTCCGAGCAGCGAGATCGCTGCCTGGCGTGAGCTCCCCCTGCACGGCTCCTTGGGGGAAGGTGGCCAACACCACGAAGGTGAGAGGTGACAGATTATTTCTCATTCCTCTGTGATTCCGGCTGAGCTTGCTGCTAAGGAATGGTGATTTGGGGCCCGGTTGTGTGGCCCCTGGCATACAAAATCCCCAACAACATCCCCACCGGGGCAGGCTTGCACAGCAAGCGCACRCTGGTGTGGAGGTCCTGCCGCTTGAATATTTATAGCACCTTTGCTATGTTCATTCTAGCATTAAACTGCTAATTAATTATGACATTTGTACTACTTCATTTTTCACTGTGAATCTGCAGAACCTGGCAGGCAGTTAATTAGCTCTCTCTATGCAAAGGATACTAAGGAAAAATAATTGCTTGAGGAATCATCATCGTGTTCTTTCAGAAAGGTCTTACCTATGAGCTGGCTTAAAGCTTGCTAGATTTGCACTTTGAAAGATGCTTCTGTCAAAGGCCAATCCTTTGGAAGAGAGATTTGAAGGAAAAGGTTATCTCAGAGATGTGGCTCAGTGGGTGTTATTTAGTGCTTGTAAGTCCAAGGGAAATCAATTATCTAAACAACTCCTGTTCTGGAATGGATTTCTTTATTCTTCTTTAAATATGTACTCATCTTTGTCTTCGTATTGATGTGTACAGCCAACAAACCTGAGATTGTGGGAGGAGATCTGTCCTCCTCCAGGCTTCTTGCAGCTATTGCCTGGGAAAGGGTGGGGTCTTCCCCCACCACGTTTTTGTTCATTTAAAAACAGTTTTTTAAAAAATGAGCTGTGGGGGGAAAGGTGCTTACAAACAGCCCCTGGTTTCATACACCCGTCTTCTCTTCCCAAATGTAGCCTGAACTTACGAACACACAAACCTGTCTAAGCCCCTCGAGGRGTTTGGTGATGTGGCTGAAAGTGCTCGTGGGCTGATGCTTACGGTGCGTCCTGCCTGTAGGGTTGCCCAGGCTTTTGGATCTTGCTGCTTTTGGGGGACGTTTGCCCGGGGCAGGTCCCTGAGAGGGTTTGGCAGCACACAGGGGATCTCCTACCCGGAGCAGGACCCTGGGGCAGCTGCTCCTCTGTTTCTCCCATCTTTGCTGCTGTCTAATGCAGCTTTTTTTATGGCCCCGCCAGCATGCCGGGCRTTGCTCTTCGTATTTTCTGGCTTCTCCTACAACAAGAACAGGTCCTTGACCACTACAGGCTCCTTGGGATAAGGAACAGGTTTTTATTTTTGGGCAACAAAGACAAGGAGGAAAACAGAATAATGAAAATGGTATTTGTGCCTACAAGGATAAACAGGCGTTTTCTTAAACAGATTGAAACCTACGGCGGGTATGCTTGCCCTCAGCACTTCCTTTGAGAAACTTGTTTTATTAGCAGATAGTTACATGTTGAGGTTACAGAAGGAGCATTACAGTAATGGAGTTGACATCTATATAATGGAGTTGACATTTTATTGAAAAGGAAAAAGAAAAAAACCTTAACAGAGTTCCCCTCCCTCCCCCTTTCTTTATTTTCTTATTTTGCTGTCATCAATTGCAATAAGGCACACAAACTTTGAACAGCCGTCGATGCTGGCAATTTAATAAAATTTCATACAACAGTAGGTGCTTCAGGAATGTTAGCAGGACTAATCAGTCTGCTGTAAACTTGAACTTTGCTGAGAAATCAAGGCAATAGCTTGTTCAACAGCAAATCATAACAATTTGAATCAATTCTTGGCAGCACGCTCTTGTTATTAACTATTGCACACAGTCTTGGCTTCCAGTTTGTGTTAGGTGCTTTTAGCAAGAAGTTCAGAATAGGGATCTCTTCCTGGAGGGCAATGCTTCATTTCTAAACTAGTTAATAGATGGGCTTTGCTCTGTTGGAGCTGCTGGTTAGATCTGCATTGGTTTTGCATTGAATTGGGCCGGGGCGTAAAGAAGATTCTCTGCATACCAGATGCATTAGAGAAGGTTTAGGATAAGATGGACAAACAAGCCCATCTGGGCTTACAAAGGTGAAAGAAGGTGCCAGATGCCAACTGAATTGCAAAAAAAAAAAAAAAAAAAAAGATAAGGAATAAAAACATAGAAGTATCTTCAGTCTTTGTGCCCATGAGAAGTGACAATGAAACGTTGCTCAGACCTCAATCTCCAAGAGTGTATTCTGGGTTTCTCATGTTAACTTGTGACAACTGAGTAGGTGGCTACAACTAGACTGTCACTAAATGGCTATAAAACATGGAAGTTCCTTGCTGTGGAAGATGAGCCATTCAGGTCTTCATGTCTGATTTGGGCGATCAAGAAATTGAAATTATCTGTAGTTCTCCCTTCTGGTTGCATCATCCTGGCCTTCACTTGTTCTGGGTGCAGCAAAAGGATCATTGAAGAAAAACAAAAGCTCTTGGCTYCTGAAATGCTTTTCAGAAGTAATATTTTTTAATTAACAGAAGTTACAAGTCCCTTGTTGGCTTCTGCTCTTCCCTTTGTACTGTAATTTAAGTAACATCTCTTTTTTCTTCTGGTAACTTAGGTTACTGCAGCCCATTGACATTTGTATTTCTAATGTAATAAGCAAATGCTAAAATACAGAGATTACATTTGGATTAACACATTCAGTTCTTAAACCCTGAAAGTAATTATCTTTTCTCATGTACAATGAAATGAAAATATTATTATGTTAACCATTAGCAGCTCTACCATCTGAACGTCGGCCTGTGGCACCACTTGCAATGTCATCTGCTGCTTCTGTAGACTTAAATCTCACAAGTYTTCCCACAGCTGGGAACTTTTTGGGGAGCTGTGGGTGATCCTTGTTCAGGAACTATGAYATACAAGATGCACAGCTCTTCCTAGTAGGTGATAATTGGCTYAAGTGTAATGAAGTGTCCATGAAGTGATGAGGCTCTTCAAGACCTCATGGCTGAACATGTGGCTGAGGTCTGGTTAACTCCATTCCTGGCATCTAATTTATGGAAAACTTTCCAGAGCTCTGCAGTTGAACTGAGCCCCTCAAGACACCTCAGGGTGCCCAAAAGGAGACTTGATCTTAACCGGGGCTTTTTCTTGACCCACTAAATTCAAAAGCACAGTGCAGAGAAGCCATTAAACTTTTTAAGAGCTTCTTGCAAATTCACATAAAGTGRGGAGAGAGAAAGCAATTAATTGTGTGGTGAGGCTGGAGCTGTTCCCAGCCGTTGTGTGCCTGTCTGCAYGGTGTTGCTCATGCGACGCTGCAAGGAGCAGTCTGTCCCCAGCCGAGGTGGAGCTCAGGTACACCCGACCATCGCTACAGCATGAGCCCTATGCTTCAGAGATCCAACATCTCGCTCTGGGCTGTGAGTAGCTGTTGTATTTCCATATATTAATGGCTTTTTAGTTCCTGAGCCAAAGCCCATCCAAATGAGCAGAAAATCTGTCAGTGGTCCTTGCTGGCCACTTGCATGGGCAAGTGTTCAGTTTACCTCGGCAATCCTAGCCGTTGCTTGTGCAAACCAGAGGCACGGGACTGAGCTTAAACAAGAGTTTACGTCCTGGCCATGTGAGGCTTGACCCTGTTGTGTGTTCCTGAGCGCTCCTGTGCATTGATGGCTTTCACGCTGCTTGAAAGCAAAAAGCTGACAGACTATACTGTGTTTGAAACAGATGCAAGTACTGGCTTTCATGGTGGATAAATAATCTGAACAATTTTCTTGCCAAAGAGGTCCAGTTTCATGTGAGTTACTGGGGGGARATGAGGAGCTTTCTTCACTTCTCTCGGTTGCAGGGTGATTGCTCAAACATCTGCAGGTAAGGATCCAGGCTGATTTGTAATATGTTTGCCCAAACATAAGTATTTCTAAACTGTGCTGAGATATTCTTTGTTTTTAAGGTCCAACGTGTTTCGGCCAACGTGATTTTTATCACATAGCTGTGAAAACTACAAGAGTGGAAACCTCGAGAGCTTCACCCCAAAAGTAATCTACACTTGCTAGTTTACAGTGGTACACTACACAACAGATGTTTTAAAAGGTGACAGTGATCCATGGAGACCTATTGCAAGGTTTCTAGAAAAGACTTCAAACATCATGTTTAATTTCCTAGTGCTGTGAAGTTAGAAATTCAAACCCTCCATCAGTGTGTTCCCACGGTCTTGTAAGAGGCAGGGATAAAGCCGTGAGTCCTTATTGGCACCTGCTGAGGCACAGCAGCGATTAGGTCCTGTCAGTGGGATCCTGTGTCGGTGCTTGCGGAGCACGCAGCATGTGCTGTCCTTGGGTGCTGTTCAGTAAGTGGCAGTGGCTTATCTTTGCCGTGGAGGAAAACATCCACAGCGCCAAAATGTAGGAACAATATTGACGCAACCACAATATTGATGCAACCCAGTCTATCGTGGTCCAGCCGGCGTTTTGGCTATCAGCCTGAAAGGCTGGCGCTAACCAGACTTTGCTGTTTGGGCAGCTCTAGATCATACTCAGCTGCCGCTGGACCATCACAACGAAGACAGTGACAGCAGGACTGTGTTCATTGCAGGGGGCGAATGGCCCCAGGAGCAGCACCCTGGCCAAAGGGGTAGGTACCTTTTTATACCGAGGCAAATGACGCCTTCCCTATTCTCTTCCATTAGTCTGAAACTGAAATACCTGAAAAAGAGGTGATCACTTATCCTGGGAGGGGCTCTCAGGTGAGGGTTATCCATACCCTTGTCCAAAGGGCACTCCAAGCCCACGTAGACCTTTTGGAGCAGGCAGCTGGAGACTGGACTCGCTGGGCATCTGCAAAAGCTCCCACACCACGAGGAACTGACCRTATTAACTGGTCACCTGCTTCAGAGTTGAGGAAAGAAGGGGGTTAGCCTTTATACTTCCTAATTTAGAGCAAGGTCTTAAAACTAGGGGAATGCTTTCAGCATTGCATCCCTAGACCTTAGCTGCTGTCCAGCACATCCCACGTTAGCCTGTATTTCCTGGTTTAAAATCATGGTTAAATTCCTTTGGTTTCCTGGCAAATCCAGCTAAACAGTTGGGATTTGGCTGCTGCTGCTCTGCGTGCAGAGGGTGGGCAAGGGATCAGTGCACGGCRTGATCTCATGGTGGGTGCCGGGCAGGCAGCGTTTCAGGCAGCTGCCTGCCAATTCCCCCCCGTGCTTCCTGGGGTGAAACGTAACTCCGCCACTTCAGATGAGAAAGGGCCTTGAAGGAAGGTAGGAAAACGTCTTGCTGGAGCCCGAGCCAGCGAGTGCTGTCCGGCTTTCCGGGCATCTGGCTCTCCACTTGAGTCCTGCGAAACAGGGATGTGATCAAGGCCCACCAAGTATACTTCAGAAAGCATTTGATGCAGGGAAATTGTGCGAGTTGATAAAGAAGTCGATAACGGTGTGTGTCTGAAGTGGAACTTAAGCTAACTGCTGAAAATACTTTGAAAAGCACTGACCACAATTAAGCACTTAATCAGGAGAGAGATGCAATTTTCTGAGGCTCAGAGTACAAAAATAGTGAAGTACAGATCCAGAGATATGAAGGAAAATGTCTCTTTGGCAATTAAGATCCATTCTGCTCAAAGGCTGAAAATGGTATCATTGAATTACTTTTGTTGCAGAGTTGATACACTGAATTATCTAAAATGTAAACCATTGTCCTTAAAACGCCACTCAATGAGTAAAACAGCTTCTCCTGTTCAGCTGTTACTCARCTCAGCAAATTGCCTTCTGATGGTATCTACTTTCCCTTCTTTAAAATAACATTTTAAATTGACTCTTTTTCCTCCCTCAGGAAATAAAGTGCTGGCTGGAAGGACCCATGCAAGAATACCAAGCATAAGAGGTTTTCCAGGAGCATTTCTGTCTGCACATAGATGCAATGCCTACCCCAGAGCCAATGTGCAAAGCCCCCGAGGAAGGTGTTGGTGGTCCCACAGGAGAAAGTGGGGTACCTGCCCCACTGTTTCTTTGCACTTACTGTTTGGAGGCTGGTTCATCCTCTATACTTGACCCAACAGGCAGATATGGATTGACTTTCTCCCCCTTTTATCAGATGTACATCCATGCAATGCAATGGCCAATGCAATTGTCCAAGCCAGTGATATGGGTGGGTGAAGAAGCCGAATCCCCATCCATGTGGTGCTGAGAGGTCAGAGGGGATGCTTGGGTGGGTGCAGCCTCCTGACCCATGGTCCCCTGCTGGGAGTGCAGGTAAAGGAGGGTGGTTACTGTTGCCCACCACTGGAGCCCAGCAATCTTGAACACCCCACGGATCACCCCAGATCTCACAGTAAAGGAAGGGGAGTCTGTGTGTGGCAAGGCGATGTGCACGATGTCTCCCAGCCTATGGTTTTGGAAAGGCTGGACTGCTCTGGCATGTGGGGGGGTCATCTTGCTGCATGGAAAGCTAGTGTGTTTATCTTGCAGGAGTCTGCAAGCGATCTGCTAGAAGGAGGTGTTCTGGCCTCTGCGGGTGGCTGCAGTCAAAGTCCCAGGCTCGACTTCACATTTGAGGAGCCTCTTTGGTGGAAGGCAGARCTGATGCTAGGAGGAGGATGCTATCCAAAGTACTCCACAACTGTGCCGCTAGCAGGTATCAGCGGGAGGAGCCTGCCTACAGACCTGCCTTGGCAGGAGTTGGAGGGAAGATACATTCATGCTGCTCCAGACCTGATGGCAAACACCATGGTTCTCTGGCCAGCAACAGGAGAGGATGATGTGATGCCTTCAAGTGGCACCAGAGTGCTGTCACAGGTAGGTTGGTCGTAGTCACGTGTGTGTTGTGGTGGTGAGGAAAAGCATCCTGCAAGTGCACTGTGCTGACATCAGGGACATGGTGAGTGCTGCCACTCGTCAGAAGAGAACTGGCTTGAAGGGACGTCATGCTAGTGGGTGTCTGTCCTCTCCCTTCTGTCACAGCCGTGCCTGGAATCTGCTAATGATGGGTACACAGGGAAAATTACTTTGCTAAAAGCAGGGACATGGACCCCTCGCCCTCAGGTCACACTGGGTTTGAAGGATCTTGTGAGGACATCTTCAGAAGAGCCTCTCAGTTACACGAGTGCCAGCTGGCCATCGGAGAGTTGGTAGCAAGGCAGTCATGCTGGGGARATGGCTGCAAGGCATCAGTCAGGAGTGGCAGGTAGGATTAACGGGAAGGCACRTTCCCTCTTTGTTTTTTTTCCCTCCCAGAGGGGCTGTTGCAATGACTGAATCCTTGCAAATCCAGCTCTGCTGGGTGATTGTCTCTGCTCTTATCTTTTGTAACCCCAACGTGTTGATAGCAGATCTGCAACAAGTACCACTGGAAGTACTTTGTGCTGCAACTGCTGTGATTTCCACTTATTTTACACTTGATTATAGATGGTATTGTAGAGTTTTATTGTTGATTTTTTTTTTTTTACATCTGTGACTTGTCAGAACTCCTTGTTACATCTCCAAGTGCCAATAAATGTGAAGCCTATATCATCAGTCACTTCTTGTAGCTTGTCTTCCTTTGAGAGCCTGATTCACTGTGTCCTGAAGTCAATGTGAGTCTTTCCATTGATTCCAGTGGATGTCAAGTCAAGCTCTTCTTTAGACTGAGATGGGAGGCACTGTCTTTGAATTGGCTTTGAGTGTTGTACACCTAGTACGATGGGACCCTTATTCATCTGGGGGCCCCTAAGAGCTATATTAACGATGACAGTGAAGTCATCCTAAAAAAGTTCAGATGAAATGTTTGTATCACACCACATCTTATATTTTGGTTTTGGAGGGGCATAGACAAAACTAGGATTACTATAACTGCAAGCTACCTCTTTGAGAGCTGTGTATTTTTGTGTAGGCAATTTAGGAGGTGGGAGAAGACTCAAGTGGCATGTATTATTTGTAAAGACTGATAAGGTTGATAAACAGTGTGCAAACTAGGTAGTTGTATGTATTTTGAGTTACTCCACTCTGGTGTTCCTTTCCAAAGCTTCATAAAGCAGCATAGTGTTACACTAACACAGCATATAGGGGAGTTAAGGGTAGCTTTTATCCTCTGATGACTAACATGCTGCAGCCAGATGGAATGGTATAAATCTCTTCTTACACACAACCAAGCCAAAACAAATATTATGCAATGATTAAGAGGCAACCCAAACAGAAGCAGGCGTCCTGTGGGCTGAAACAGGAAATCTTGGGTTACAAAACTCAAGATATGTTAATTTAATTTGATTATATATTTGATGGCTATCTGAAGTGGTCCATGAATAATTGATGAAAACTAGAAAAGCTGCTGTTTGCCTTTAAAATCAAGCTGAAGAAAGTAGAAACTGAGTATTTAGGAACATAATTACTGTTTGCATGAGTCACGTGAGGGTCCCCACAGCCTACCACTGCCCCTGCCGGTGACCAGTAGCAGGAGATGGTGGAAGAGCRTACGTGGGATCTCCAGCCCATTAGTGGTTTATCGTAATTAAGTAAGGATACCCACACCCAGTCTAGCCAAGTTCTGTAAATAACTGACTCTTTCACACTCATGGGGATGTGTCTGCAGCTTGGGTAACTCRTGAAACCTCAGTACCTCTGCTTCAGAAGGCAGCACAAACTGCTGATCAGATCCTCCATCCCCTCACATGTGCTGTAAGCAGCCAAGCTAAGGAGATAAGACAGCTWTGACACCTGCAGTGTTGCCTGACTGGAAGCCACGGAGGGCTGCATCCTGCCAAAACACTGGTGAACACTTGCACCCTATCCAGCAAACTCTGAATAGCCATTTAATGTGAACAAAAGGCACTTGATAGAGTTGGTTAGCCCCCTCCACTACCAGTTCTTGGAGAGGGGGAGGAAACCCGTTTTGTTCATGTTTCTGGCAAGGGGTTATGGTATAGTGCCATTCCCCTCTGCAGCAGGATTGACTAAGGCGCTTCTTGTCAAGGAGAGGGCTGTTTTTCCTGATTGCTTTTTAATATGTTCTACAGGCTTTGAGAAAGATGTTTTGAAGATGGGTATGGGTGTGGGATGTAAACATACACAGGTAAACAACCTTCTCAGGATAAAGATTATCCTGTTCTTGTGATCCCAAGAGACACAGTGAGAGCCACAGTCACATCAGCACAGCAGCAGCCAAGAAACCTGCTCTTGAGGGTGAACTCAAGCTCTGCTCTGCTCTGATGTTGCTCTAGAGGAGGAACAACAAAGTTCTTCAGGTCTTCTGTGGCTGAGATGGAACAGGAACCTCCCAAAACCCGGGTGGGTACCACTCTCTGCATTTACCTCATGTAGCCAGAGTGTGAGCAGAGGATGACATTGGGACTAAACTCATGCCCTACATAGCCAAGTGTCTCTTCAGAAGAGGCAATGACTTAAACTTTATTGGTGGTGCTACTGAAAACCAGGTAACGTTTCCAAAACCTTTGTTTCAAATAATATGCAAAGACCCATTTGCTTCAGTTTCTGAATTATATTAATATTTATCTCACGAAACACGCCCAAATAATGACCATGTTGAGTGAGAGCTGTGATGGTGGAGCTGCCCTTACCTGATGAACTGTTCTTAGTCTGAGCTAGTCCTGGATCCCCTCCCAGCACTTCCAGCACCTGCCACCAGCCCAGTGTCCCAGGTGGTTGGTCACCTCCACCACCAGCCCAAAGCTGGCCCCTGCCATCCTGCTGCCCGTGGCCAGGCACGTTGTCCCTCTCCGATGAAGGATGTCTGGCAAATGAGTTCCTGACTGGTGTATGCGGTGAGTATGATTTAAGGGTAAGAAGGCAGATCAAACCCAGTGGAAAGCTGGAGACATGACAAGGGTCAGATGTCAGCACTTTACCTGAAGAATTGAAGAACGTGTGGCATATTTTTCTCGCAGTGAACCTGTGTAGCTCAGCTCAGAGCAAACAGCGTGACCGAAGGCTACGTGTCCTTACTTACCAAGGAGAGGGCTGAAATGAAAGGGGTTACCTGGCAGTGACTTCTTGCTATTGTAAGAGGTAGTAAACAAGATAAAGGTAGAATAGGGAAGATGGGTAAATAGTAATTCTTAAAATAAAATAAACATCAAATTTCTATTTGTCTGGGCCTTTGGAGGAGCACAATAACCAAAGGTGCATGGGGAGGGCGGAAAGCATTATTTACTCCAGGAAGCGATCATGAATTATACAGAAAGTTGTCCAGGAGCTCCTCCAGAGCTGCGATCTGGTGGTTTGTGAAGAAGAGAGCACATTCATAGCAGTTTGCTCTCAGCTGAAGCAAGTGTTACACCCCACGGGCTCTAATGGGGAGACGCTGGTTTCCACTAGCTGAAGATCTGACCTCAGTAGTAACTGAGAGGTATAAAGCAAGTAGATGGAGAACAAATGCCTATCTTTAGCATACTTTAAAGTCCTTAACCTAGATACAAAGCATGACTATAAATGAAAAGACAGCCCTAGAATTTTAGTTTAAGCCAAACAAAATTCACTGGTTATGGAAAAACACTCTTATCTTGTTTACTGCCAAGCTTCAGCTTTACATTTGGGTTGAAAGGGGGATAAAGTTTAACAGTGATTACTTTTAGGTTCCTATTTAAATACTAGCACAATGGTTTTAGCTGAATGGAAAGTCTAGACTAATACAGGGAGTTTTTATGACACTGGTAAAAAAAATGATGGTATGTTGGGCCAGATGGCTTAAAACATGCCACTGAGTTGATTTATTCCTTCACAGATGCT
Organism: Oceanodroma leucorhoa; assembly: GCA_030449065.1. Classification (NCBI taxonomy): domain Eukaryota; kingdom Metazoa; phylum Chordata; class Aves; order Procellariiformes; genus Oceanodroma; species Oceanodroma leucorhoa. The sequence goes on along the minus strand of JASVER010000045.1, from coordinate 7,360,811 downwards.
GGGGTGTCCGGAAAAAATATTTTCCAAAGCCTAAGTCTTCCAAAGGCAAAAGCAATCTTTAATAAGGTTAATAGGTGTCTTCAGACTTTGGTGGGCTTGRGATCAGCAGGAGATGGACCCATACATATCAGTATAGGTGGAGCTTGATGTTCGTAAGCTTTTTGCTGAAGCATTTTCCCAGAGCTGATATGCCACGGCCATAATACTTTTCTTCTTAAATTGCTTCTGAAAATTTGTGCTCGCACTGAAGACAATAATGTCATGATTTTGTGATCATGTATACCAGCTGGTAGTCACTAATTTGCTACTAATTTGTTCCAGAGTGAGTTTGGACAGACCAAATTTTGACCAGGTTTCTGTCAAATTGGACCATGCAGCACTGAGGCTGCAGCTTAATAATCGGGTTATTATTATTATTTACAGGTTGCAACACAAAAGTACTTGGTTCAAGAAGATTGSAGAAGAAGAAAAAATAATCCTGAATGTCCTGGACTGCAAAAAGGMCAAATTACTTTCAATATTACCATTCTTCTGTCATTTTAGATTAATTTTGTAATCCATCTATCTTCATTGATTTATTTTTACCAAGTTTTTATATTGGAAGTGGGGTGGGGGAGCATGGTTACTGTATATGGGCAGTACCCAGCAMAAAATGCACAAAGAGTGGTCGGATGCCTGCTGGTACAGACTGGGTGACCATACCTTCTTTGCTTCTCTTTCCCTCCTCGTYTTAATCAGCTTGATTGTTCTTTGTTGGCTCTGGGTTGAGTTTTATTTTTGCCTCATTCTGAAACACTTACCTTAAGAGAGGCAAAATACAAAAAGCTGGCGATGTTTCAGTTGGTGTTTTGTCCATAATATGGAGTTTAAGTGGGCCTCACTTGAGAGGGACAAATCAAGTAGTCTTCTGAAAAATGCAGCAAACAGCTGCTATCCAAAGTCACCGCTAATGATAACACTGAATTCTCTTTTGTAGTGGATTTTCATCCAGCTGTTACCTAACTCTGAAAGGGACCATCAAAGGCAAGTTCCACATTTATCCATTACTTCAAAAAGCATAGCATAAGCCATGAGTGAGTCTTTCTTTTGACCTTTAAAACCTTTGTCTTTGGAAATCAGTGGTAAGAATTGCATGAACCTCTCATGTATTTTCATCCTGGCCGAAACGCTGCTATGGCAGGAGTAAATTAATGAGATGTCTAGCACTGCCAGCACCACCTTCCTTGCCTTTCTTAAATGTGTATGTAAATTCATGCATGTCGCACATAGAAGCACGTACAGATTTAGATTATTAGTGGTCATGATGGATGAGTGTGTGAAGGCAGCATCGGTGGGGCAAAGGATCTGTGAAGGTGGAATGGGTGGCAATGAATGTACACCATTTTCCCCTTTCTCAGCCCATTTGGTGGATTTGAGGACACCCTTTCCCACCTCCTACCTGGRAGGGTATGCTGGGCTCTCCAGCAGCTTCAGGCCACTGCTGGGGCCGTGAGTTGAGCGTGGTGATGCAGGGTGAGGTGACAATGCTTGTTACACGCACCCAGGAGATGGGTTGAAGGAAGGAGGAGGTCTCAGCTCTGCAAAACTTGGGCTGGTTTCTGGCAGAGCCAGGGTTTCTCCCAAACATCTTTACTGGAAGATGCTGAACATGTGGTTACCTGGCATGCACGTGTAAGCAAGAGGGGAAGGGCTGGTGTGATATTCCCTTGATATGGGAATCTCTAAATCTCTAAAATCACCAGTAATTCCCTTTCCTTCCTCACCTATCATCATGGTGCTTGAGTGTGAAAGTGTTGGGTCTGACATGTAGCCACTCCCTCTCTCCACCTGGGAGGAAGGCAGTGTGGGAATTCCAAAAATCTTTGGATATACACAGTGCATGCTGAGCTCTGCATACATCTCAGCAAAGGCAATGTCTCATCTCACTTCTAGGGCAAAGTAAGGTCAGATTAGAAGTCACTTSTTTTGTATATAAATGGGTCTTCTAGGATCACTCCGTGGGCTGTGATTCACACCCAGTTCAGTCAAGGGGACTGCAATATACTTTTAACTGGGCTCTTATGGCTGTTGCTGGCTTGTGTGAATATACCTGGGGAAAAAACCTGAAGGGTTCCTTTGCTGCAGCTTTATTTGAAAGTTTCAGGATGATTCTTGCCATATTTTCTGAACTAGCATATTTCTGCTTGTGTTTAGGTTGTGGGAGGAAAGCTGCACCATGGACCGGAGTTTCTCAACCACTGGAGCGATTACAGAAGCAGAAGCCTAAAGGGGTGGAAGAGGAATAAGCAAACCCAATGGCCACTGCACGACATGAGCTTCCTTACCTGACAAGTGGGGGGAGCTGTCACTGCGGGTGCAGCGGGGAGCCGTGCGCCCCGACACCACGGGTCTGTTGGGAGTGGGTCTGRTCTGTGTCCAGGCAGCAGTGAGACATTTTTAAAGAGCGTGCCTCTCCCGTTGCGTGCATCGCAAGCGCCTCTTCTGTCCCACACCCTTGCTGTTGCATCCCCTCGTTTGCAGTGTTCTCTGGCTCTGCGCTYCCCTGGGAGCAGCACTGCACCGTACCCCTTTGGCTTGCTGAATATGGAGCAGGGCAGGTCATAACTGCAACAAAGAGGGTCAGGAACTTGTTTTATCCTGCGAGATACGGTGCCAAGTCCTTCTCCACGGTGTAGCAGAAGATGAAGACTGGGCTGAGCCTTGGATAGAGGATAYGAGGGATTTAAGGCCATTTTTATCAAAAGTATATTGAAGCTGAATTACTTGGTCTGATCTTGGGTAACAAATCATGTGTGGTTTTGTCTTTTTTAGGAGTCAGTGAGTTTCAGGCTTTTGCGGGACAACTTTAACTGAAGGGGGGGGGGGGAAATGTCTGAAAAAGAAAACAGCTGGGAAGCTCCACAACGGGAAGTTTTCCAGGGATTTTTTTCTACAGTCTTAGATAACAGGAGATGAACTCTTTTCCTGCAAAAGACACTTTCCTGCAAGATGTGTACAACGCATCCTGAAGGTCACGGGGAGAGAGAAGCTCTCCTGTGCACTGTCTGCAGCCTGCGTGTCTCCATCAGCCTCGGTGAGCGCTCAGGCCGGCAGCGTGACCGCAGGGCAGGGGGCTGGGGGACACAGCCCCTGCTGCGACCTCAGGGATGGCACTGAAACGATGCTCCGGTAACCCGGGGAAGAGGCAGGGACTCTCCTGGCAGTTTGGTGCTGTAGAGCACACTGTTCCAAGGAATGATCACCAGTACCGCTTAGTTTACTAGTACAGCTACAACCTTAGATGCTAAAAGGATACCGTACTTTAAGTCCCCCAAACCTCCCCCATCCTATATATTCCAYGTGGTCAGAGTGGGTTTTGGTATGTTAAGATGTTTGAATTCTTTGTATGTTTTGTTTCTCAGAGTTAGATTGGTATACTTCTGGTTCGTGTTCTTTGCACTAAAAAAAAAATGATAATAATCAGAATAGACATACACTGTTTTTTTCAACTGTTCTTTCCTTAAATAGTTGAGATAGTTCAGCCTGTTTGACCAGACCAAGCTGTGGTGGTGATAATGCGATTTTACACAATTTATTCTGAGCAGCTTTGCTTGCAGTTTTTATCTCATGGATAATTTTCTCCCTGAAATGGTGCTAAACCCCATGAAATACAGCAGATCTCTATGCAGAATCAAGGGACTCTGTTTAAGTGAATCTGTAACAATTCAAGGCAAGTTTCTCTGAGCCCTTGGATTTTTACATGACATTTTGAATGTTTTCTGTTGATAGCATTGACATGATTTCTAGCAGTTAAACCCCAAATATGTAAGTGGAACTAGGGCCTATTATATACACCCCACTTACCTCAAGCTGCTCAAACCTCATTTGTGTAAAACAATAAAATATGTTAAACATTAAAATGGAGATGTGATAACTCATGTTTTAAATTATTTTTGCCTGATGTGTAAAACTTTTTTTTAAAGCATTTATTGTCAGATTTTCATGCCAGTATGGCCCTGTGGCACCTTGAGGGGTACTGCACACTGATGCTCACTTTTATCCGTGGGACAGACTTGCAGAGTGCTGTGGAGCATGTGGTCAGCCTGGGAGCCTTCAGGAGGGAAGGGTGCTGCACCCAAGCTATAACCTACTCTTCAGGCTTAAATCCTTTGTTTTCCAACCAAACACTTGTCCTTCGCACGTGGAGCACCCAGGATGTCTGAAGCTCCTGGGCATTCAAAGGTTTTGGGGGGACCAACCTGTCCCAGCCATGCGTATGGCCAGGAAGGGAGGGAGGAGGGTGGGCTGGTGCCTGAAAGGGCCATGGGGTGGGACACACACACACACACCTCCCAAAGCGGGGAGGTCCCTCCTGTCCAACCCCCTGGGCCAGCTGGYGTGGGCAGCATGAAGAAACCTGGGGTGGTGAGCTCATGCTGGAAGCTGCCTCTGAAGCCTTTTGTGTTGGGAAATGGGGTGACAGCCACCCCTCAGGTAAGGTCTGAGCACCCAGGGGCGGCAGAAGAACAAATGCTCGAGTGTCACTGCAGGTGAGTGGCGGCTGCCAGGCCAGCTTGTCTGCAAGGCCACAGCACCGGCTGTGCAAGGTGGGAGCAGCGCTGCGTGGGGAGGGATCGTGGGTGGGTGCACCTCTGAGAGGTGGCTGGCCAGTGAGGTCTGCACCCCAGCATCCCCAGCCAGCAGGCACCATTGTGTTTGTTTCTAGGTGTTATATATATATGGTTGTGTGTGTGTGTATATACATATAAAAAAATGAAAATATCCAGAATTGTTGGCTCTTTGTATATAAAAGTATTGTTAGTTAACAGTTGTTCTGCAAAAATCAGCAAATTCACCATCACTGCTTACTGAATTAAATGCAAAATTTAGTGATGCACCACCTGGTGAGAAATAAGCACAGAACGGATGAGCCTGTGAAGAAAACCCGTTTCCAGCCCCAGAAAGATGAGGTTATCACCTGGGGAAGAAATGGAGATCTCTGTTTTGGAGAGTGTTTGTTGCGCTCCACCCGAGAGAGAATCGCAGAGCAACCCTGGCCGTGACCCCAGCGGGGCTGTAGCATGGAGGTGAGGCAGTGCCAAGCTTTGTCCTGGCAGTTTATTTAACTGAGGGCTCTATCTGTTTCTCCTGAAGCACTTCCTAATGGGGTCAACCTGGGGAGGTCACTGTAAAGAGAGGTGAGCATGTAACACTGCTCTCAGGAATGGAAGTTGATGCTTTCCCAGAATTGAATTTTTTTTTTTGTTACAAAGGTGTCCTAACTTGCTTGCTATGAGCTTTAACCTACTGCTCAGATACCTTCAAAGGCCAGAAGTGGGGACAAAACCATAGCTTGGACTCTTGTTTTTGATACAAAATGTGAGTATTAACATTCTTTTAAAGCTAGTTTTGGCTAACAAAACAAGCCGAATAGCATAGGGAGGGAAAAAAGCACAGCTGGGCATCCCTGTGGCTATTGCACAGTGCGTTGGGCTATCTGCTGGTGGTGGGGAGACTTGCTAAAGGCACAGCAAGGGGAGCTAATGGCTACTGTTTATTTGGCCTTTCCCAAAGCACTTTTGAATTGGATCATTCAAAAAAAGGAATGTCCTTAAGTACCTACCTGCCATGCTTAGATGCCTTGATACCTTTGAGTGTGCGAGCTAAGTTGTATTCAAAAGCAGTAAGGCAGCCGCAGCCATCCCCGTGGCTGCCAACATTCTGACTTCATGCAGRGGTGAGAAGAGATGGAGTGCTGGGAGGAAGCTGTGCGTGCGCTGTCACTTCCATCTTCAGCTCTCTGAAATCCTGCGATGTCCTCACAGGTTKGTTTGTTTGTTATTCTGGTGTGCTTGATACTCATATGAAACAGGCGAATGCTTTGCACCAAACCCCGCCTAGGACTTGGAGATGCAGCGTTTGCCAAAATGATGGGTTCCTAGGTCTTGAGGGTCTGCTTGACCCCTGGGGCTGGTGGGGGCAGAAGGGGCAGCAGTACCACCGGCATGGGTGGCAGGAGTCCCCAGTTCTATGGTGTCTTGCCCCACATAAGGATTACAGGACAGATCTTTTCACACCTATGAGCTCTGCGCTGTATTTCAAAGCGATTTCCTACAGCAGGGTGAGGCAGCGTGCAGGCGAGACCCTTCCCATTAACCCCTGGATTGCTCCCCATCCATCCATCCCCCGGTCCATCCGTCCTGTCCTTGCCGTGTCACCGGGCGGCTGCGAGGGCCCCTTCTCCAGGGGTGACGCTGTGAGCAGGCTCCCGGCCTCCATCAGGACCCCTCCGGGGATGAGGGGGGGGTCCCGGGGGCAGCCCCGACGGCGCGTCCCTTATCCGGCAGCGCCGCCGTGCGGCCGCCCGACGGGGAGGTGGGGGAGTTGGGGGCTGGTGCCCACCGCCTCGCCTCCCCSGGCTTCCCCCCCGGTCCCGGCACCGGGGGAGCGCGGAGGGGCAGCGGGCCGCCGCCCCGTCCTCCGCCGGGCTGCGCGGGGCTCTGCTGCCGCCCTGCGGCCGCCCGCCCTGGGGGGGTGGGGATCATATCAAATAAATCCCTACCGCTGCAGAAAGCAATAAACMCTTAAACTGTTTCCTTTTAGGGGAGCTAGCGGCCGGCCGCTTGGCTGGGGGTGGGTGGGCTACGGGGGTTTGTGTGCAGATGCGGGGATAACGGGAGGTGACGCGGGGAGAGCATCGCGCTGCTGAAATACCGAGCGGGACATCTCGCTTCAGCCGCAGCGGGCACGCCGGGGGGGCGGTCCCCCTATGTGTGTCCCCCCCCGCAGCCCTTCCCCACCGGCCCCTTAATAAACACCGCCGAGAATTGCCCTTATACTTTGTAAATATTGGATTAGCTTTTCATTGACCGGCTCTCTTGAAAAGACCCGAAAAATCCACACCGGTTCCAAACTAAGCCAAACAGTCAATAGGTGACGAAAGTAAGTTATTTCCAGGGCTTAAGGGGGCTTCCAGCTCATTATCAGGTTATCTGAGGCGCCTAAATAGTTTCTTCCCTACAAGAGGGTGGAGGAAGGAGAAAAGGGGAAAAAAATGGGGGGGGGTGGGAGAAGGAAAGGGAGAGGACTCCCGGGAGCGGGCGAAGAGGGGCCTGAGGCCCGGGTTCAGCTTCTCACCCGCCCCGAGCAAGCGCCTAGTTGTGCCCCAAATCGCGATCCGCGGAGCGTGTCGCGATCCAAACCCGGCGGGTGACTCTCGCAGCACCCGGRACGGAGGAGAGGGGCGCACCGGGGGTGGTGGGGGGGACCGGCAGCGGGGCAAACTGGGGGGGCTGCTGCCCAAACTGCAGGCAGGAGGGGTGTCGGTGGGGCGGAGGTACCGGACCCCCAGGTGAAGCCCTCATCTCTGCGCTGCGGGCCCGCTCCCACGCCAGGTCAACTCCAGGTCACACCAACGCCCCCGCSCAGCGCTGCGCATCCCCTCTGCCTGGGATGCTGAAAATGCCAAGGATGGTTGGGTTCGGGSGTTCTTTTTTTTTCTTTTTTTTGCTTTTCCTTTTTTTCCTTTTCCTTCTTTTTTCTTTTTTTCTTTTTTCTTTGTTCTTTTTTCCTTTTTCTTTTTTCCTTTTTCTTT
>JASVER010000045.1:7339032-7352646 GCA_030449065.1 Oceanodroma leucorhoa | reverse complement strand
GAAAAGGACCTGAGGGTGCTGGTCGACAGCCGGCTGAACATGAGCTGGCAGTGTGCCCAGGTGGCCAAGAAGGCCAATGGCATCCTGGCCTGTGTCAGGAATAGTGTGGCCAGCAGGAGTAGGGAGGTGATCGTGCCCCTGTACTTGGCACTGGTGAGGCCGCACCTCGAATCCTGTGTTCRGTTTTGGGCCCCTCACTACAAGAAGGACATTGAGGTGCTGGAACATGTCAAGAGAAGGGTGACGAAGCTGGTGAAGGGTCTGGAACACAGGTCTTATGAGGAGCGGCTGAGGGAGCTGGGGTTGTTTAGCCTGGAGAAAAGGAGGCGGAGGGGAGACCTTATCGCTCTCTACAACCACCTGAAAGGAGGCTGTAGAGAGGCGGGTGTTGGTCTCTTCTCCCAAGTAACAAGCAATAGGACGAGAGGAAATGGCCTCAGGTTGCGCCAGGGGAGGTTTAGATTGGGTATTAGGAAAAATTTTTTCACTGAAAGGGTAGTCAGGCATTGGAACAGGCTGCCCAGGGAAGTGGTGGAGTCACCATCCCTGGAGGTGTTCAAAAAACATGTGGATGTGGTGCTTCTGGACATGGTTTAGTGGGCATGGGTGCTGGGTTGACGGTTGGGCTCGATGATCTTAGAGGTCTTTTCCAACCTTAATGATTCTATGATTCTATGATTCTATAAGTTTCTTAGAAAGATTTTGTGTTTGAACTAATTGTTCCTAAACTGTATTTTGCTTTACAGCATAAACACCTCTCTTAGTTTTGCTAAGAACTGCTGTCATGAGCACTTTTTTAAAGCAAAGGAATAGACACGTAAGCTGATGATGTAAAATCTATAAAAATACGAATGTACTAATTTTCAAACAACCTTTTAAGGAAAACGTTAAGATGCATATAAAATTGATATATTTGATTTTCTTTGATTTTGTTTTAGGTTTGAAAGGTCTTGGTTTAGAAAATAATAAAATAATTTTCTTTTCATCTCTAGCTGCCCCTAGACAATGCATTGAACTACACTTTGATGAAAAATATTCCATAGAGCCTTCTTGGGAGTGTAAATTTGACCATATTGAAGTACGAGATGGACCTTTTGGCTTTTCCCCAATCATTGGACGTTTCTGTGGACAGCAAAATCCACCTATGATAAAATCCAGTGGCAGATTCCTATGGATTAAATTTTTTGCTGATGGTGAGCTGGAATCTATTGGGTTTTCTGCTCGGTATAATTTTACACCTGGTGAGTACAGACCATCACAATTTTTGATAGAAAAAGCTTAGCATAGTAACTTTGCTAATGATGTATAATTGTGCTGTTGAATAATATCTTTAACTGGGACTATGTTTACTATCAAGGAAAGTATTAACAGCTAGGAAAATGGTAGAAGGTATATATATATTTTGCATAACAGGTAAGGCTTATTTAAGGAAGAAACTTTCAATACAGTTTTGTCCAAGATGCATATATTCAGCCCCTGCAGTTTTTAAAAAAATGTTTCAGTTGAATTCTATTATAGAAAATAATTCAAATGTTTCATGAGAAGTTATGTGTTTTATGCTTGATTGTTACATTGTGCAGCTTTTCTTTCAARATTATCATTGATAAAGTATTCTAATAAAAAAATGTAATTATCTCAGAAAATTCTATCATTGCTTTTCCACTTCACCAATCATTTCCCCAACTGAGGAGTGGAATAGTTCTCCCTTTTCAATAAAGCAAACTATTACAAGTATTGCCAGAAGAAGTGTGAGGTTCAAATAGCACAATGTATTAAATATTTTTCGAAAAAAGTTGTAAATCTTAATTGTAATTGTACAGTTATTCCTTGTCACTTTTTAAATTTAATTCATTAAAGTAAAACAAAATTTATAATCATATTTTCCATTAATTCCCCTCCTCCCCCCACTTATTAACAAAAGATTGCTGATTCTAAATTTCATTTTTGGCTGCAGCTACACTATACTGCACTGCACTGCTGGATTTGACGTAGTTCTGTACCTTCTTATGTATTGAGTGATGAGTCATACCTTAATATAGCTTGCTCTAAAGCACTGTAATTATTATGTAATTTTGTCAGTTATGTCACTATTGTTTCAGCTAAATTGTTGCATTAGGTGGAACAATATTCTTTAGAATATATGCTAAAATTAACAGGCCCCAAATTCTGCTTGCTTAATTATTCATAGAAGATAGCAGGACTACTTGAATGTTCTTCTATGAGGTTTTCTTTCCCTAATGCAAGGAAAATAGTTATAAAATTACCTAGCATAGTTCAATTTTCTTTTAAGTCAAAGRTACTGTCTTCCAGAGGGTAAACATATTTAGAAGCTTCAAAGAGCAACAGAACAGAGAATTTCTGTAGCAAATAACCTGATAGCCAGATATATGTATCTATTGTAAATGCAAAGAAAATGGAGGAAATTTTACTATATCCACACATACTTGTCTCTGAAAAATTAGTTAAATTTGTATCTCTCATTTACCATGGCTCTGTCGGCTTTTACCATTTTCCTCCCCACTTCTGCCAAAAGCTCTTTGCTTTAGATTTCAAGTCCTTCTTGTTTCAAAGGGTTATGTATTATGGTTGAAAAGGCGTTCATARCATAATCTGCAGTTTATTCTGTCTAAAAAAGTCTCAAGTGAAAAACAGTTTCATGGACCATGTTTTATCCTCATTCCTTTTCTTACTGATGTAAGGTGGATTTCTACACAGAGATCAATGCTGGTAAGTTGCTACAGCAGCATAAATTATTTCAAACTTCAGATGGAATAGCTATATCTTTTTTCTTTTTTCTTTGTTTTTTTTTTTCTTTTTTTATTTTCTTTTTTTATTTTCTTTTTTTTTTTTATTTTGGCTTCCCTTTCTCTCTCTCTCTCTCCCCCCTCCTCTGATGGCCTGCCTTGCACAACGAGGAGCTACGACAAGAAAGAGCCGTTTCTCCGAGGGAGAAACGGGACGTGCCAGCCCGCCCCGCGGTACGGCCGGGCCGCGCAGGGAGGCAGCCTGCATAACATTACCGGCCCTGAATGCAGCCTTGTTCTGCTGCCCGCCGCAGCCTCCGCGCAGCGCGGGCAGTGCGGGCAGTGCAGGCAGCGCGGGCAGCGCGGGCAGCGCGGGCAGCGCGGGCAGCGGAGCTCCGCTGGCGGGATGGAGGCTTAGGAGCCGGCATCGCCTTGTGTTTTACGGGGGAGATGCGCTTGGGTCTTTGGGGGGGGGAAGGTCTAATTTCCTGTGAAACGAGAGAGAAACTTGTCAGCGGGAACTGGGAGAAGAGGAGGGCCTCTGTTAGTCTTCAAAGAGAGAGGGAGAGAGAGGAGAGAGGGAGAGAAAGAGAGAGGGATTCTTTTTCCTTGCCCCCCCCCCCTTTTTTTTTCCAGAATAGATATAGCACGAATTTTTAATTCGTCTTCCTTTCACAGACAACAATGCTGGTTTTGAAATCTGGGCACAATTTGGGTTTTGTGAGGGGTCCCCCGGCCCAGCTGGCCATATGGGATACAACATGTAGAACATGCCTAACAATGAGCACGAGTGACAGCCCTAACAAAACGCAAAGGACACTGCTCCCTGACTCCGAGATGGACTGCCTCCCATAAATGAATTGAATGGCCCTAAAAAGAAGGGGGGGGGGGGGGAAGGCACAGAGAGGCCCCCCCCAAACTGTCTCTCCTTTTTTCCTCTCCCCGGCCCGGCCCAGCCCTGGCTGCCTTTGCCTCCGTCTCTTTAATATGCACGCCTCTAACATGCTCACCTCCCTGCCTCCCCCATTGTGCTGTTTTGTGAAGTCTACTGTATATTGTGCAAAGATAGACTGCCCGGAGCTGGCCCGGCAGCATGGGAGATATAAGGCCACGGAGGTTAGGGCCACACAACTGGTTTTATAGACTTAGCAGAGCCTGGGGGAAGGAAAAAAAAAAAAAAAAAAGGAAGAAGAAGAAAAAAGTGACAATTTTCCTTCTCTCCCGCTCCTGACTCGCACGCTGGGGCTGGAGAGGGGAAAAGCTGCACATGTCCGTGTACCCCCCGCAGCTGGGGCGCGGGTCCGAGACCCCGGCGGAGTCTCCCCGGGCTAGAAAGCCGGCTCCTCCGCTCGCTCGGCTGGCTCCCCGCCGCTGCGTCAGCCGCGGCTGCTCCGCCGCCTTGCTCCGCCGGTGCGCAGGCGGGTTGCCGGCGCGAAGCCGAGCAGCTCCCCGGCCTCGGGTGGTTCCGATAAGGGCTCACCCGGCGAGGAGGCGTGGGGAAGGAGGAACAAGAAAAGAGGGAAAAAAAAAAAATAAAAAAGAGGAAAAGGAAAAAAGCCATCCCGAGCGCGGAGGCTGTGTCCGGGACTTGGTGGCCGGCGGAGGCTGCGCCGGAGCGGAGAGGCGCGCAGGGCCACTGCGGGGCCGGGATGCTGGAGCGCTGCGGGCCGGTACCGAGCATCTCTTCGCTTTGGGCGTTGAACTGACCCGGCTCGGCTCGGCCCCGCTCAGCCCAGCGGGACGGGGCGGGCGCTGCCCCGGCCTCGTCACACCGGACAAGCCCTTTTTTTTTTTTTTTTTTTAAGCAGCTTTACCATCCTAAAAAGGCAGGGGAGGGCGAGGGAGGCAGAGCTGTCCCGGCTGTGCCCAAACCCGCTCCAAGACGGGGGCTGCCCAAAACCGGCCGTAACTTCACCGGGGCCGGGCTCGGTCCCCGTTTCACCCTGGCTGAACCGCCCCAGCTCCGGCTCGCCTCTCTCTTCTCCCTTATCCCCCCTCCCCCGTTTTTTTTGGGGGGCGCCCCAGGTGTTAATCCTTTCACCCGACCTGCCTGAGCCGCCGGCGCATGCCCAAGGGCTGAACCCGAAGTTTCCGCCCTCCCCCCCGTGCAAACGGCCCCCGGCCCGGGGGGGGAAGTTGAGGTGAAGCTGGTATCCAAAACTCCTCAGCCGGGGGACCCCAGCTGCACGGTGGGGGGGCACTGGAGTGTATAAAAGCACAATCACAGATATAAAATAATTCTCCCCCAYCCCCGTTTTTCGCCAGCTCCTGGTGTTGCGGAGGAGCCGGGATGAAGCCGGCTGCCCCGAAAAAAGACGCTTTCCCCCGAAAAAAAAAAAAGTTGCGGGGGCGGCGGGGAGGAGGGGGGCCGTGGGGCCCTGCTCGGCCATGTCTCCCCGCGAGGGCCCCACGGCGGGCTGAGCCCGGCCCAAACGCCGCGGGGGGATGCGGGGAGGCGGCCGCGGGTGCCGGCCGAGCCGAGAAGTCGAACAAAAACGGTGCGTCGTTGTTCGCAGTTCCTTCTCTTATTTTTTTCTTGAAACACAGCTTTAAAAAAAAAAATGAAAATATCGAAAGCCGGGGTTTGTGTGCAATGAGCCTGCTTTCCTGCGGCGGTAAGCGGAGAGGGTTTAATCTGCGTTTCTTTTTYCTCTGCTCATGGTTACTCGGGAATAGTTGTGCGCAAACCCCAAATAAAATAAAACAAAATGAAAGCCCTGGCTGCTACTCACGGCAGCAATAATCACAACGAGATATAAAAATACGCCCGCTAATAGTTGTCGGGGGTTACAGGCGGCCGAAAATTGTCCTGGAAAGGGAGCAATGGAGATCTGCTTGTCGGGGTGCCCCGCACGGCGTTACAGTGGCCGCAGGAGCAAAAAAAACACAAAACCACAGGAGCAGCGGGGGGGTTTTATWCTTTATTTTTTTTTTAATTGTGACGACCCCCCCCCTTTTATTTTAGTTGTAGGTAGACAGGACCACTCTGAATGGCGCAAAAATTTCTGTAAACAATGACGCACAAAAACACCTCCCCTCCCTTCCCCCCGCCTCCCCCCGAAATGAAACCGAGACCCCCCCAAAAAATGGAGGGGAAAAGAAACGGGAGAGGGAAAAAAAACCATAATAATAATAATAATAGCAATAATAATAATAATAATAATAATAGCGTTTCCCTCTCCATTCCTTCCCCCGCAGTTTTGATTTTATTTTCGGAGCATCAGTCTGTCTCTTTCTCTCTCTCTATTATTTTTGTTTTTCCTCCTTTTTTTGTGTCTGTGTGTTTGTGTGTGTGTGGGGGCAGTGTGTGCGTGTGTGCGCGCTCCCCTCCAGGGTTCACCAAGTCCATTGCTGAGCCTGTACCAAATGGTGTGCTGTGGGGTACTGGGGGTTGCTGGTAGCGCTGTACTGGGCGTTGTATTGCATATGCTGTAAAGACTGGGCGCTATAGGCGGAGAAGGGGATTCCCGTCTGGAAAGTCGCGGCTGCCAAGTCCTGAGCTTTGAGCGTGTGGCAGGGCTTGCCGTCCCTGACTAAGACCGGCACGGCCACCCGCCGCGGGGAGGGAAGAGGAGTCACTTCCATACCTTTCTCGGCCCGGGCCCGCTTCATCTTATAGCGGTGGTTCTGGAACCAGATCTTCACCTGGGTGGGGGTGAGGCGGATCAGGCTGGCCAGGTGCTCCCGCTCCGGCGCCGACAGGTACCGCTGCTGCCGGAACCGCCGCTCCAGCTCGTAGGTCTGCGCCTTGGAGAAGAGCACCCTCCTTTTCCTCTTCTTCCCCGCGTCCCCGCCGCCCGCCGCTTCCTTCTCGTTGTCGGGCGACTCGTCGGCCGACGGCTCCGGCGACTTGGCGGAGGGGTCCTGGCCGCCGCCGCCGGCCGTCAGCCCGTGCACTGCGGAGAGTCCGGCCGAGAGCCCCCCGTTAGCGACGGGGAGGGGGGCTCCGCGGTGCGCGCCCCCCGCATCCCCCCCGCCGCCCCCCGCATCCCTCCCGCCGCCCGGCCGGCTCTCCCCCGCCGTGGGGAGGGGGGGGATGGAGGCACCGGCCGGGGCTCAGCCAGCCGTGGCGAGCGGCAAATTCCCCCCCCCCCCCGCCCCACTCCGCGTCCCGCCGCCGGGGGAAGCCCCCGCGGGCGTGGGGCAGCGCGGCGCTGCCCCGTCCCCGTCCCCGCCGCCCCGCGCCGTACTCACGGGAGTACTGGATGCCCTCGGCGCTCGCCAGCCAACGCGTGTAGGGATTATCGCTATTATCATAGAAAGGGTTCTTCAAAGGCAGCGTCTGAACAGTGTCCAAGGGGGTTTGTCCCAAAACTCCCGCTTTCTTGGGCGGCTCCGGCGCCTCGCTCTCTTCCTCGCCGCCCTCCGCGGCGGARCCGTCCTCATCGTTGGTGTCGGGGAGGTCCAAAATGTCCTTCACCGAAAAGCCCGTCTTTGTGTTGGTCAGGGACATGTTCCGGCCAAATTTAGGCTGGGAAGTTGGAGGAGCGGCTTCGCCGATCCGCCGTGTCACGGGCGCACACGCACACGCGGAACGGCGACAACAGCAGCGCACACGGCAGCCGGAGGAGGAGGCTGCGGGGCGGCGGCACGCGTGGAGGAGGGAAAAAAAATAGAATAATATAGATATACAGAAAAATAACCGAAGGGTTTTGTGCAAAAGAAGAAGCGGAGCCGCGCGGCCGCAGCGGTGGATCTCTGCGATGGTGGTTTCTACGGGCTTGTTCTGCCACGGGGGAAATTCGGAGAGCGGGAGCAGCAGCTGGCTTCGGAAATAGTTTGTAACTCCAGGGGAAAAAAAAAAAAAAAAAAAAAAGAAAAAGAAAGAAAGAAAAAAAAAAAGATCACTTCTGGATCTTGCTTAAACACCCCGAACCCGTGCCTGCCGCTTGAAAAAACCGAGCCATTGCAGGAGCGAACAGTCCATATAAGGCTGGTCCCCACACATGAACCTGCCGAGAGGAGGGAGAAAAAAAATACATTAAACCCGGGAAAGGTTGGCCACGTGTGGGCGGGTCTTGGAAGTCAAGTGGATGAAGACAGTGTTTGCAGATGTGAAATTGCGGGTTTTGGGCGAGCTCCGAGCTTCCACCATTGGTGATGAGTGGTATAACGTGTCAGTTAATTACCGGCGTGGGGAGGGCCCTTCCGCGTGTGTGTGTGTGTGTCAGCGAGAGAGGGAGGGTGTGATTTTTCTTTTTTTTAAACGCAGTATTTACATACAAAGAGCCTCGCACACCAGCCCGATATTCCGCACACTCCAAAGTGTGTTTTCCACCGATCGCCTTGAAAAGCCGGGAGGAAAAAAAAAAAAAATGGGGGGGTGGGGGGTGATAAGGAGCAAGGGAGGCTGCATGCGCGGTTTCCCACCCCTCCCGCGCAGCCTGCGCGCTCATGCAAACCCGGGGGTAGCGTTTTTTTGCGCGGGGACGCGCTCAAAGCCCCGCGCGGGACCGAAGCGAGAGGCAGCTCAGATGGCAAGAGACCAACTTATCTAAACCGCCTAGGTCAATATTTTGGTTGAGGCTTAGGGATGAACGCTGGAAATTAAACAGCAAGTAATTGATTCTAGTTTGCTCCGAAATTAACCGAACTGGCAAAATGCGATCGTCAGTCACGACCCGGGGAGATCAGGGAGGTGATTACTTGGGGGGGGCGGCTTTATTTGAAGAGGTCTCATTGATTTTGCCTCCTTCTTCCAGGGGAATAAAACCCAGCCCGTTTGGTTAATTTAATGGGCTGGAGCCCAATGGACTTTCAACTATGACCGAATTAATTTTTTTTTTCTTTTTTTTCCTTTCTTTTTCAGGACCTGGGGAAGGAGGGGGGTAAAGGGGGTAAAGAAGGGGTTGCTTTCCAAAAGGGCGTTTTGGAAGGCCGTATCTCCAGGTGTCACACAGGCACCCACGCACACACAGGACGCCGGCAGCTGCGGAGCCCCACAGCATCCCCGGCCGCGGGTCCCGGCGGAGCGGCGCGGAGCGGAGCAGCGCTGCGCGGCCGCGGAGGCTCCCCTTGCCCGGCGCGGGGCTGCAGACCGGCCCCCTCCCCAACTTCTTCYCTCTCTGTCTGTCTGCCACCAACTTTTATGTTCATTTTCCTCCTTCCTCCCCTTTCCTGCAGCCGCCGAGGACCCTTGGCCGTGCGCACCCTCGCCGGGCGCAGCCCGGACCTTCCCCTTCCTTCCCCCTTCCCCTTCCCTTTCCCCTTTCCCTTCCCTTCCCCTTCGCCTTCGCCTTCCCCTTCCCCTAACCGCCCCGCAGCCGGACCCCGGCCCGGGACGGGCTCGTGCGCGGGGATAATGGTGGTGTGCGGGGAGGGGGGGGATACAATCTGGGAAGGGGCTTCTCACCACCACCTTTATTTCTGGGAAAGAAAAGTTGACAGAGTTTCCCTTCCAGGAGCTGGGAGCGGGAATGGGGCTGCTGGTGGTGGGAAGAGGAGGAAGACGGTCCCTCGGACATCCTCCTATTTGCCGATCAATGTATTCGCACCTTCCCCTCCTCTCCCTCCCCGCTCCCCCCATCTTTCCTCTCCCAGCCCCCAGCCTGCCTCCCATAAAGTATGTGATGTGGCTGACAATGCCCAGGGATTTTCCCCCCCTTTTTTTTTTTTTTTTCTTAAGCGAGCCCCTGAGCACATCCTGGGTGGTCGGACCCGCGCAAACACAAATACAACCCTATGGCTAAGCTGGAGACAATGTCCGCAATGTAGACAAATGTCCGGCTTCTGTTGGAACCCTTTGTCTCGGCGCAGTTTTTGCATTTATTTCAGTGGCGAAATAATACGTGATTGACGCCCTCTTTCACTGTGTCCTAACTGTTGGGAATAAATCTGAGGTTGTTCCTAGTTGTCATGGTATTCAACCGCACTCAATGGCTATCTCTTCATCCATTTCGGAGTCCTTCCTCGATATCGAGGGAACCCCTCGGGCGGGCGCTCCCCTCCCTCCGCTTCCCTTTCCCCGGGGGGAGGGGCTGGGGGCACGCACCAGACACGGAGCTTTAATTTCTAGCAAATCTCGGGCTTATCGATCGATTTATTCACCGCCCCCCCCCCCCGGGCTCGACCTGCCCGGAACGAGGGAGGTGGCGGCGTTTCGCTCGGATGGGGTTTTAATTCCTTCCCGCCGCGGCAAGCGAGRGGAAAAAAAAATAGCTGTAATAACGGTGACAATCGCGACAGCGGCAGGACGACGGTACAACGTCCTGAATTAAAGAACCCCGGCAGGAGCTAAGCCGGGGAGCGACGGGCAGAGCATCGCCGGGGCGGCGGGGCAGGCGGCCCCTCTCCTTTGGGCAGCTCCGCTCCTCGGGCCGGGATGAAGAGCCAGGCTTTACATAGTAATAGTAATAATAGTAATCATCATCATCATCCTCATCATCATCCACCCACCCAAATCCAAACAGAGGCCGCAATGTCACGACACGTCCTGCACACCCTTCGCGACGTGGGGCTCGGAGACGGCGGGAGCGAGGGACGCCCACGGGAGGCGGCTGGGCCGTTCAGCCCCGTGAAGGTGGACACGGCCCCGGGGGTCTCTGCGGGCTGGCCCGGTCCGGCCCGGCCCCGCACGGGGGTGCTTTGGCYGGGCCCCGGCTCCACCTGGGAGATAAAGGTTTTCCCAGGCCCGGCAGCGGCGAGGGGGAGAGGTGTCCCACGCGCGGGCAACGCTTCGGGGCGAGGCCGCTCTCCCTCCACACCGAGCGAGCGGCCCGGGACGCCGTGACGTCACCGGCGGGGGGTGACGTGAGAGCCGCTCGGGCCCTTCGACGTCAGGAGGGGTCGCGGGGCCGGGACGCAGCCCCGCGCCGCCCGTGCCCGGAGCCGCCGTGCGTGGGGTCAAAACCGGACGGCAGCCCGGCCACTATCGCGACAGCTCTGGGGGGTGCTCCCGCCACCCTTCGCGCCTTTCCCCCGCTGCGTCCCCCTCCCAGCACCCCGCTGGGAGCCCACCGGCCGCGCTGCCCGCACCCACGCGCGGGACCAGCCGCGTGGGGGGGATGCTCCAGCGCTACGGCGAGGGGGTGGCAGGGCGGGGGGRGCCCGCAGAGCCTGGGCCCCAGCCTGCTCCCCCAGGGGCTCGCCCCGGCGGGGTTGTTTGCACAAGCCCACGGGAGGCCGGCGGCACGGTGCGTGTACACAGGCCGAGTGGCTGCTCTTGAAGACAAGTGCCTCTGCCAGCGGGGGAGTGTTTACCTGTTTACTTTCACAGGTAGCTCAAACACCCGCCATTCGCCTCCGCTCCCTCTCCGCTCTTTGTCCCCCTCCCCGCCCCGAGCTGCGTGGGGAGCGCCCCCTCCCCCCCCCCGCGTCTTGATTTTAGCGGCATTAAAGCTTATTGTTTTTTTTTTTTTCTTTAAGAGGGGGGAAGGGACACTCGGTGGGGGATAAGAGAGGGAGAGGGCCCTTCTGAGCGGCTCTCCGCGGCTGCGGTGCCCGGGAAGGCAGCGCCGTGTGCGGGGCGCGGGCCGGCCCCGGTCACGCGTGGCTGGGGTGTCCCGGCCCCGCCGCCCTGTACCCGCACAGCGAGTAGGCGAGCGGGGGGCAGTCCCTGCGGCCCGGGCGGGCAGGCGGAGCGGGGTTTCGCCACGCCACGGGCGGCCCGTGGGGTGTGTTTTTAGGCGCCGAGGTGCCTTCCCTTGCTTCATGGCSTTTCTCCTCTGGCCCTCTCCCCGGGAAGCGCCGGGTATTTCTCTCTGTTTTAAGCCACTGACGCCCCTTCCCTTCTCTGTCGAGCGATATCATATACATATATTATATATAATAATATGTATACATAAATGAATGAAAGGGTGTTTGGCAGGAGTCTTCCGCTATTCCTCCCCTCCYCGTGCGGTTCGCACGCACTGACCTCTAACCCATCCCCGCATCGCATCTCCGATAACAGCCGTCAAGTGGATTAATTTATTGTTTGATTAGACCAAAGGTGCGAGCTATTGTTTTCCTTCACTCCAGACCACAAATAAACAAACAAAAAGGACTGCACCTTGCCGCTCGGCACGGATTAGCGAAGCCCACACAAAGCCTTTGTTAGGGGGACAGGTTTATTTTATCTCTTAGAATGAGCTACACTTGAAATAAATAGCGAAAGGGAAGCGCAGCCCATGTCGCTCCTGGTAATTGTTTTTAGGAGCTTCACCTCGGGAGCATCCCCGGTAAGCAACACCCTCTTTGTTTTAAAGTGTGGCGGGGAAAGGAGAATCGCGTCATTACAGAAGACAKCTTTTGTTGCTGATAAAAATACAAAACAAAACAAAAMAAAMCCCCAAAACCCCTATCGCTTCTAAATATACCCTCCGAGAGCCCCGCACAGAGGGTTTTAAATTGCGTTTTGCAGGGATAAAGYGGCAGCTCGGCAGAGATGCTGCCGGCTCGGCGGCGGCTCCGGCTCGGAGGGGACGCGGCCACGCCAGGCCGTGGGAAAGGGAGCGGGGACGGGGAACCCACGCCACGGGATTACCTTGCACACCGGCATCCTGGCCGCGGGAGGGAGGGAGGGAGGGAAGGAGTGTAAAAAAAAATCGTATTTCCTGAAATCACAGGGAACAAGAGCTCTCTGAATCCTCCGTCGCTTTCAAGAACTTAATTGTAACGTGCGGGGCTCGGAGTTTCTGCGGGGTGAAATTCCCATCTCTGTTCACGGCTGGAAAAATGGCATTAACAAAGGCGTTAAGGATGTTTTTGGGGGAAAAGAAAAACGAAAAAAAGAAAAAAGAAAAAAAGGGGAAAGATTCCCCTGCAYATGGAAAGGGAGCCGTCACCAGCCTTCCCTATCGAGGCTCAAGAGAAAGCCCCTGCCACCCCCCAAAATCCCGGCGCCGGCCTGCCTTTCTCCCGGAGACAATTAAATCTTCTCCAGGACATAGGAATCTAAATGAGCTTTCCTGTTCTCACGATTACTCTATCTCCTTTCCCCCGAAGCTTCAAAGACGGAGAAATCCTTCCAATTCACCGATATTACTTATAAATTTGTAGATCTAGATCTAGCCTGCTTTCCAACCAACCTCCCGAGGTGGTGAATTGTAATAGAAATTGGGATTTTCCCCCTCCTCCCTGGGGGCTAGCGGGGTTATGTCAGAGCCGGAGGGCACATGTTAGGGCTTTGATAAATGCACTTTAATGAGATCTTTGAAAATATTGCCAATAGTGGCGGAGGCAGTTTGTTAAGGACATGCGTGCGAGCACAAAGCCGGGAGCCCGCAGCCCCCCGCATCCCGCAGCCCCCCGACCCAGCTATTTGTTTGTCTTATTTAATTTCCCCCCCGCCTTCCCCCGGCGAAAGCTGTAAGCCCAGCCCGGGGCCTCCCTTCCCCTTCCAGTCTATTATAAACTCTTTTATTTGCCGGGCAAATGTTTCGCCCCCCCCAGCGAGCCCCCCGGCTGTATTCGTTCCCGTCTCTGATTAAACGTGTCCCAATGAGATTAAGCTTTGTCAGAAATGTTTCTTCCTCGGGAAGGAAAACCCGACCCGTTTGGCCGGGGGCGGTGGGAATGCGGGGGATTTAGGGCCGAGAGCACTTTCTTATCTGAATTTACTTCTCACACCCGCACGCACAACATGGAGGGCTTAGCGGGGAGCCCGCGCAGGTAGCTGGTGGGTGTGTGTCGCGAGTGGGGYTCCACGTTAAGCCTCCGAGGCAGACTCCGGTGCCCGCACGCCCTACGCAGGGGGGGTCAGGCTCTTTTCGGGAGAAGGATGGGGAAGGGTCCACCCGGGGGGACCCGGCCCGGGAAGGAGTCAAGGAGGAAGGAGCGGCGCGGCGGGCAGAGCCGGGGCCGGGGGGCCGGGGCCATTCCCGGTCCTCTGGCGTACTCTGCCGTCGCAGCCGAGAAGTGTCCCGCCGGCGGGGCAGGGCGGGGAGCGCCC
>JASVER010000045.1:7301470-7338614 GCA_030449065.1 Oceanodroma leucorhoa | reverse complement strand
GGGCGGGGGCTGAGCGCGGCGGCGGCTCCGCGCCTCTCGCATTGTCTCCGCCGTCTGCAGGGCGGCCGCTCCTTCCTCCGGCTTTACATCGCGCGGTCTGTTTGCTTTCCTCCCCGGCGGGTGACGCCAGGCGAAATACCGGCCATATGTTCAGCGGTAATAAATTGGTTATAAGCGCAAACACGCCGGTTCCTGGATGGCTCTTTTAAGCCTGCCCCGGCCCTGCCGCTGAGCCGGCCCCTCTTCCCCCAGGGGGCAGAGCCCTCCCCCCGGCCCCCCTTCCCCAAAGATGCGGAGAAGCCGCTTTCTGCCGGCGCGGGGACTCCGGCCCCCCCCCGGCGCTGCCCAAATCCCCCCTCGCCCACCGCTCCCCGCTCGCTTCTTCACACCTCCCAGCCCGCTCCGCCTCGGGGCAGCCCGCAACTTCCCCCGGCCCAGCCCGGGCTGCTCTTTAACAAGCTCGCCCTCTATAAATTGCTCGGTAGCTAAGACGCTATAAAAACCAAATAGCCAGATGTGGCACGTTATTTATGTGTGAAAGCTCGTTTACATTAGATATGCTGATCCAAGCTTTGATAGCAGGGGTTTGCGAGAGATTAGAGCTGGGTTGCCAGAGACGCCTCCAGCTGCAGTCCCCCTCCCCTGCCCCTTTTTTTTTTTTTTTAATGGTAATTTTATTTATTTATGTGGGTTTTTTTAAGGGGAAGGCGAAGAAAAGTGATGGAGTTGGTGGGGAGAGTGGCGCTGTCCAACTTTCCTGAAGCTGGGGGTGAAAATTGGTACCTGTTTGCAAGAGGCTCCTGCAAAAGGCACGACCCTCTGTGAATACAGGCAGAAATATGAAGAGGTTACAGCTGGCCAGAAGGGCTTTCTGGGCATCTGAGCCTGGTAGTCCATCTCCCTCCCAAAGGAGAGATCTCACCTCATCTGAATTCTCCCACCTGCTGTATTTTTAAAAGCACTGGAGAGACCTTGGACTCCTCTGTGAAACTCCCCAGGGCCCAGGACAAATATCTCTTACCTAAATACTCTGGTCACAGGCAGCTCTAACAGAGCTGCCCGCAGATAAAGTGATTGATCCTTATACTAATCAATAAAGATCTTGTTCTGAGCAATTAATAACTTTGCCAAGCTTGTTTTGTTTGGATAAAGAAGTGCCCAGATTGATGGCTGAGGGAGTGAAATTCGGGAAAAAATATCCTGTTGCCCACATAAAAATACAAATGTAAACAGTTAGCTCTTTATTTACATACCTGCAAAGTCTTCAGCTTTCATAACAAGAAATGCAGTCTGGATGTCCAGGACATGTCTTACTACATTCCCAGGTAAAGCTGCGCAGAGGGATTTGAGCTTGCACTCCTCTACATTTGGTTATAAACCTGTACAAGAGGTGCAAGCTTGCGGCTGCACCGCGCGTGCAGGTCCCCCTGCGGCAGAGCCTGCCGTGCCCCGGGCTGTGGGAGCAGGTCCCACCACCTCCCTGGCATCCACACAGCACAGCTGGAGGAGGAGGAGGAGTGTGGGAGAAAGGCAAGGCTGCAACAGCTGGATTTGGGACAGGTGAGGGAGAGTCAGAGGGGAGCAAGCTGGGACCCGAGGAGGGAAGGCTGGGAGCAACTGGATGAGGAGATGGGGCTGGAGGTGGGGAGAGGAGAAGGATGGTCCATAGCTACAGGGTCAGCAAGCTGCGCCTTCAGGACTGCAGAGGTCTGGGCCCTGCACATGTCCCCTGTGACAGTGACAAGCTGCCTCTCAGACTGTATTGTAAAACATGCAGTTACTATTTTATTAACAAAACCATTTTGTATTCATTACTGAAAGCAAACCTTTTTGGAGGGCTTTTTGGCACCTGATGCATGTGTCCCACTGTCCCCTAGAACCACTGAAAGCCAAACTGTCAGGCCCTGGGAAGGAGAGTAAAGTGGACGATGCAGATTTCCACACCAAACCCACGTGGCCTCATTTTGCTCAATCGTGAAAATTAAGTCTTTTTTGGTGAGTAAAAACAGTCTGGGAGGTTTTRTTGGAGGTTATGTTTCACAGGTGGGAGAGGCTTTTTAGATCATCAGGATCATCAGGATTGTTTGTAGCATCATCAGGAAATGTTGCTTCAGAAAAAAAGGTAGAAGACCAGAGGTCAGGATACCTTGTCTAGTTGGGTTTGTTCTCTCTTCCTTAAACAGCCCCAATAATTGTAACGGTTTTGTTGGAGAAGGCTGGACTCTCAAACCATGAGGATGCATTGGGAAGAGCTGCTGGATCCCTTCCAGCTCCAGGGAGAGAATAAATGACACTGAACCAGTGATAAGCTGCTGCTCAGCCCTCCCCCGTGGTCTGGTGCCCTCCCCATCTCCTCCTCGTTCAGCATCTCTGTGGGATAGCAGATGTCTGCTTCCCCCACCCATCCCTGTTGCCGTCCCTCCCAGCACCCAATATGCTGCCCATCTCAAAGAGGCAAGAGTGGAAAACCCTGCTCCTAAAATATCCTGCACAGAGTCTCTCGGAGAGGTGGGTGTGCAAGGTGGACAGTCTGGACCCCAGTTTGGAGTGGTTGGGATGGCTCCACCTTGTTACAGGATGGCTATTTCCAAGTATCTACAGTTACAGCCTCAGCTTCTCTTGTGCAGAGTCCACCAGCACCTCTTTGTGCCCCTGGTTCTGGACGGGCCTGTGAGTTATGAGTCTCCGTGTGCCCCAGAGGAGGGAAAGGGCTTTTCCCATTTCAAGGCTTAGCCAACTTCTCAGCAGGCTCTTCCAGATGCAGGGAGTGGCCGAGCTGCCTGCCCTCCTCCTGCTCATTGCTCAAAGGATAAGGTGACAACCCTTGGCTACTGCTGGTGCTGATTTTGAGCCAGTTCAGGCTACCTTGGCCCTGTTAATAGCCCCCTTCCAGCATTTCATGTGCATGATCCCCAGTGCCCCCTGGAAGCAACATCTGGAGGCTGGGTTGAAGCAGCTGGGGCATGGCACTGGCATAACATGCAGGATGGGCTTGTGCTCCTGCAGGCCCATTCCCAGGATTTCTGAGCCAGCCCATGTTGCTTTGGCCTGTCCAGAGGCTGGTCCCATRGTGCACAGAGGGGAAGCCTTGGGTATGGCCAAGGGGGCCTGAAGATGCGTGGGCTGCCATGGGCTCCAGGGATACCCCTTCTCAGGAGCTGAGCTTTGGGCTGCGGTCCCTGGAAAGTGTGGGTGTCTAAGCCAGTTAAGATCAGATCTGGAACCTGGGCTGGCTACACGAGCTGGGGCAGACGTGAGCCCAAGCATTCCCAAGAGGTCCCTAAATCCTGGGACAAATCTTTTCTTGCAAATCAAAGGGAATCACTAAGGGTTGGTGCCTGGGCTTGGGATACTCTGGGCTGGTCAGGTAGGGTGAAATAAACCCAAGATTTCCATGGCTGAAGGAATATATTTTAACTTTTCATACACACACTCCTTTCACAAACATGAAGGAATTCAAAATGACCAGAAGGACCTTTTCCCCTGGAGAGGACGAGAGCTCGGGGAAGGTGCTCATATGGCACTGTCTGTCAGGACATGTCAGGTTTCGGTGAAGAGCGGGAACAGTTTCTGTGAAGTGTGGATTGAGTGGTCCCTTGTTCCAGCCTGGTTTTTATAATGAATAAAAAAGACCACCTGTTCACCACCTAAGCGTTTGATGCCAGGGCCAGTGACGGAGGAGGTGGGAGAGGGGATGGGGGCCCCTTTAACAACCCCCACGCATGCCGAGTCAGGCGACCGGTGTGTTTGAGGAGCCAGGAGAAGACTATCTCTGCCAGCAGAGCCACGGCGTGTACACACCTGGGATTAACAGATGGCTGTGGGTTGTCCCTGCGGGTTTGAGCACACAGCGCAATCTGGCAGCAGCAAAGCCCGCTCTCCGGGATGGGGGTTCACTCTGGCTCTTGTTCATAGTGTCTTGGCTGGCTGGAGGAGGGGAAAGATGAAGCCTATGGAGAGGTAGATGTGAATTGACCCTTTCAGCCAGGTTTGATTTGGGAGTGGGCATCCGTCATTCATTTTCTTATTTTATTTTATTTTTTCCTGGGGGTTGCAATGGGGAGGAGCAGGACCAAGTGCTGGTGGGAGCTGGTGGGGCACGGAGGCTGGTGCTGGGGGGCCTGATGGGGACACAGCAGCCTCAAGTSACGATGTCTGTGCTCAGACACCAGCCCTTGGCCATGGGAGATGGTGTGCTGGGGGGCTGGTGGGGAGCAGAGGGGGTCCCGTAACGTCCGCAGTTTTGCACAAGCTCTGGGGACTCCCTGGGGATGCTGCTGGCTTGTCCTGGTGGTCTCACCTGCCTGGCAAAGCCAGTGCTGTTCATAACACTTACAGGGGGGGAAGTTTCCTGGTGTTTTCAAGTGAAGGTCCATGTCCATGGAGAGGAGGAGCTGTCAGCCCAAAATGGGGGAGAGGGAAGGATTTCCTGGTGATGTCCATAAAGTTCCCACTCAGACTGATTTTCTTCTCCCCTCTTAACAAAGCCTGTCCATCCACTTCTCTCTGTCCATAGCTAACCTTGGTCTTTCTACGTGCACCCAAGTTTTTGGATGATACTTGCCATTGTGACGTTTGACTAAGAATTCCTATGGAAGATGCTTTAGACAGATTTAGCTCTCAGTGGACTTGCCATGAAAAACAGGTACCCATCTGTTCAAACTCACCTCTTTCCCATGGACAGTTGGGAAAGATGGGTCTTGCCCAGAATAGTTTGCCTGAGTTTACTTGTCCTGAAGATGAAGCAGATTCACTGGGGTGTGTGAATAGGTGTGAGAGAACCAAAGCAGGTTAAAAAAAAAAAAATCCAAGGGAAAGGAAGTGACATTGATGCCATAAACCCCGCGAGCGACATGGGAACCAACTGGGAAGCCACAGATAAGGAGCGCATTGTGACGTATCGCGGGCGCCCCATCAATCACTCGTCCATCTCCAGGCACCCGGACCCTGGTGCGGCAGGAGCGGATGGGAGCGTGGCTGCGGCATCACTGTCAGTAGGGAGCAGGGAGGCTGAGGATCAGGATCAGGTGGGGATGCTGCTGACATGGGTTGCGGTGCTAGCTGCCATCAAAGGAGAAATTGCAGGAGTGGTTGGTAAAATGGGGGTGGCATCACCCATTTCAGTGGCTTCCCGGGAAGTGCCCAGGGAGGATTTGACCTAATATCATCCCCAATATGCTGATGGAGGTGGGACTCACTGGCTACAGGGCTACTCTGAGAGATCCAGGAGCTGAAATAAAGTGCTGCTTAGCTCATTTTTGATCTGTTTTCATCACTTTTCAGCTGAACTTGCCCATCACTAATGACGCTACCTGGGCTTTCCTATGCAAAACCTCAGTGACAGTGGAAGTACCGACTGCCGAACCTTCTCGGCACATCCAGCACTCGGCACGCTGGCGTGCAGCGGTGAAACCCCGGCCGGAGCAGGTCAACAGCGCCATGTGCTTCAAGGACTTCCCTGGGAAAAAYGTGACACATCCAAAGGGACAGCGTGACAGAGAATAGTGCAAGGGTTGTTCAAAGTTGGGGGGGGGGGGGGCTTACTGCCCCGTTTCTTTCATTTCCATGGAAACAGGATACAAATCTAGTGATAAGAAAAGTCAAGCTCTGTCCCCAGTGGAACAGTGCAGCTCTTGTGGGGGCTGCCCCGACGGAGGGACGGATAAACTCTGTTCCCTACAGCTCTGCACCTTGAAGTCCAACACTAGGAAAGCTGACCTGGGGAGAGGACAGGAGCAGGAATATCTGCAAACAGGGGGAAGAGGGAGAGAGGGGGGCTCCAAGGTCTATGACAGCCCTGGCAGGAGTTTGCACAGTCAGGACCATCTTGAGAAGAGCATTAGAGGGGCCTTTTGTGAGAGCAAACTTCAGCAGGTTCCCTTCATCAAGGCCCCAGGGAAAGGGTCCTTCTTGCATGCAGGGCACAGCCAGGTGCCAAACGAGGCTGCCCAGCCCTCCCTCGCCACCTGCCCTGCCCTCTGCCCACCCACACACCCCCCCGAGAGGTACATAAGCCCTGCCTGGGGGCTTGCTCAGGCTTTGCTGCCAGAGCTGCTCTCTCCCTGGGGTTTCTGGCAGATGCTGACACCCAAAAGCAGGCAAGCAGAAGGCAAGGTAAAGGTGGCACAAACGTTACACATTAACAGTGTGACCTACCGCTTTTTCCTTCTGTCTCGTAACCGTTCCTATTGCCGGGGACCTTGGTGCGGCTGCTCTGGCTAATGTGTAATCCCAGATATTCGCTGCTGCCTTCCACGAGGATATCCCAGTAGCTAGGGTGGCTCAGTGAGGTGGGGGCTGTGCCTGTGGAGGTAGGTGGTGTGTGCTGGGGAGAGTATTTGATGTTCTTGATCTTTACGGATAAATATTTTTCTAGTGCCCCTAAATGCTTCCTTGTGGGCTTAAAGAAACCCTGGGGAGCTCTTGCACCAAAGTCAGCTTACACTGAGTCTGTTTTCCTCCTAAAACCTGGCTAACAAGACACTAGTGTTTCCCCTGCCTGCTTGGCTGGGCTGCCTGAGACGTCGTGGCTGCTGCTGCCTGGTCCATGGGGTCACATTTGGGGGGGAATTGCAAACATTGAGCTGCTGGAGTGGTGAGTGGTGTGGAGAACTTGTGCTGCTTCCTCTAGATGCTCAGGCTTAAGGTGCCGTGTGGTTGTTTTTTATACACACACTAAAGCTAATAGCATTGCTATAGCTATTGCTCATCATAGCCTTGCCATAGTAATAATTAAAAMAATCTATTGATTGGTCCTTCTCCTTGGTGTAACTCTGACTTTTCTTGCTGTAGAGATGCCTTTACTGATTTGCACTTTTTTCCCCCGCCTAAGACTTAAGTATCTGGGACTTCAAGCCCAGGAAGAAGTAGGACAACCCACTGGCTGGCAGGCCTTGGGCAGGTGTTAAGTTGTGATGTGATCCTCCTTTTCTTTGAAGCAAGGTGGGGAGGAGAAAGTGCCCATTTCGGTCAGTTGTTTCCCCCCTTTTTTTTAAGTAGTTATGTTAGATAATGATTCTCAAGGGCTTGTTGTTTTTTTTTTTCCTCTTCGTACAACTAAGTAAACTCCTTTGCTTATGAGATAGTGCTACATACCCCATTTATTCCAATAGTAGGTCATATTATGTACTAATCAGGATTCTAAATACTGTCTGTGAACCAAAGTTTTTAATCAAAGGAAAAGACCTGAGTGAACAGCTGAGTCAAGTAATGAATATCAGGAGGGTTCTGCTCTTCAAAGGCAGAGAAATGTTGATTCTTTTTAAGATAAAAGCCTGATGTTTAAAAAAAATAATTGGAAGTAAACCTAAAAGATTTACTTATCACAAAATATTATTCACACCAATAGTGGCAGTCTGATTTCCTCCCCCACAGCAGACTGGGAGGTATTCCATGGTCTCAGAAAAACCCTGATTCAAGTGAGCAGCAGAGAGGAGTGAAATTGCTGTTGGGTAGAAATTGGCCAGATTAGGGACTTTGGTTTAGGGGTTCTTCAGAAAAAATGGGTACCTTTAAAATGCTCCTTGCTGGGTGTGTGGAGGTGCTGGCTGCTTGGCTTTGCTGGGAGGAGAGTGGCATTGGCAAGCCCGGCTTCATCTCCAGGATTTACCAAATCTGTTTGCTGCAACTATTTGGGGGTGTAAGGGGAGACTGGGAATTATGTCCTACTTCTACTGCTAAGTGTGCAAAGAAAATCAGCAGGCAGGCCTTAAAAATGAGGAGATTAACTGAAAAAGGGGGGAGGAAAAAAAACCACCACCACTCTGTGAGCTATACAAGAGCAATTCTACTCTAGTCCTCTACAAAAGCCAAGCTCTTCCACAGAACAGGGATACAGGCAAGCTGAYAAAGCTTTTGACTAGCGGTTTAGTTGAATGCTGAATACCTGACCCACACTGTAATCTGAGGGTAATTAATAGGCCATGATGTAGGTAGAGAGATGCCTGGGCTTTTTCTCATCTCATTTCTAACCAATTTGGGATTTTTTTTCTCCCACTCTCAGATAACACTCAAATGTAGTGGAATGAAACCAAATGAGCTTCTTGGAGTAATTTTTGTATTTTGCTTCTGTAATCTCTGGGTTTATTTAAATGTTCTCGTTGCAGTTATTTTCTGAGACTCTTTTTTCATGTCAAACATCTCCTGTTGAATAACTCCTCAGACACTATAATTTCAGGATCAACAATGATGCTGACAATAGAGGAAAAAATTACATTGTGAGGCACAGAAAAATGAGTCCATATCCCCATCTTTATTCAGAGAGGATCTGTGTATCCGTATTCCAAATTAATACAATGATCAACTTTCACTTGGGCTACTTTTGCTCAGATCTTTACAAAAGACAGAAGTACACAGACACATTAAATAATTGGAAGCACCGTGGGACTTGTGACCTCAGGGAGGAAAGCACATGATTTCAAGTGTATAAAGCAGAGGCTCTCTGGGAAAGGGGATGCTTCAGGCAGTAGCAAGAAATGGTCAGTGTTTCTAAAGCCCAGACCTGAAAATCAGGCTCTTTGGTTCCCATTTCTCCAGCCACTCTTGCTCTGACTTCCAGGAGGCTGGAGCTGCTGGTGGCTTCAGCTGAAGCTGTGGGTGAAGTCTGTAGGCATCAGTGTAAATGTACTTGGAAGCGTCGCTTTTCTTGGTTATAAAGCTGGTCCAAACTTAAAGATGTTGAGGCACCTTTTCATTTAGTGCATCCCTAGTGGGGGCACCCTTGGGGGATGTAGCTGCTTGTTTGGGGGGTTTCTCTACCCTCCTGGCTGTCACCAAGCTCATAAACAGGATCAGGATCCTTACTTTAAAAAAAATCCAAAACCCAAACACACCCCCCCCCCCCGCCAAACCCCAAGGGACCCAAGGAAAGGCACCACTTCTCTCACCCTCTGCAGAGTCACCAGTCAAGGCTTGCCTTGAGTCGCTTGTGCTTGTGTTTGCAGGGCTCAGGGCTGCTGACTGAAGCAAAACTACCCAAAATTGCCCTCCTCCCTCTTGCAATACCTACATTTCCGATGACCACACTCACAGCTCGGGGGCTATAGTCCTCGGGGAGCCTGGCTGTTTGCTTCTCACCCCATCCTGCATCCCAGCCTCCMCGGGTAGGTACCTCATTATGTGGTRTGGTCTCTCCTCCTCAAGAGAAACAGGCTTATATGAGTCCACAGCAAATTGCTCGCCTGAGGTGCGCTACCTGACCAACTGAACAGTAATTAGCGTGGCGTGCCAAGCTGGCAGCCTTCCTCTCGCCACCCCGCTCCCGCTCCCTCCTCTTCCCAGGAGTTTGCTCCCAGCCTCGGGATGCCTCCCCATCTCTSGGTCCCTGGGTGCTTAATTTTGTGCCAGCACTAAAACCAAACCAAAACTAAAGGTAAGCAGTACATCAGGTAAAGCTGCAACGTGGCTGACTCCCACCTGGGATCAGGAAGCTCACGCTGCCTCTTGAAAAGATTTAGAAGAAATGAGCCAACCCAAAGCACTGTTTTCAAGCAAAACRTTAGCTGTCTGTGCAGGGGGTAACAAACAGAGATGGTTTCTTTGTCGTTACAAACCCCTGTGGTTTCACTGGGCAACTTTCTTCAGTGGTACCAGAGGAGAATTTGGGCCACAGGCATTATTTTATCTTTTTAAGCAGCAGCCCCCATCACTCCGGTGCACGGGGCTGACATTCAGCAGACTAAAGGCTTCGGTGCTGTTAATCATTATTCACTGAGGCAGAAGCCTGTCTGGAATGGGGGGTGCAGCATGCAAGCCGGAGGAAGAGATGACAGCTCAATGAAAGAGGTTCAATGACTTGTTCTTCATGTCCTGGACACCTGGAATATTTTCCTTGAACTTCCTGCATTCAGTCAAAAGCCCTACATTATTTTCTGAAGGACATCAGAGATAATTTTATTCATAACAGAACAAATTCTGTGACTGCCTGTAAAAGAATAAATGAAGAGACTTAACACAGCGGAGGATATGGAACATGTCACAACTGTGGCATTTCATTGAATATGCAGCATGTCTTTCTCGACTTAAGTGAATTGAAGAGCTTTAAATACATTCACTAACTCTTGTAACTACATAAAAAGTAAAGCAAGTGCATTACTGGGGTGGCAGGTGYCAAGTGACTTAGCATTTTAACATTTTCATTGTGCTTGGGAACAGTAAACAGAAAAGCAAGCCAAGGTTTTTTCTTATAAATTGCATTAGGTTTCTAAACGATACGTGGTGAACCCAAAGCCAGCACAAAACTCCYGTGAATTGAAAGAGAAAGCAATAGGAAATCATGGGGGTTTTGTTCTCTGGGTGACAAGTGCAGATGGATTTGTCAGAGCTGAAGTATTCCTGTCCCCTCCCCAGCCCCTGACAAAGGAAGGGCTGGTCCCGGTGCCCAAAGCCCCTGGCTTCGGAAAGCACCTGGGGAGGGTTYCCAGCTTTTTGGGGTCTCTTGGTGACTCTGTGCTCTCAGGGAATGTAGCAGCAAATGACTGAAATCCTGATGGATTATGCCCGGGTGCCAACGCAGGCACCGCTGCTGCCAAGGGGGTAGCTGCTGGCGGTCTGGGTGCCTGGGGCCGTGCTGGCTGCCTCAGCGGGATGGGRGGAACTGCTGGATGTCGGGGCATTGGTGAGGCCACAGCATCACACTTGGGGCTGCTCCCACCTGGGACCAGGCCGGCGTGACTGGGGTTCCTCTTGTAGCTGGGAAGTATTGGGTTAGTAGAAGGAGAGGCTTGGGGAAAGCGGGCCTTTCCTGAGATTAATGTATCGCAAGGATGTCATGATGCTCACAAATAAGTGAGCAAGCAGCGACCTTTTCTGCTGTTAGAGAGAGACGGTGATACTGCGGCTCACCTCCGCAATAGCTGCCTGTGGTGGGTGCTGGCACTCTGGGGCCAGCAGCTGTTGATGGTCACCTCTGCACATGCCTTGGTGGGACTGGAGCTGGAACCATGTGAASGATGGGTTAGCGTGCCGAAACACTAAGGGTCAGCTCTCCAAAGCTGCGGGAGAGATCCATGGCACCGCATCGAAGCCCCAGTCTTACAGCCTTCCAGCTGCAGAGGTCCTGCACCTCCCTGCCTGGCTCCGGGGGTGCTGGAGCCCACCCTTGCCCTCGCCTGCTGCTCCCCTGGCATGGCCCAGCCTTCAAACGCCCAGTCCCTTCCCGAGCGCTGAGCAAAGCCGACGGTTCGCAACCTCTGCCAAGGTGCAGGCACCGGCGCGACGAATAATACGGGGCTCGGTGTGCCTCGGCGCCTGCGGCACAATGCGCCCGGCTCTTTTGTGACTCCCTGACTCGGGAGCTCTCTGCATCTGTTCGAGGCTGAAGTGGCTCTTGGGCTGTTTAAAGGTTGAGTGCTACTGCTCCAAATGACGGAAGACAGATTCGGTTAAATAAACACAGGGGCTTAGAAATAAATTGAAGGTTACGTGAAGAGCTGGATCAGAATATAATGTTGTCAGACACATTACAACACGCAGATCTGAATGCGGCTCTCCAGCCATATTACTCTGAAATGTGCTTTGACACATTCCCCGTAAGTCCCTGCCGCTGGGAAGGCGATGGGGAAAGGGGGGGCAGTCGGGGCTCAGGCGTGGGCTGGCGGTGGGAGGAAGAGGAGGGATGGCTTGCGACCAGGAACCCACTCGTTTAGACAGAAGGAAACTGATAGTAGTCCTGCTGCCTGTTAATTACTGCACGTTTAGTTTTTTCCCTCTAGTACGTGTGTAACTGCTCTGTAAGTAGCTATACGGGGTCTGTGAAGATGGCATGAATCTCCCGCTGTCAGCGCTGACCGACTCCTAGCCCCAATGCCCTGTTGTACAATATAGACTTTATAAAGCTATATTCTTCCTTAATAACTGAAGATACTCTTTTACTGTCTGGGAGATTGTTTGGGTTTAATTCCAGCATCTCAACAGCTTTCTGCAAGACAAAGGCAGCACACTTTGATTTAATTCTTGCCCCCTATAAACAGGTATCTCTTCTGGATGCTGCTTTTGTGGTGCTATAACAATTTTGATTTGGAGAGCGCTTTTTTTTTTGGACCGAAATGGCCACAATAACGTAACTCCTAACACACCAGCCTGCCTTGTACGGGTGCAGCTTGTTTTCATGCTCAGCGRTGTAAATGTTTTCCTGCTGGCTGGCTCAGTAGTAAGCCAGAGCTGTAACTTCTGTGTTGAAGCAGTGCCGGTGGCAGCGGGAGCGGCGCTGACCTGCGTTCAGCAATCCTCGGCGCGCTGTGCCGGCGGAGGTTAGGGTTCAGCGTGCTGTTTGTTCAAGGTGTCTCATTGTGGAGCAGACCTCCTCTTTATGCCTGCGCGAGTGCACCGATAATCTCCTGCCTGAGAATAGCATTATGTGAAGTGTGTTTATGCTGGCGTTGGAGAGGAGAGAGTCCCCGTGGACACACCAAAAGATTATTCTGCTGTGGCTTAGCCCGGTTTTCCACTCGGCTCCCTTTGCAGCGTTTCGCACCATCCCGACTGCTCATCTGCCCCAAGGTGAAAATTCCAATTTAGCCCACTGAAATTTTGTGTGGAGAGAACTTTTCCAACCAAAATACACATATTTTTTTGTTGAAACAGAATTGGTTTTCTGCAAAACATTTGCTCTTTGTTCTGCAAAGATATACAGATCTTTTCCTTTCAGTTTCTAGTGAATGTTTCAAAACAAACTGGTCCCTTTTCCCTCTGCCCTTTGGTGGGGAGCCCTTGGCAGCACAGAGCTGCTGCCCTGTGTGACTCCCCCGGGCCCTGCATYACCACCCTCTCCCATCCCGTCTAACCCACCCGCGCTCGGAGCCATCCGCTTAAAACGCTGCTTGGAGCGGAGCAGCCTGCAATAACATAGCCAGGAGGGAAATCCTGACATAGCCCACCTCTGTGCTTAGTGGTTGCGTGATGGGTCTTTGTTTGTAACGGGGTTCCCCAGATGACCCCATTAGGGCAGCAGTAATGCAGGGGGAAGAGCTGATGGAGTCTGATGTGATAGGGCACATCTTCAAGTGCCTTTAGTGCCCTGGCCTCTCCCAGGCTGACGAAGGGTGGGCTGAGATCTCAGCGTTTCACTCCTCCACGGAGCAGTTCAGGTCCCTTTTTCAGGAAAACAGTGTTTTGGCCAATACCAGACTCCAAAAATCACTGAAGCACCGGGGAAGGCAGCTGGCAGGGAAAGGGAAGTTTGCATAGAAGGAAAACTCAAACTTCCAAAAAAAAGTTCACAAAACACTCCTACCTGGGGTAAATGTGTGCTGCTTCACTATAGCAAAGTGTGGGGTTATGCTGCTGATTGCCATTTGTCACCATGTTTGCTCTAAGAGCTTTTTGCCAATACTTGGGAACCCGGGTATGAACTGGGACCTTGCTGTGCTGGAGGTGGTGCAGTTCTAGCCAAAGGGAGCGATTGCCTTTACTTAATCTCTGAAATTGTTCTTAGTAATTGCCTCTCTCTGATTGCAGAGTGTCTGTTCAGATGGCCAGATAAACCAGTTTCATATTCCAGAAGGCCATAAAATCATACTTGGGGTTTATTGATCCCTTTTATTGGAAACCCCAGAATACACATCTAGTTTTAGAGCCTCATTTGTTGCATTCTTGCTATTACATTCTTATGTGATCTCTGCTATGGTTTAAAGGGGGAGAAAAATTGCTAGGTCTGCTGCCTGTAGTGGAAAAGCTGAAGTAGGTGCATTCAAAGGGCATGGACACCTGAAGATGAGTGTAGAGAAACCTACTGCATTTTAAAAATGGTGTTATGTTTGAAGCAGAACTCATTATTTTTCAGGGCTTTCTATTAATTGTTTGGACGAGTGGGATGGAAAAGGCAGCCACTGTCTGGCCTGTGGCAACCACTGGTTGTGCAAAGCCAAAGGAGGCTGCAAACGCAGCCCACCCTTGGCTGGCATGGGGCTCCTCCGAACATCCCCCCGTGACAGCAGAGGGGGGGACCTGGCTGTCACTGCTCACTGGAGGCCAGTGCAGGATTAGGTGTCTGGTGAGGGATGAAGCTGGAGTGGTGTGAGAGCACAGGCAATCCAGGTTCTCGCATGGGTCAGCGCTCAGCCTCCCCCTCTCCACGCACCGGCTCTGTTCGCTTCAGCAGGTCAGGGAAATATGTGGGRCTGCTTTTGGATGTGGTTTCAGTCGTGGTGCAGGTTACAAAGCAGGAGCCTGGGGAGGAGCCCTTTCTTGCTGCCAAGGGGAAATCCCTTGCTGGCGTGAGCAAGACTGTCTCCTTGGCTGAGATGGATGTTCCCAGTGCTCGGCAGTGAGCATGAGCCACCTCGGTGAGGGTGTGGGACCACAGGACTCAGACCATGCTGACAGCCTCTCCTACCCCAGTGAGTGTGCTGGACCGTGGAAATCAGACCACGCTGACAGCAAACCCGGCTCTAACTGGGTATGAATTTTCAGATGTTGGCATTGTCCTGCCTGTGCTCCCATAGGCATTGGGAGAGTTTTCCTGTGGGCTGCTTTGAGTCGGTGCTTGTGGTAGTGAACGCTCAGTGCTACTAAAAATCTCATTTAAGGAAAATATGCACTGAAACCCACGTTGCCAGCTGTGTAGTCTCTTCTGCCTAGAAAGAAGTAGCATCGTACCATTTGACCTTTTCTCTTAACACTGCCTTGGTGGTGCCGGAATAAAGCTAAGTGTATAAAGCAACACTTTGCTTGAAAAGTTCTGTCCGTATGGTAGCGTCTCTTATGGTTTCTCAATGTGCGGTTGGCAAGGATAAATACTGGGAAGTTATATTTCAAACCTGTATTTCCTCGCAGTCCTGGAGCAAATCAGTAATGATACAGAGTGCTACATCTTTAGCACTCACCATGCCAGTGTAGCACCATTAAAATTGTTTGGCTCAATCTAACTGACCAGTCAGCTAAAAATGTAAGTACCCAAGAATTAAAATAGAAATGCTGAAGTAAGACTGCCCAGCAAATAAACAGCCTGAGCTGTGCTGTCCCACATGGGCTGTGTCCCCATGCTAAGGAGCCTTTTGGTGCGTGGAGGGGAGGCCAGGGCTGGGGATGCTCTGGGGATGCTGGCAGGGGAAGATGGGTGGAACAAGAAGTACGGAAGAGAAGGAATGATTAGAAAGAAGTGGGCAGAAAAAGGGAAAGGGGAAAGAAAAAAAAACATCAGAGAGGAGGCAATACCGGCAGAGGTTACCTGTACATTGCTAAGTGCCTGTTACCTGATTTGGGGCCAGTTGGCCACTGGCGTGGCACAGGCTGGGGCCGAAAAGCTCTGTCTRGAGCAGCCTTGCTGGTCCCTTACCCTTTCCATTTTGGGACTCCCTGGGACGGGGCACTGCCTGGGGCAGGACCAGGCACTCCGGGAAGCTGCCAGAAGCATCTGCCTCCGGACACTGGCAAAGGACATCGGTGGGACCCCGGGATTTTTCAGCGCGGGTGGAGCGCAGCCGAAAGGACCACGGAGAAGAGACACGGCAGGTCGGGCCGGGAGGCTCATCGGGAGCACGGAAACAAAGCGAAACCCTCTTGCTGGTGCCCCCCGGGCTCTGGGTGAGGAGGGCCGGGCCAGCAGCCGGTGCGGGCCCGCTGCGGGCCGGCGGATGCGGCGATCTCCGCTGACACCGTGTGGCCGGTCCCCGCATCTCCGCCCCGGCAGCTGCGGCAGCTGCAGCGGCCCAACAATGGGGATTTGAGAAAAAAAAAAAAAAAAACACCACCAAAACCAAAACCCCTGAATCCTCTCCAAATACCTTCTGAGCACAGACGAGTGTCATTCAGTGCAGGGACAGAGCGTGTGGTGCTGGATGCAGATCCCTTTCTCTCCACTCCCCTGCAGCTGTACTGAAAACAACTCTACCAGGTTCCCGAGTCCCTTGAAATGAATTGGATTCAGGCATTTCCCAGAAAGACCTGCCTGGATCATCCCAACTGATCTGAGATATTTTTGTTTCCCCCTTCTTGCAGTAATCACGAGTGCCACATTCTTGAAAGCAAGCTGATTTCTAGAGGACAGGGAGCTTCTATCTCTGATTTCGGCAGGCACAAGGCTCTGGAGAGGAACCATGCCTAATGCATTCAACCACATGTATTCTTAGAAAAAGCTCTTAGTCCCTTCCAGTCACAAGGATTTGGCACTGTAAAGCTCAGCTCTGCCTGTTTTGGGGCCTGAGGAGCAATTCCCCACCAGCGCTGCTGCAGCCAGCCTGCCTCATTTTGCAGGTGGATGGCAGGGCTGGGGGGCAGCAAGGCAGGTAGGGGGTCACCAAGCCGGCTGCCATAATAGAGTCCTTATTCTTCCTGGGGGGGAAAAAAAAAAAATGAAGTTACTGATTATTGCTACAACATAAAACAATTAATAAAGGGAGGGAGACCTTTAATAGCCCTCACAGACGGGGCAGAAAATGTATTTAAGGAAACAAATATCTTCTTGCTCAGAGCAACGCCAGGACTCTGCGAAGGCACTTGCTATGTTTGGAGGGTGTCTCTCCTCTCAGGGCCCTTGGACAGGCAGAGAACAGAGCTAAAGGAAGATTTAGAGCTCAGGAAAGAGCCCCAACAATAGACAATGGAGCCATTTAAGGGACAACAAACAACTTTATGCCCTGTGAGTTTGTCCCATTGAAGTCACGGGGTGAGCGCTACGGCGGAGGGGAATGAATGGGTGTTTTACTCTCAGTTTCAAGGGAGCCAGGATTTTACCCACTGTGCAGCCACTTCAGATGCTGTGGCATTTTTTTTTTTTTTCACAGGATCAGGGCCAGAGAAAGAATGGGAACAAAAGCATCACATTTGCTGTCAAAAAGGAAGGAAGGGAGAGAAAGGGCTTTAAAATAGGGCACAGATGGGAAAATATGAATATTCTGGCTAAGAAAGCCAAGCAGAAAGGGACCAAACCTCTCCCAGAAATGGCTCTGAGACAGATCCCAAACTGGAGAGTTGGGGCAGCCCCTCTCCCAGAGCATTGGGGGCTCAGGAGGGATGTGGTGGAGTCAGCGCAGGCTGGAAAGCTGAAATCTGTGCCCAGCACTGTTTGCAGAGTGCCTTTCCCCATGGGCTGGGGGGTGTGGGGGTATCTGTGTCTCAGGCACCCCTGGATTAAGAGCGTTTGGCTGGAGCAAATCCTGTGGCTGTGTACTGTGAGTGAATTAAGGCTGGTAGTGCAAGCAAGGGCAGAAAGTTTGGGATGAAAATGTTACGGGCTCTCTTGTTCCCTTTCTGTGTTGTTCTGCTGCCTGCCTACAACTCAGTGTGGTGGGTTTTGGTAGCAGTTTCGTGCAGGAGCAATAACGAGGTGACATAAAGCTAGATTCTTCTGGAGACAGGAAAAATTGGAAAACATTTCCTTCTCCTCTAATTCCGACCTTGGCTGCCAGATGAAACAGGGCTGTGCTCTCCCTCGAAGCACAATGGCTGCTTTACTGAGGGAGATGCTCGGGCTCTTGGTCTCCCTGACTTGCGTTTGCCGTCTTTTTATTGTGTTGTATACTCTGGGAATGAGCTGTGAGAATTGGAGAGCCTACAGGAAAGTTAAAGGATCTTCCTGSAGTTCAGTAAGTTAAAAATAGAAATAATTCGAGAGAAATTAAAAAAACCCAAGCAAACCAAAACTGAACGAGAGCAAAGCTAGGAAGGGAGAGCTGAAGATGTAGGGCATCTGACGTGGGTGTGTGCTGGATGGAGATGCACTGGCTTGTTCCGCTTCCTCTGGAGCTTGGTTTCTGTAAAGACTCCAGCCCATTTTCAGGTATTGTTTCCACAAATAATTGCTTTTCATCAAACGGCCATGGGCAAGTGATCATTTTCCCCATGCAACCAGTGATGGCAAAATCATAATAGCCATAATAAGCATCAAAATCCACCCAAATCACCTTCCCCCTCTCCCCAGCTGTATTATTTGTGCAGTTTGGGGAAGATGCTGCCATGGCTTTCTGTGGGCTCRGATGGTCCTGCGTGACAGCAGGATGCTTTTAGGGAGCTTTGCTCCACGATGCCGCCAGCCCCAGTGCACCGTGCTTCTGCTGGCCGGGGAAACTCCCCAGAGCTGCTTCGCCCCGCGCCCACTCCACCAGCTGCTCTGTGTGCGAGGTTAATTAGCRCGATTAATAGTGAATGCTCTAATTGCAGACATTTAGTGGGAGACTTTATGATTATTGTTTTCTGCGCAATTGTGCCGAACACTTGGGTGTCTCTTTATTAAAGGAAATAAAGCTGTAATTAGTCACAGTCTAATCCCAGTGCTGGCAGGAGACCTGCGGGGATGTAACTACTCAGTCTGGAGCAAGGGGGTCCTTGACAGATCCTGTCATTCCCTCACTCACCGCCTAAATGACGTGGGATTTGGGATGGACTGCTGTAATTTTGAGCCAAAACTGGTGGGTTTGAAAGGGAAGTTTGCAGCAAGCAAGGCTCCCGGGGTGTGCACACCAACACGGGCTGTGGTGTGCATCAAAAGCAAACAAAGGCTTAATAATGCTCCTGGAAAGCCCCAGCTGGGTCAGCTCTCCCTCTGTAGAGATATGRTAATGAATTTCTCTTCTAAGTGAAATTAATGCACAGATTGTATAAGTATAGTAGTCCTACACTCCRTTATGTGATATGAAGATGTGTCTGAGAGTTTCATCTATACTCTGGGTGACACTATTCATACAAGTTTATCTCTTTTATGGATTTGAAGCTTTTTCAGATACATATCAAAGACCTTTCCTTGCTTCCAACATGAATAATATATGCTGGCACAGCTTATAATAAATCATCTCGGTTCCCTGTGCAAGAGCGAGTGAGCAGGGCTATTTTAAGTACAGCCATCTGCATTACAGCCCATGTCTAACATTGTAAAACCATTTTCTACCTTCTTCCCGGCAGGCCCACCAGCTCCGAGCATGGTTCATGAGCTGGGTTGCGGCTGGGTGCCTCCAGACCCGCTGTGCTGGGGTCAGCCCATCAGCCTGGCAGGAGGTGCCCAAGGGAAGGGTAAATCTCCAACCCCATTCTTTGGGTTTCTTTGCCTCCGGCTCCAAAGGGCATGGGCTCCCGGCTCTGCCTCCTCGCCCGGTGCTGCCCTTTCCCCAGCCGTCACAGCCAGGAGGGTCCATCACTGGTGGCGGGTCATGGATGCAGCTGTGTTCAGCTTTTCCCTGGTGCTGGGGCASACCATGACCTGGGAGTATCCCGGCGCTGCCGGGGGAGCCCTGCCATGCCCACCCGCCTGGCCCCCGCCTGAGGTGATGCTGGAAAGCTTTAGGAAGCTGGGAAGCTCTTTAATGTTAAAAGCCAAAGCCGCCTAATGGGCTTCAGCAATTTGAGGGTAGGTTAGAGCTGTGTTGGGGGCCCTGGGCTGAGAAGGGGCTGTCAGATGCCTAAACCCTGCTTTCCTCCTTGCTTGCAGATCTAACCTTCACCCTYGGGCTCTTCCTTGCAGAGCCCCAGAGCTCCCAGCTCAGGCCACGGGCTCAGCAGCACAGCAGAAATGCATCCACTCCCACCCACGGGAGTGGCCAAGCCCCCCCGGGGCAGCCAGCGCACGTACGTCGATACCCTGATTTGACTTACATAAAAGACTTTTGCAAGGAAAAGCTTGCCGTGTATAGACTGCGATAGCATTCTCTTTAAAATCAATTATTTTGAGTTTATAGAGTGCATTTTCTATTGCCTAATGTGCTGTAGCCAGTATATCTGTTGACTTCAAGGATTTTTTTTTTTATTTCACCTTGGCATGTCTTTTATCAGAAATCATTTTGAAACTTTTTAATTTATGGGCTTTTATTGCAATACTCAATTCATCCTGAGTAGTCTATTATTAAGTGTTCTAGAGGCTCTTATTGTCCTTTATCAGAGGATTGTATCTGTGTGCAATTCATCTGTAGTCATTCTTCATAGAGAAAATCTTTCATATTAGGTTTCTTTCATCATTCGATGACAACTCTYGAATACATCATTATTCAGCAATGGGTTTAGAAATTATAATCATTAGGCAATTTTTCATATAATCTGATTTTATAAACTGTTTCTTTTTATTATCTTTTGATGGAAAACAGTAAATGCATCTGTCTGTTTTGATCCTCTCTGATAACAGTAATAGAAAAACTAAGTAAGGACATCTTATTGAGGAAACAGCCCGGCTGCATTTCTTATATGCACAGAACCAAAGGTTATTTAGTGCGAAGTAAAACTCGCTACTCTATCTAGTGCGATGTACCAAACACAAACATCCAAACAGTAATACTGTGGTCCTCGTGCATGATGGTCGCCGCTCAGTTGACTTTGTTCTCCAGGTGGCTTATGGGGTCATGGAACGGCATTTATACAATTAAAAGAAAAAACAAATGAGTAAAGGAGGAAAGGAGAATCACACCAACATGTTTGGGACCAGGGGAGAGCTGCGGTCTCGCCGAGGTGGGTGTTGTGCACCCACATGAAGCATCGTTTGTCCTCTTTGGGCCTGAAAACGGGACCAGCATGGCACGGGAGGGAGGAAAGGCACCTCCAGCTGCAATCAGCACCAAAACGACGGCAGGTCTGCCCAGGTTACTGGGGTAGTCTCCTTCCTCACACTTCATTTTCCCTCTTCCCCTTCCTTTTGTTGTGATCTGTCTGTTTTCCTTTCCCAAGTGTCCTTGGTCCTTTTTCCCACTGTGCTGCAGCCATCAGATCTGGGAGCCACTAGGAGAAATGGAATTGAAAAGCAAAACTGGTACCAAACACATCACCGGGCTTTCCCATGTGCACAGAGGTGGGCTATGTCCACTGGAGCTGTAAATCAGATTTCTTTTAGAGCATCATAGTAATGAGCATCGGCCGGCAGTCCAGCTGGGGGCTGCTGGGGGGGAGGAATTTGGGTCTCCCTTGGAGAGATCACATTTCCTTTTTTAAAAACTTGTGCTTTTGCTTTATAATTCTGGAAAATCTATGGCAGTCAGCTCATTTGCCAATTTTTTTCCCCACTAAACRGCTTTTTGTTCATGTCTCTTTCTGGAAGAGAAGTCAATTCGATGTCTGGAGGTGAAAATGGTTAAATCAAACCTCTGCATTTCTTTTCTCCTTGGAAACTCGGAAGAGCGGGGTGGGGGGGTGCACAGCCAAGCCTCCCTGCTGCTCAGACAGGGATGAACAGAGCAAACACACTGCTTTATCACTTCTCTGCTCCGAGACCACAAGGTCTGTGCAGCACTGGTGCCGCTGGAGATATTCATCCTGGCCTCAGACCTAGCTGCCTTTTTTGGGCCATATCCCTGTTTCTGGGTGGTTAGAAATAGTAATTTAAAACCAAACATGAGTTTGTTACCTGGAGAAAAGGAGCCTGCCTAGGAGTCGTGGTTGCTGAAGGTAGGTGAGGGCTGGTGCCTCCCCAGGGATGACCCTTTCACCATCTTGTTAAAAAAAATGGCCAAATCTTGCTCTGAATTGAGCAGGGTGCAGAGACTGGCTTGCCATGCGGCCTTGGGCTTAGGCAGACCCACTCCTGCTGGTCCTGATGGCTGCCAATGGTCAGATMTCCARAGGTCACGAAACCCATCCCTTTGCYCTCCTGTTTTGCTGTGGCTCAAGCGTTTACTTGCAGAGTGGTTGTGTCTGCAGTGTGTCCCTCTCCTCCATCTTCCAGAGGCGAGAAGAACCCGGCGTGATGGGGACCTCTGAAAGGCGGGGTGCAGATTCCCAGGCTGCTTTTTTTTGGTATTTAAGTCTATTTCTAGAAACATGATAGAGAAGCAGCGATTAACCTAAAGTTTTTTCAGCCTGGCCATGGCAGTTGCAAGTGCCCTGTGGCCATCCCCTTCTCCTTCCCTGGGAGGGGAAGCACCGTCCACTCTTTTGGCTCCCACAGAAGGGAAGGAATGCTGGAAATCATGGCGCAACCCCCTTTCTCCTCTCTCCTCCCCAAAAAGAGTGGCTGCCCGTGCGAGCATCCGCAGTGTTTCAGCCCAGGCTGCGGGCGGGCGGGAGGGAGGGAGGCTTTGATGTCTTATTTAGCTTGGTCGTAACCAGCCTTTAGTGACATGAACCAATAAAACATTGTTGATTCAAAGCTTAGTTCATGACGCCTCTAATCCTACCACAGATAGCAAACAGATAACAGAGACACTCTAATTTTCTGTAGTTTATTTGAGAATATAAAGGGAGATAATGCGCTGCAGGGCAAATACACGTTATTGCTTTAAATACAAAAATAAATCCCTATTCATTTAAAAATGTTTAAGAGGTGTTTCCCTGCGCAGGACTTATCTGCGAGGCTGTTGAGTTTAATAGCTTTATTCCCTGCGTGTTTTGGTAGCAGGCCTGCAGCTCCCTTCCCGGGCTGAGGGAGAGGGAAGATGAAGATTGCCATCTCCCGGCACGCCGTGAAGCTGCATGGTGCTGCCGTGGCATCGCTGGCGGGCGAAGCACCCTTGCAGGGMCCAGGTCCCACGGGGGCACCCACCTTCCCCACCCTGGGGAGACCTCGGCGTCCCTCTCCCGTGTTTTTTCCCCACCCGTCACACATAGTTGTGGTTATCTCAGCTCCCCCCCGTGATGCGAGGAGCTCTCCTGATGCCCATCATTTCTCATCTTGGCTTCATCTTCTGCCCGTGAGCTTTTCTGCTTCTGTGCATGCGGATGCCACCCGGGCTCAGCCAGAGAGGTCAGGAGTGCTTTTTGGAGCAGGGAAGGGCAGTGGCTCGTGACAGCAAACTCTCCATTTCAGTGTGGCATCCCTCACTTAAACCSACGACCAGCTCCTGTCCTGGAGAGCTGTGTTGTACGGGGTGTGTGCAGGGAGAGGGCAGAGGTGGCACTGTGTAGGGAGGCTGACCCCGTAACAAGGCAGCTCTGCACGCTCCAGGAGCTCTGGGCTTTGGGYAGCCCTCTGTGTGAGCATCAGCCAGACCATGGTGGGCTGAGGCTGCTTCTCACGGGGGAGGAGATTTAGGGTCTGGGGCAGGCTCCAACCTGCTGCACAAACACTTTGCCTATGGTCTAGAGGGCTCATGCTTTAGTACCTGACACCATCCCTTGCTCCAAGACGATGGTGCTGGTGGCTGTAAAATTCTCCCTTGGAGGGGACATTGATGGGGCTGAACAGGCTGCGTGTGGAGCAGGGCAAAGCAGCCCACTTTGATTTTGCTGGGTGCTGGGTTTGAGTCTCGTAGGAGTAAATCAGCAGAGCTGTGTTCATTTTGGTGCAGGCGTTGATTGCGGTTCATACTGACTGCACACGTGAGCCCCTCTCATTTATTTCAGTTCCTCTTTGCAGATGAACTGAATCAGATTCCCTGGGCAAATATTTGATA
This sequence comes from Oceanodroma leucorhoa, assembly GCA_030449065.1. NCBI lineage: Eukaryota > Metazoa > Chordata > Aves > Procellariiformes > Oceanodroma > Oceanodroma leucorhoa. The sequence continues at coordinate 7,315,377 of JASVER010000045.1, read as the reverse complement.
TGTAGCACTTCTGTGTATGTTGGCAAGTACACAGGTTTATAATAAGGTATGTAAACTGGGGCTTGGACCTCTCATTTCCTATGGTTTTAACACTTTCTGGGAATCGCCACAGAAAGGCCATGGCAGGGAATATGTGTTGGACAAGCTGTGCTGCCCATCGCTTGTTGAGGRTTGTCAGGAGGAGCTGGAGAAGACCCTGGCCGCCCTGCAGGGTCTAGTCCAGGTGATCTTGTTGCACCGAGTTGCAAATGGGTCAATGAAACAGAGTTTTGAGGGGTGGATGTGAGCGGATTACCAGCAGGGAATAGCAATTGTATCTGCACGCACCTTGGGGTGAGCTCTGCTTACTTCCCCCCCCCCCCCAAAGAAAGTTTTCCTGCTCCAAGATGCCAGATCAGAGCATCCCCGGTACCCAGCGCCCGGCACCTCTCGGGGAGCGGCACTAGAGGGAGCCGCAGCCGACCCCTCCGGCACAGCCCCGGGCTGCGCAAGCCCCGGGCCAGGCTGTCAGCCCACTTCTTCCTTCTTTCTAATATTTTTTTCCCCCTCTTTTCCCAGTTCAGAAGACTTTCCGGTTGATTCTGACAACCTGCTCGGCGTGCCCTGACCTGCTCCGGAGGTGTGTGTGGAGAGACAACCTGGCTCGCAGAGCTGGTAACCATCCCAAAGACTCTCCCCGTCCCCCCAGAAAAACCCACCCCAGCCCCATGCTTTTTTTCATCTGAGAAATTATTCTTTGAGAAAAATTATTTTTCCCCCCTTATTTTAAAAATTTAAGGTTTTGCTGAAAATGCACATTTGGGGTTAGTGCTGGCAATCTGTAAATGGTTCTAATTTTTGCCAAAGAAACCCTGCTGAACTTTATCTCAATTTTCAAATTTCAGACCTCTGCATTTCTAAAAATGATAGCTGATAAGATAAAGGTACCTCCTTCATCTCTGCTTTTTCATTTCCCCTTAAATCCACTACCACTGCTCAAAAGAAAAAAGGTTTAAAGTAAATATATACACTTTTTTCCAGCGACTTTTTGAGTGAGTGAGGGTTTAAAGTAACCAACATTTTTTCTGCTCGTGTGGATTCTTCCCTTGGCATTTCTCCCATCCCTCGAGGGCTCGCTATGGTGTTCAGCCACGGGGAGCTGGTCCCCCCGACACCTGGCTGCCTCCGGTCTGTGCTCTGCCTCTGAGATTATCTGTGATAAAATGCAGGCAGGGTGAGAGCAGGATAAAAGCAGCACCCATGGCTCCTTGGAGATGCTTCCTGGGCAAATCTTGATGGGAAACCTGGGGTGTGATAATTCATAAAACTACTTCTTGGTTCTGCGCACCAAGTTACGGCTATTTCACTCTGACCTTGTCACTAGGTGGTTAGCAAGGTTTCCCCTGTACCACTGGACTAAATAGGCTGGGATCCAGCACAGAGAAGTGCTTATAGATCCAGCATAGAGATGTGCTTTGCTGGGCAAAAGCCCTTCTCCATGGGTATGTGGCCATGATGTGCACTGAGGTCAGTGCAAGACTTCAGATGTGTAGCACATAGCTGCTATCAGCCATGACTTTCCAAGCTCCTGTAGGTACAATCTGGGTTGTGGCTCCCTTAAAACTACCCAGACTTGTCCAAGGAATGAAGGTGCTGCAGTATACAGGTATTTTTGTTCCAGAATGGTCTCAAGCAGCATGTTAGAGCCTGTTTTTTAGTGTATTGTAATGTGTTTGGTGTACTGAAGGCTGCTCTTCCTGGGATAAGCTTTCTGCTGCCTCCTTCTTTACATGGATGCATTTGAACTTGCTGCTGGCTTCTGCTTTTTGAAAAGAAGGCTACAGGTGCTGTTGGCAGGTTGAGCATCCATCCCGGGGCCCTACAAAGCACCTCCATGGCAATAGGATCTTCAGAGCTATAGGCTTGTTCTCTGTGCTCTGCTGTACTGAAGAAACAGGGTACTTTAAAGGCATTTCATGTTAGAAATACCCTCATGGAGCAGCTCAGCATCACCTGCCACTTCTGAGAACCTTGGCCACCCTGCACCCAGGCTGGTTGAATTTGCACATGTATGCAATGAGAAATGCCCCTCCAGAAAGCAAACCACATGCCAAGCCCCACTATCAGGGCTGGGGGCAGGAGGCYGGGTTTCCACACAGCCGTCTCTTACAACAGCACTTCTGGTGCAACCGGTTCCTCTTGATAGGGAGATGGTATCAAGTTTGAAGTTCAGGCTATATTGACAGAGATTTTGTCAACAAAAAGGTGTTGAAGGATGAAGTGTTTGTGGAAGAAGTCACAAAGAGGTGAAAGATATCCCCTTCAGGAGTCCCTTTCCTACCAAATCGACATTTGCTTGCTGTTCTTTTTTGGCAAGGTGTGGAGGTGGTGGCTCACGCCTCCTTGTGCTCCCCCTGCCTGCGCCAACCCAGCTTTGCAAAYACCCATCCTAGAAGTGGTGATGGTGACAGCGAGAATTGACAGAGCAGTTGATGAAGAGCAGAAACCAGAGCCCTCACACAATTGATCCACCCTGGAAAGCTGGCCAGGAAAATGTGCATTGCAGCTTCACCAAATTGTGCTTGGGGACTCAAGCGTCCTAAATAAGAGAGACAGTGGTGTTGGTGCTATGCAAGGCAGTAGCAGCTGACCATGGAGTAATAAAAGGGGCTGGTGGAAAGGGAGTTTTCCTTGTTTTCTCTGTCTTTTTTTTTTTTTTTTTTTTTCTTTTCCTCTCTAATAAATGATCCTGGGGCACTTGCTCACCCTTCCTGGGCTTCTGGTTCTCTGCTCATCTTCCCTCTTTTGCTGACCAGGTCAAGCTCTTTGGCATGGAGCCTCCTCCTTGGTAGGGCTGTGGATGGCACCCACAGTCAGGAGATTGTCTGAACCAGGTCTGATGGAAATTATTATAGACAGAGTAATAAGAAGCAGTTCTGGGGGCTTTTCCTGTGTCCTCATGGCTACTCAGGGGAGCCCCTTCCTCGGCATGGGGGCACAGCGCAGGGTCTCCCTCTGCCCCTGCATCTCACTGGTAGAAAATTACTATTTTTGAGGCTGCTGTTGATGTTTGCCAAAGGATGGCAAAGTGTGTGGGTGGGCACCGAACAGTAGGGGTCAAAAAGACAGAGGGATGGATGGACGGATGGCCAGCTGGCCTGCCCCTGCCAGTCTCCTTCCCTCAGAAAGCAGAAAGAGCTGCTCAGGATCCTAGAGGAGACGGGAAGGCGATCCTGGGTGATTTCAACTGTTGGGCTGTCTGAGGAAAATTAATCACTTTCAGGTTTATTAGAGGCTTTATTAAATACAGTGTCACACGTTTTCATCAGGAAAGCAGATTCATTGCGAGGAGCTGCACAGGACTAGGTCTGCACCTCCTGTGTTTGCTCGTTTCTCTGCTAAAGAACTCGGGAGAACGAAATTAATTTTATGTGTTATTTTTCAGATAGTTGTAATAGAAAGAAAAATAGGTCATTGTGTCTCCTCTTCAGATAATGATCAAACCAGGAGTGCGAGAGGCTGAATCCAGGCTGTTCTTACATTCATCCCAGCGCTGGGATCAGGTAACCCGGCACAAATGTTGTTTTAAGGCTTTTTCTGTCTCTCGCAACCCTGAGCGGAGGGTGCTGCCTTCACGTAGACCCTGGGTTGTCTGGGACACGGACAGTCTTCTCCTTCCTACAGATGACCAGGACACAGGTGTGAATACAAGGCCACCTCCGCCCAAGTAAGAGCAACATTTAACTTACTTTTTCCTCCAAAGTCACCCATTTTCACCCAATTTTCTGCAAAGCCTCTGAATGGTCTGGGGGGGACGCGGGAAGGACTTGGCCCCACGGAGCAGCACATCAGCACCCCGTCCTCCTGCGGCTCCCTGCTAGGGCAGGCTGAGTCCCGCCGTCGCCTACCAGCGATGGTTTTGTACCTCCTGCGAGGCTCTCAGCTCCCCTGCGTCCAACTACAGCATGTAGCACTTAACCCAGCGTGTTCGTGCTGCACGCTGGTTTGTCTCCTGCAGCAGTGAGGCCAGACCCTTGTCTCGCCTAATCAGGGTCGGGCGAGCAAACATTAAAAAAACCCATGAAAAAAAAAAAAATCAACACAGCTTTGGCAGTTGAGAGTAGCTCAGGGTCTGGTCCATGATGTTTGAATTTTCACGAGGATGCACGTCAACTGGATGCAATCCCAACATGCTAAATGCAACTCGCCTCTAATTGCATTGTTTCCGCTGATCTCTGATGAAATTATTTATATGTATAACAAGCATGTTTGGCTGAAATAGTCTTTAAACTTTATATGAATTTTCCATATGCTTGTTTGCTAAAAAGAGACCAAACACTAGCAGGTTTGAGTTATTTTTTCCCCCCAATTAATTTTGTTTTCTTTCACTCCCTCGCATGTATTTTTACTCTCTCCCTCTTCTCTGGTAGTGCCAACAGCAGAACAGGAAGGGTGGCTGGAGAGAGGCCAGATTTTGCCTCAGATCATTTCTCTTCAACACACACTGGTTTCTGAAAAACCAGATTCTGTTTGTCATTTGCTTTGCTCTCCCAGCATTGTGTCATGGCGATGGTATTGCTGATGGATTTCAAGCTTGCCTCATAGAGCAGTGCACAAGGTTTTCATAAGCACATTAATCTTAAAAGAAAAACTGTCAGAAGCAAACAATACCCCTATGAATGATGTTGTAAAGACACATACTAACTCTAAACATCCATTACCAAAGAATATTAACTTATAGAGGAACTCCATTTCCTCTTACTCCTTTTTAATAGGTACCTGAAACCCAAAGTACTTCCACATTGGAAAATTTGCTCAAAGATGTGAAATTGCCTGAGATAAAACCCCTTAACAGAATCTTTTCCAGCGAAGCCCCAGCAGAGCTCATGTCGGGCCGAAGAGGGGGGTCTGCCAAGGCTGGGGCTGACAGCTCCTCTCCGGGATCTGCGCCCATTTTGGGGTCCTTCCGTGCCCCCAAACCATTCACCCGGTGGCAGCTCAGCCATCGGCACGGCCAGGTACCGCAGATCTGCTCTGGAGAAGGGAAAGCAGTTGTGGTTACCAAGCCTCATCCCGATTCTCTTCTGCCTGGAAGTAGTTTTTAATGCTCCCATGTTGGTGGCTTCATGCACTCCCCCCGCCCCGACGTGCACACACACTTTTTGTTCGTAAGCGAGCAGCCTGTGTGGCAGGAATAAAACATCTGAGATCGCTTTAAATGTCACTTGGAGCCAGGCCAGCAGCATAGGCAAGGAAAAGCTGGTAGCTTGTTTTAATTTAATGGTGTTGAAGTGTTCGACTGCAATTAAGCATCTGAAAATTAAACAGAAACAGTCATTAAGTCTGGTGATACAAACCCACTAGACCAGAGAATATAAATTATTTCAAATGGTAAATGCCAAAGCAGTGTTTATGATAGGGATGTTTCCCCTTATTAGCCATTATCTGTTGTTTTAAATCAGAGGAACTTAATCCTGAGGAAATTAATCGCTGCAGATGTTGAATCTTGGAGCCCAGAGCAGGTCACTCATTCAGCTGCGGGTTGCTAAAAGCCAGAGTGGGGGCTTGGGARGGGGAAAATAAATACACGGCAGAGGTGGACAAGGTGATGTCCAACCCTCCAGAGGATTTCCTGCTCCTGTGCTCTCCCAGTCCCTCTGTCCCACCCCGCAGACAGCCCAGGGAATGCCCTCCTCTCCCTGCCCGWGCTGGAGACTCGTTTTTTGACCTGCCGACGGTGTTTGCCAGCCGTAACGCACCCTTTCTCTGCAACCTGGCTGGCAGCGGCTTGTACCCAAGGGGGGAAGCAAAGCCATTGGGCTCCTGTAGGACTTGCATTTGCTCACCCAAAATTATACTGTGTGCATAGGGCGCAATAACTTGGTCCAGACTGTTACCCTGGGGGGGCTGCGGCACCTGCTGGGGCTTCCTCCAGCCCCCAGGCAGAGCCAGACTGCTTCAGAGGAAGGGTTTTGGGGAGGAACTGGTGCTTTCATGCTGGCAAGGGGTGAACTTGGGACACCTGAGTGTTTGTTGGGGGAAGACAGAGGCATCTGTCTCCCCGAAGTCATGGGGCAGCGCCGGCATGAGCCGGGGGGTCTGTGCTCAGCCACGTGKCGGGGAGGCACGAGTCCCGGGTGGGGTGGGAGTCCACACTCACCTGCGGGTCAGCAGGGCCTTTTCCCCCCCAACAAACCCATCATTTTGTGGGGGAGTGCACCCATTTGGACAAATTGCCTTTTTCTGATGAAAAAGCATGGACAAAAACCCTAAAGGCAAGAAAAGGGCAGCTGGGGGCTGTGGTGGGAGTGCTGAAAATCACCCACTGAGCTTCACTCGCTCACAGGATGGCTGAGGGGGCAAGGGCAGGGCAGAGCAGCCTCCCCAAAAACTGGCTGGGCTGCTGGCTAGCGCACGGGGCCGTGCACTGAGAGGGGCCGTGCACCGAGAGGCTCGCTGCTGGCCGTGCAAATCAGCAGTGTTTACTCAGACAATTTGGGGAAATCGGAGCAGATGCAAAGGCGTGTTGAACCCTGCCTTCATCTGCGAAAGAGCCTTTCCCCCCACGCTGGTCGGATGATGCAGACCGACAACCTGGACCCGTAAAACTTCAAATGTGTGCTATTTCTGTAGTATTTCTTTTACGAGCCTCAGCTTCGCTCTGCTGTGAGCACGAGCCAAGMTCTGATTCAGGTAAGCACACAAATGCTTGTTTAAATTCCTCATCTTTCAGCAAAAGCATACACTTACATCTAATGGACTTCAGTGAGACTTAAGCCTGGCTTTAAAGTTAAGCATGTGTTTTAAGTGCATTCCTGAATTGGGGCTCTGAGATCCATTGACGTGAACAGAAAGATTCCCCATTGGCTTCAGTGGGATTTTTCTTGCCTGAAATGGAGTCCAGATCTCATGAAATAAATACCCATGTCTTTGTAGATGTGGAACCACATGGAGACTTATGAATACTTGTTCCCAGAAAAGGATCCAGCTTATTCATATGCCTACATCATGTGTATTAAATTCTCCTGACATCTACCACAATTCTAGCATATAAATGGAAAACAGAATAGATACTGTGCCCTGAAAGCACTCAGCTATTGATGCCTTTGAATTAATAGCAGGAAGCATTGTTTGTGTGCAGCCTTTACAAATTGTACTTACATTTTCCTCTTACATTGTTTTCATTCACATTTTATCCGAATTACTGGCCCGGCGGTCCACGAGGATCTCGCTCACCCGGTCCCGGCTGAGGGGGAACCCCGCTCTGCAATGGCAATGCCAAATTCCTCGGGGTAGGGAGGAGAGGGCAGGATTTGGCACTCATGGGGCACACATGGGGGCTGGGGGCTGGCTTTGCCCATCCCGAGCCAGCAGCTGCCAGTCCCAATGGCGACGGGGGCAGTGAGGCTGGGCGCTGCTAACCCCCCTAAATGCTTGTTGGAGAAGGAGGGTTGAAGAAAGGCAGAGGGAGCACAGAGAGAAATAAAGTTTGTGCCAGAAGACARGACCATACACACCATGCAAATAAATCTTAACATGGAGAGCAGAGCTGTTCAGGTTAGATTCGGGAACAGCAAATGGCTATACTGCTGTTTCTTCTGGCATTGCATATGTCCAATAACACACAATAACTCAAATAACCTGTATGCTTTCCCTACAGGAGCAGCATTTGATTTAGAGGGGGAATTCCAGAAAGGAGCCGCTCTTTGTTTGCGGTCCGTGGTCCCCATCTGACGATGGCAGCCAGCGATGCAGATGTTCCCGTTCCAATGCTCTTCACCCCTTCCCGCCACCGCTGTTCCAGGAAAACTACCAGAAAGCAGCGGCAGCATTCACATAACGTACAACATGTTTAATTTGTTATTTAAAATCTTTAGGAGCTGATATCGTGGGCACGGGTTCAACAGAAGGAAGGAGCTGCCAGGTCCGTGCAGGCTCCCTGGAAGATGCCTGGCTTCCTGCACGACTGCAAGTCCCAGTCAGCTCCTGGTCGGCTCTGCTCTCATCTCCCACCTCCCTGCCACCCACCGCTGCTCATAGGATTAGACAAATTTATATAGGTTAAACCCATTGGTGTGTTACACAAAAAAATCAGCAAGTCCCTCTATTCTGGAGCTTGCTTGGGAGGGTATAGAGCAGGAAAGGGTCTTTTTATATCCATTTCTGGGGACAGGGGGCTAAGCATCTTTTATCTGACCTGATGCAACCAGTCTCACACAACATCTGATTTCAAATGACATCTGTATTTATTARATCCCAACATTTTCCAGTGAAACCAGGTCTGGGCTTGGGTTCTGCCCAGCAGGGATGAAAACTGAGGCAGAGGTGAAGAGGAGCCAGGAGGAGATGGAAAGTTTCAGGGCACGATTGGAAGTGAGATCCTGGTTTGAAGAAGTGGCTGCGAAAACACTATCACATTATTCAGCAGCTCTTCTCCCACTCCATATGCCCTCACAGCTGCAGACTCGTGCCACGAATATACTTTTTATAAGAGTTTACTGCAAAATGTTGTGTCTGTTTTCCAGGAAAGGTTTGAAATGAAACAAGCTTGGAGGTTTTTTTCCTTCTTTCAAAGCAAACTAACAGAGCACCCCCCATCAAACCCAAACCAGAGAGATCAAAAAATATTTTGGTTTTCCCTGAAATGAAAAGAAAACTTTTCCAGCCATACAGGACTAGTCATTTTCTCTTATCTCATCCGTCAAAAAAAACACAGTCAGAAAACCATCTTCTGCATCTCAAAACATTTCTACTCAAACCCACACCCCTGAAAAAAAAAGACCCATTTTGCTCAAAGGACTTTTTTTTCCTCTGGAGAAAGACTTCAATGAAAACAATTTATAGGGACATAAATAACTATTTTTTCATTTATTTTTTTTATCTCTTGCCAGCCCTGTAGAGTCAGGGAGACAAGGGCAACTGAGCAATCGCTTCCATTCCAAAATAATTGATGCCCAAGCGTGACCCCATTTGGTACCAAAGCTGCGCAGCACCCATCACTATCTGTGGGTGGGTGCTTTTATTAAGGGAGCAGGGCATAAAGCCAGTACCAGCCCGGGGAAAACCCTGGCTTCACCAAGAAGGGTGGGAAAGTGTCTTACACAGGCTCATCTTCTAATATTGGGCTCCAGCTATTGGCAGTCTCATTTGAAGTCGTTCCTCCAAAACTGCATCATCACCCAGTTCACAAGCTTCCCCTCCTTCCTACAGCAGGGAGAAGGACCACGGTTGTACCACCAGCCCCATCTTTGTCTGGCCAAGGACCGTGATGTACAGCATGTCCCTCGGAGCAAAGGGGATGGGAGGAGCTGATGGTCAGGTTTCCCTCCCATCACCTGCAGCTCATCCCTCTGGCCTTGCCATGGTTTTGGTGTTGAAGCTGCACCAAATGACCCGATGGAGAGCTCCTGGCTGAGATGAAGCCTTGAGAAAAACCCCGCTGCCCCTGTGAGCTTCGTGCCTAGGTCACGGTGCATTGCTGGGGCCAGGCGGCGGGGAGGGAGAATATGGGCAAACCTGGTAAATCACCTCTAGGAGCTGGCAGTATTTAATTAGGGATGCGAGAAACAAATACTACAGGACCGTGAGTGCATCGGCCCCGCGGCTCTGTGGGTGAACTGCCACCTGCAGGGTTTAGCTGCTGCGCCCAGGGGAAGAGAAGGAGGAGGAGGAGGAGGAAGAGGAGGAAGGGCTCTGCAAGGCAGGCTGCTGCTCACAGTGCCCACTCTTAGCCTTTGCTCAGTCTCCAGGGCAGTGAAGAAAAGGTATTTTTTTTTCCCCCTCATCTTCAATTTTAAGGGCCTTGTGCGAGGAGCACGCTGCCAGCACGTGCAGACAGGAATGAGAAGCAAAGGGAGCATCACTGGAGCGGTTCCCACAGAAGTGCTTCAGGGCCGAAGGAGTCAGCTAGAACGGACAAGGCAGCTCTTCACAGCTTTATGTGCTGTAAATCCTATTTTATATCCCCCGTGCCACATACAGGGAGAAATAAACAGAGTTTTGCGATGATTATTCAGAACCTTTATGATAGTTATAATGTTCTCTGCCGCTCACCTCACTCTTGCCCTGCTACCTCTGCGCGTTTTCATATTGATACAAGTTTCTGCTGTGAAATGATCCCTGAAAAGAGTTTACCTGCCACTAAATGGCTCTGAACTCCCTGAAATGCTTTGGTACAACACCGTGAAACACAGCTCTTGGCTTGCTGGAATAACACGCTGAGCGCGTACCTCATACAGCATYGTTGTTAAGAGCTATGAAGTGTGGCACCAGGTCGTAAAGAGCTGCAGAAGATACGTTATATTCATAGCTCAGCACTATAAAATTTAACCTGTTGCATCCTTCACCACCCCTAATGCCAAGCCAGACATTGAGCAAAATGCATGAGGCAAACTAATCTGGAGGGTGCCTTCTTTTGGATGGATTATTTATCCTGCCTTTCTTCCAAACCATTGGCTCAGATCACCCTGCTGTACGTCCCCTCCTTTTTCTCCCATGGTCCTTCTTCAGGATTCCCTGGGGATGAGAAGATCCCGCACAAAGCCGGTGGAGGACCATCTCTGAGAGCCAGGGGGGATGTGCYGGGTGGATCCGTACCATAAAGCCTCGCTGACTTAATCGTGAGTAAAGGTATCTGAACCTCATCTGAAATATTTTCCACGAGGAAGAGATTCCCCGCTTTTCCCCCAGGGCCAGATGCACGCCGTTCAGTGTGCAGCCGCTCTCTGTACACGCGGTGCCAAATGCAACAAGCCGACCTGGTGCTATTTCAGCCTGCTCGATGTGTTTTTCCACCAGCACAACTTAACATCCGTTTCTTTGCCAAGTGTGCGGCCTTCCCACTTCATTATGGTCATGAGAAAACCATTTCAATAAGAAAACAAAGGAATAGGTTTAGCAGCCCTTCATCCCTTCTGTCGGCGAGCACGTGCGACGTTTGTTTGCAAAGTTGGGCATAAGCTAATAAGCTGATCTTGCAGAGATTTACACTCAGGCAAAGACTTCCATATGGACTTAACATTAGGCAAAAGCTTAACCTAAAGGAAAATATGTGGKTTTTTTTTTTTTGTTTCTCCTTCAGTGCACTGTAGGACCAAAGAAATATTCACCAAAGTGAACAGAGAGACAGACACTAACTCCAGTGGTCTCGGGGGCAGCTGGCCAGCCAGGAGACAAGGACTTCATCTGAGAAGGTGCTGGTTGTCTCTCGCAGCACCTACAGCTCCCACCAAAGTCACAAGGTTTGTGGGTTCTCAGCACCGTGTGGCGCTGGGGCTGGATGAGCATTTGCAGGAGAGGGATGGATGTTTGCTCTCGCCCTGGGAAGAGCACAGGAGGGGGCTGTGCGGACGATGCCTTCAGTACTCCTAGAGATGAGATGGAAAGAAAGGACCTGAATGCAGAAGTTGAAAGGTCTTTTTGTAATAGGCTCAGCAGACTGAGGAAATTGATAAGCTAAGTGACGCCCTTGGCTCTGAATTCCCCCGTGAAGGCTGTATAACACAAAAGGACAGGTATCTGCCTCCTGGCCTGCGGCCAGCGTGGCTGTGGCGCAAGACCTCGTTTCCTACCCACGGAAGCAGGGCAGGCGCTGCCATACACACTGGGGACCCGGGGACAACCTCACCGCCTGCAAGCAGGTACGGCACCTGCCCAGAGCCCGTGCAATGACATCACATGCCGGAGCAAGGCTTCCACGATGGTTTGAATCTAAGCCCTAACAAAGCCAGAAAAAGAGATGCTCAGCTGCTGGTCTCAGGATTTTTGCCCCTCGTGCCATGCCGCCATGGCCAGCAGCGTGAGACTCTGCGTGAGCGTGGGGAGAGCAGCGCTGTCCTGTGCAGAATTAGGGTTTCGTACCTGTTTTTTAAAGGATGGGTGCATGCTTTCATCCTCCCCAAACTCCTTGGCTGGGAAGACAGCCTGGAGCTGCTGGGCTGTGATGCGGTGGTGCTTTGCTCCTGTCCTCGGAGACCCCCACCGCTGCAGCCTCCTCCCCTGCAGCGAGGAGCCAGGGCAGTCCAGCCCGGTCCATCCCCAGGCAGCTGAACTGAATTTCAATATCGAGCCTGGTGTTTAATGAAGCCGTTCCTGCGAGCCAGTCCCTCTCGCATACGTCTGACAGATGTCTTTTTTGCAGTATTAAGCCTTTGCAAGGAAGAGGCTTCGGTTTGCCCCCTCCTTTGAGACACAGCCAGCCAGAGCAGGCAGCCCCCGTCCTGCTCGCCCGCTTCTACTGACAGCCCTCAAACCTCCCCTCCAGCGAGACCTCTGCGTGCCGTCAACGTTAAGAGTTGTTTAATATTGTTCTCAAATTGCTTTGTATTTTTAAAATTTCAGTACCTGGTAAGCTAAGGTGATGGCCTGCAGCTGTGCACCTCTATAGCTGATGGGAGACAGGAGAGTTTGGACTGTAGCTAACAAAACCTCCCACTGCCTGCATGCTTCTCAGGGCATTAAAGAGATTTCAAATCCACACGCGGTGACTTACAAGTGATCTGAAATGGTTTACAGGCAGAAAAGGAGAAGAAAACAGTGATACTGTCAGTAAAAAGCAAGGTAGGATATATCCACTGCTATTTATTTAAGCAATGGCAATAATTTTAGATGATCTGTATTGTCCTCAGACCAACAATGCTTTACACAAGAACTAGACAGAATTTATTAAGGATCCAGGATCCCACTATCATTTTCACATTAAGAATCTGTGATCAAAAATTTAGTCTTTAGAAAAGAAAATCCAAACCTAAAAATCTGGGCGTTTTAGTATTTTTTTTCTCTCCATGTGGAATTGAGGAGCCTTCTGGCTTGCAGTGGAGTATATTTTATACAGCTAAATTGCTTTTGACAAATGAAACCAAGTTATTGTTAATTACTCAACCTGTGGCCTTTACCAAACTGAAATATATGATTAAACAAAATGGCTCAGACAGCACACTAGGCTTTGAAGAACGATTTTATTTTCTGAGCTCTCAAAGCCTTTTCTTCAGAAAACAGAAAGCATTTTTTGTCATGACAGCAGGATTGTTCAACTCTCTATATTTAGCCAGTGTCAAAATGCTCAAGAAAAAAAATTGTCAGAAGTAATTTTGTGATCCTTCTGACACAAAAAGCACACGCACAGGCACCCAGATAATATTGCACTCCACTTTGCAAGGGAGAAACATTATGCTTTGCAGCATGCCTTTTGTGAACAGGCGCTCGTTTTGAACCCGCTGCAATAGGATTTTCCAATTTTGATTGATCGTGACAGAAAATGAGCTCCACAACCATGACTAAACTAAATATCCCTTTTAAGAGCCACAGCATTTCTGAATCGTTAATGAGTATAGAATAAATAATGGGGAAACGCACGGCAACCCCTACCTTTAACTATACTAGTTGACAGCTGCTGCAGGAGAGCAATATTCTTGATATTTCTATTTAAAAATAAAAAAAGCTTTCAGAGCTACCTGCTTCACTGCTGATACATATTTTTATTCAGCAAAACTAACAGCGCAAAACCGTGAGTCTGTCACACGAAGCTCAGCTCCTTGGAAGGCACCGCACAAAAATATCCACAAATGTCTAGCAGCTTTTGCAAAGATAGTTAAAGTAAGGGGACTTTCCTGAGCTTTCCGTCACCGCCGTAGCAAGAAAAGAAAAGGAAAAAAAAGGTATTTATCTGTTTCTGAGCCGCGGAGCGAGGTGCCRAGGGAGGTGTAGGGGCAGCGCGCCTTCTCGAGCGGAGCTCCGGGGAGGGTTTCCCGGCCCGGGCAGCCTGCCCCTCACCCCGGGGGGGACAGGGGCTTCCCCCCCACCCAAAGCTTTAGCCTCAGCCTAGTATTTTCCATGCCGGACCGTGAGCTCATGACGCTAAATCAAAACCGGAGGCGGGAGGGAGCGCCGATAAACCGAGAGGGCCGAGAGAGGAGTGGAGAAAGAGGGGG